>OZ007491.1:11690765-12290765 GCA_963931815.1 Caenorhabditis plicata | reverse complement strand
TTAAAGGTAAGTTTAATAGGAATAATTGAAATATTAGAAGGCCAACCGCAATCATAAAATGACGATCTCATTAAGCAATGTAATTAAACATATGTACACCAAATTAAATTTGTTTTTACTGTCGAGATGTTAGTCCATTAATTCAAGTCCACGCGTGTATTTATAGATTGTTCTTATTTTCTATTTGATAATTGATTAGTGGCGAGCATTCTAACGCTAATTTGTTAACGGATCAGTATCTTTAAATCAAGGAGTAGCGAGCTAGCACGCAGTATATTTGAAACAAAAACGTGGACTACAATTTACAAGGCCACAACACAATTCAGAATAATTTGGTGTGCATATGTCCATAAAAATCTATGGTTTTTATATACACTAGCTGACAAAAATTTTGTCACAAATGTTTTTACGGGTTTAACTTTTTTGTGACTTGACCAAATTGGCTGATTTTTTGATATTTTATGTGAATCAGTGTTTAAAATGTTATAGTAGCAAAGTTTGGTTTAAATTACCATGGAAAATAAAATATAAGAGCGAGTACTGAAATTGCATTAAAATAGTCAATTTAGAAACTTAAGAAAATTATTTTATATGAAGCAGGAAATCGAACGGAATGAGGTACAAAACAATTTATCAATATTAATACTTCGTTGGGAACCGACGAGAACGAATAACAGCTTCGCATCGATCCTGCATAGAGTCGATAAGCTTCTCAAACCGCGATTGTGGGATACGGTACCATTCATCCGCAAGTATCTTAAATTTTTCGGCCTTGTTCTTGCATTTTTTCATTGCAACTCGTCTTCCAAGTTCATCCCAGATGTGTTCAATCGGGTTTAGGTCCGGCGATTGATTTGGCCATTCCAAAAGTTGAACGTTTTGAAGCCGGAACGCATCCTTTGCTATATCTTGTTGCAGACTCCATCCATTTGGCATATTTTGATTAGCCCATGGAATCACCTTGGTCACGACCATATTTGCACAACTTTGACCAGTCACAATATCGTCAATGAGAATGATTGCACCCATTCCATTTCGAGTGACCGCGCCATACACTTGCACCGATTCTCCACCGTGCTTTATCGTCGGTTTAATGTACTTGGAATTGAATCTTTTGCCTGATGTTCGTCGTACATATAGAATGCCATCACTTCCAAACAGATTGAACTTGCTTTCATCGGTGAAAAGTACTTTGCTCCAGTCTGCCGTTGTCCAGTGACGATGGGCTCGCGCAAAGGCAACTCTTGCCCGACGATTCTTTGCTCCAATGAATGGTTTCTTTGCGGGTCGGCGTCCATTAAGTCCAGCAGCAACTAGTCGACGACAAATAGTCCTTGGACTAACTCTGAGGTCATCACTGTTTCGAAAATCGGCGCAAATATCGACGGAAGTCAGATTCGGATTCGCCTTTGATTCTCGAACAATGCGCATATCTTGTCGTGGAGTTGTCGAATGTGGTCTTCCTGGCCGCGGTGAACGCTCCACACTTCCAGACATCGCATGACGCTTTAACATTCTATATACAGTTCGTTTATTGATTTTGATGACCTTGGCAATTTCGGTACCACGCATTCCGTTTTCCCTCATATTGATAACAGCTTGCCTGGTGGTAATTAGAGTTTCTTTACGTGGAATCATCTCTAAAATGTTGCCAATTACTGCTATTTTCAATAAATTATGAAAAAATGTAATTTTACTTTAAAAATTATTAAAAAATGCAGTGCAAGAATAGTGAGTAATATCTTTGAGCTACGCGTTTTACGATAAACGCTTGTCACTGTAAAACGGATCATCGTAATCACAAGCGGGAATTTGTAAAATAATCTACAACCATATGAATCTATCATATCAAAAAATCAGCCAATTTGGTCAAGTCACAAAAAAGTTAAACCTGGAAAAACATTTGTGACAAAACTTTTGTCAGCTAGTGTATTTTCAAAGTGTAAGAAATTGACAATTCATTTTCAATATTTTTGAATTAATTTCAAATGGTCTCAATGAGAATTTGAAGCGCATTTTCAATTTATTTAAATAATTTCGCTTTATTTTGCGGGATAAACTAACGGGATAAATGAATGATACTTACTTACTTTGGATACTTTGGAGCCCGAATCATTCTCGCAGTGAATTGCTTCAGAATCCACTGTCGTACGTCGGCCTGAATGTGTATTGTCGAGATCAGTGTCGACGTCGCTAAACCTTTTGAACCAATATCGCGCAGCACGATCCGAGACCATAGTGTCGCCTTCAATTTCGCATATCGTTTTTGCTGCTGCGGTTGCGTTGAAGCCTTGTTTCCAGTAATGTCGTAAAATAACACGAATTTTGGATTTTTCCATGTTTCTTCTACAAGTTAAAAAATTTTAAATATGTATATTATGATAGAACTATTCAAGAGCTTTAAATATACATATAAAACATGTATATAAAATCTTTATTTGATAAAAAACATTTAAACCAAAAGATATAGAAAATTTTTGGTTCACACTAATATAATAAAGAACTTGGCGTGCACAGTGACTGACTTAATCTTTCTTCTGCAACTTTTTATGCACGCCAAATCGAAATGAATATTTTTCAATATTTAGAAGTGTCTTATTAATTTACACGTATTATTTTCATATAATTTGACACGTCATTGTTAATAGTCCGTCTTAAACTATCCGAAAACATGCTTCTTGCCGAAATTTACAATATGAGCAACTTTTCTGAGCCTCCAACTTAAACATTCAATTTGGTGTGTTTATGTGAAAATACAAGAAATTGCTATTACTTTTCAAATCAATTTTGATCAAATGTAACATTTCTGAATAAAAAAATTCAAAATATTTTCAGATTTTGGTAGCCAAGCAGGAATCGCATTGTTTAATCAAATACGAGTCTCGAAAAACTCAAACAACCTGTCAATCTTGTTCAATTTAACATGGCATATGCCTGTTGTGCATTTTGGTTCCAATGGAAGGCAATATAAAAGGTAACTTTTATGAGGTTTAAGCCTGGAAAACTGGAAATCAAACGTGTCTCTTATAGGTCCAATTTATTTAAAAACCTAGATTAGTTTCCATCTAGACTTCTTACTTACTTACTAGGAGGAACCACCTTAACGCCACCAGCACGCCAACTGGAAATAACGATTTTTCAATTTTTAAGTGTGTCTGAAAATTAATACGTATTTTTTTCAATAAAACATTGTTTACGACAAATTAACTCGACTTTCCTTAAACTATTATCAAAATCTAAGAAATTGAAAGGTCTATTTGATCATTTTTGAATAATTTTCAATGGTCTCAAAGGGATCATGAAACAAATATTCAATTTATGTTAATCATTTCTCTATTTTTCATTATATTTCTTCAAAATTTCTAGATCATACCAAATTTATTACTTTTATTTTTTATGAAAAGAAAATTGGAATTTTAAATTTCTTAGATTTTGATAATACCTAAACTGTTAATATCTTCCTAAAAAGTTAGATTTGAGCATGTTTACTGAGCTCATTTTATTACCAAATTAGTTGGCGTGCACCAGTAAAGTTAATTTTATAAAGTCTAACAATCTATTAATAATCTAAAAATTTTCTATTTTTTCTTGAGGTATTGTAGGTACTTGAATTCAGTTAATTTATATAAATCCCAAATTAAAATGAATTCTTTCGCATATTTAAACATGTACTATCGACTTGTAGAAGATCAGAATATAAGTAATAGTTTATTCAGTATAATATCATAATTAGTAGCAGAATATAGGAATAACTAAGCCATTAACAATAACAAGAGCATTCGTCTTTTCTGGTAAGAAGCAGATCTTCTGTACTGCTACAACATTTTCTGCGTTGACCAATTGACGAGCCTTCTCTGACGAGAACCTCATTTTGTTCTAAAAGTTTTCTCTTCCGTCAGGCATCTGGAAAAGGACGATGAAAGCTAATAATACAAATTTAATTAATAATATAAAATTTGCTATAAAAAGAGTTTTATTTTGACAGAACAATAACAACAGCAAAAACAATCGGGAAATTAATTTCTAGACCTAATCATTGTTAAATTGGGACTCAGCAATTAAGATTATTTCAGAAGATATACACGATTTTTCAACGGGCCTGATGCGAATATGACAGCAATGGAAATTAGCAAATACTCTTTAGCGAACAACTCGCATTGGATCGAGTTGATCGAAAATTGGCAGAATCCGATATTAAATGATGACACATTGCCGATCTGGTTTAAAACATGTTTGTCATATTAATTAATTGGCATTTATCTTAAAGGTACCGATCGGCACTCTTCAATGAATTATACTTTATAACCGATGGAAGCACCACTTGGTTTGAGTTTGATGAAGAGTGGAAGGAATCGGAGCAGCACTTGAGTGAAGCAACAATTGCCCATTTTAAAGAATACGGCAGATTTGGATACATGGAATGTGAGCTTTGAAATGTTTACTAGATTGTACAAATGGATTTGATTCAGCCTGGGAATACTTTATGATAAACACATATGAT
This sequence comes from Caenorhabditis plicata, assembly GCA_963931815.1. Taxonomy (NCBI): domain Eukaryota; kingdom Metazoa; phylum Nematoda; class Chromadorea; order Rhabditida; family Rhabditidae; genus Caenorhabditis; species Caenorhabditis plicata. The sequence continues at coordinate 12,286,264 of OZ007491.1, read as the reverse complement.
GTCAACTTTTACTCGAGTTGGGCCATATTGAAGAATTGGCCGCAGATTGAAATGTCAATTCAATTGGAATTTGGTTGGAATTAATCAAATTTTATTTTTTTGAATTAATTTTTGGACGATTTCTAGCTGATCAAATATGCCGCACAGATGATTCCAATGCAACATCCTTGGTGGAAGGGAAAAGAATGAAGATTAAAAAGTTTGCGAGGGTGCCGCATGATATTGGACATCCAAGTATGTATTATAGTATTTTAGTGATCCTTCTTTGAGGCTTTTGAAATGAACCGTGAATTTCGTTTGTAAATTGGACCTCAAACTTGGGTAAATAAGCCTTTATTAGTATAACACTAAAATAAAAATAATATAAATAAAATAAATAAATAGAAAAGTAACCGTTAAATTTTACGCCTTATCCCCTAATCTCCTTATATTAGAGCTACCCGAAGAGTGTAAGTTAGGAGATAAGACACATGTAAACTACTTAGAACCAGAAAGAGGGCTCACCATGCCTGGTAGCACTCAATCTAATAGTAATATTTATTAGTAAAATATACAAAATGCATAATACAGAATGCACGAGAATAGATGAACTAGGGGAATAGGAATTGCTCACATCTTGACTCGGCTCGTTGACCACCGAGGGTAGCCACCAGGGTTACACGGAATTCCATTATCTATTTTCCGTTTTCCGTTTTCCGTCGTCTTTTTTTAGTTCCATATCCGTTTTCCGTTGTCCTTCTGAAAAAACTTATTTCCGTGCAACCCCGGTCTGTATTTAAAATGTGTAATGCCACGCTTCCGAGAGAAACCAATCCGATGGGGGATCATCTTGCGAGTTTCTAGACACTTTTTCATCAGTTCCAAGTTTGACTACTTGATTACTTGATTGTCGGTCGTCATTCTGTGTGCGTCGAGATGCGGACCAGCTCTCTCTAGAGTGTTCGGCTTCGTCTTTCAAGTGTTGACCAATGTCCAACCCAACTGAGCAGTTTCCTTGTAACTAACTGTTGTGGAGCGTGACATTATTATTGTGTCATCCCACATTTATTGTATTTCTTGCGTCATTCCTAATTCCCGACCACTTAGCTGACAGTGGTGGTGTAATAAACGCTTGCATACACAACACTTACAAATCAAAGAAATCGAGCCATCGAGCTTGGCGTGAAAGTATATTATGTCGAATGGTCATTTGAAGACGTTTATTCAAGAGAACTTCCTGAGATGAGCACCAAGTTTCGAGCAAGGCCGGAATGATGATGTATTAGCTCTTTTTTCTTTTGCTGGAATGTGAGGAAGTAGAAGATTGCATTTGAAGAATGCTAAATATAGGGTCCTTAGTAGCAGTTTCATTGTCTACGATCATCATCATTGTTGTGTTGATTTCTAGCCGTTGATTTAGACGACGGTTTATTTCTTCTGAGGAACTTCCAATTAGCACCAGGTCGTCAGCGAATTCGAATTGTTTCAAAAACGTTCCATCAACACAGATATTTTCTGCTTCTCCCACACTTTCCTTGTCGGATTCATCGAGAATCATTTGGAGAGCAAATGCGAATAGAAATAGGGACGTCGAGTCAACTTGACTCAACAATCTCTTGAAAGGAATATTGACTGTTGTTCCATGGATTCTGATATCTGAAAAAAGAAGCCGAAAAGTCGATTAGAGCTAGTTACAGAGGAAATTTGAATTCATTACATTTTTCAATGTATTTTCGAACAGAATGGATATTGTCGATTGCATGATCTTCTAGATCTTCTAGGAGCAACCTCTTTCGTAGGAGACTCACTTTGGCAATTTTCTAATCTTCTGGTATTCTTCTTCCCGTCAAAATCGTGTTGAATGTGTGCATGCGAAGACAAATAATAGATACACGCTCTACTAGCAGCAAAAAATCTAAATACTATTCCAAGTAGTTTAATCTTCTTCACGAAAAATTAATTTCCATTTCCGTTTTCCGCCTTCCGTTTGAAAAAAAATCGATTTCCGTGCAACCCTGGTAGCCACTGTAACCTTTACTGACTAAAGCATCAAGGGAAGCAGGAGGGACCCCAAGAGGTCCTGTTCCATAGAGCGTGCTATCTATTCAATATATAGTAACCATGTTTTTGTCAAAAAGACGCAAAAGTTTCAAACGCGCTTAAATATCTGAAAATCGTAATTTCCAGTTGGCGTGCCACATGCACAAAGAAGACACATACCGGAGACACGCTAGCACACACTATGGAATAGGACCTCTTCGGGTCCCTCCTGCCTCTTCTTAAACTATCTAAAAATGTTAATATCTTTAGGAAAACTCCCATTTTAGAACGTTTAAGGAGTTCATTTTATAACCATACCAGTTGGCGCGCATGTGGTATCCATGGTTCTAACATAACCACAGTAGTGTATATGTCGGGGAATCTACACTAGCTGACAAAAGTTTTGTCACAAATGTTTTTTCGGGTTTAACTTTTTTGTGACTTGACCAAATTGCCTGATTTTTTGATATGGTAGATTCATATGATTGTAGATTATTTTACAAGTTCCCGCTTGTGATTACGATGATCCGTTTTGCAGGGACAAGCGTTTATCGTAAAACACGTAGCTCAAAGATATTACGCACTTTTCTTGTACTGCATTTTTAAATAATTTTTAAAGTAAAATTACATTTTTTCATAATTTATTGAAAATAGCAGTAATTGGCGACATTTTTGAGATGACTCCACGTAAAGAACCTCCAATTGCCACCCGGCAAGCTGTTATCAATATGAGGGAAAACGGAATGCGTGGTACCGAAATTGCCATGGTAATTAAAACCAAATTTTGCTACTATAACATTTTAAACACTGATTCGCATAAAATATCAACAAATCAGCCAATTTGGTCTAGTCACAATAAAGTTAAACCCCAAAAAACATTTGTGACAAAACTTTTGTCAGCTAGTGTAAATCTGCGAAAATACAATGAAAATACAACAAAACATACGAAACCAAATAATAGCGCTCCACAACAATTAAAAATCCCCAATTTTGCAGAAGGCGAACCATGGATTAACATAAACGCCTATTTACTTCATGACACATCTGACTGGAAGGACCTGAACCTGAAATTTGTCATCAACTGCTGGAGAGATCATCAATTGATTGAAACCAAGAACAAGAAGCTCATCCTTGATCATTTCTATTCAAAGTGCGAATTAATTGTTCAACGCGCACTCGAAGAATGGGATATTGGTTTGATTGAAAGAAGAATAAACAAATTCTTATTTGTTTCAGATAATGATGGAATGATTGAGAATTCTGGAATGGCCGATCAAACTTATGATGTTTGGACGATGACCGGATCGAGGTTGGTTTTAACTAGCACTGGTGAATCCGAGCGAAACGCGCTGATTTTAATTAGAATTTTTCAAATTCTGGCAGTCCTGGTTTCCTTTCAACAATTGAATAAAATATAAAATATAGAACTAAATTAAAGTATAATGACATTTAAACGAAACTATTTTATACACATTAGAGAAAAGTGAAATAATCGGATTTTAATTCAATTTTGTAATTAGAAAAAAAACATTTATGGTACGAACTCCACTGTTACGAAATCGCGCCGCATTGCAAAAGACTTCGCACAATTTTCGCTCCATTAATTGAGGCAATAAGAATTTCTTTTAATTCATCAGGATTTCAAGTGTCTTTTGCAACGAGGCGCGGTTTCTTGGCAGTCGACTATTTTATATACAGTAAACTTATTTCTTCTCTCGTAGCCTACTTCTGAATACTTAAAATCGATGTTTTAAGATTTCTCTCGTGAACGAAGCGTGTTTAGTTCGCGGCGGACGAGTTCGGATTGACCAGTGTAGTTCACGCCAATATAGCAATTTAATCGAGAAATTCCACATAAATACAGTGAAGGCCATAAAGATATAAACAAATGGTTTTATGACCATAAGTTTTTTTCATATTCACCCGATCAGTCTGAAATTTTCACGGTAAATGCATAAAACTGTTACGCAATAATGCAGAAGATGTAGTTTTTTTTTTCAAAAATTAAGTTTTTGGGATGTTATTAAATCTAGGAAAAGCGGAAATTGTTCCAGTCGGAAAATAAAATACATTCCTGCAAAAGAAATCACGGATTATTACACCATAGAATTTAAAATTCTTCCTCAAACTTCAACGGATTAATTAAAACAAAAGATTAATTAAAACAAAAGATACGAAGCATACCTGGTAGAGGATTTGATTCACAAACAATATATGCTGGTTCGATTCTTTTGAGATCTTTGATTTTTTCTAGTTTTTTAAATAAAATAGAAAAAATCGAAATTTAAAATAAAATGGTGTAATAATCCGTGTTTTTTGGAGTGATATTAAAAAACGGATGTAAAATACGTCAAGCCGTGAAAGTGCGATTGGTGAACACGCATCATCCAACATATTATTGCGGTCTGATAATCATTTAATTTCTATCCTAAAATTCCATGGATAAGAGTGGTTTAATTTTACCGATAAAAAAGTGATTTTAAAAAAATTTTTATTAAACTTTTCATAAGTAAACAATAACAAGGGTCCCAACATAAACATTTCCCGTTTCATCAGTTATTACAACTCAACATCTATTCAACTTTCTCTGAAATGAATTAAGAATAATATCTGTCATCCGCAATAGAATGTTGGATGACGCGTGTTCATCGATCGCACTTTCACGGCCTGACGATTTTTACATCCGTTTTTTAATATCACTCTGTTTTTTGCTCATATTCATTTTATTTCCCGACGGGAGCAATTTCCGCTTTTCCTAGACTTAATAACATCCAGTTTTTGACCATTTTCAAAGTTTGGTGTTTAATTTTTTCCTAGATTTTCCATAGTTATCAAAATAGTTCCACAGATCCCGCACTATCTAGAAGAACGATCAGAAGAGGCCTCCAAGATGAAGAACTCCACTGAACTCCACGTTGGGACCAGGTACTCCCTGCAGTATCAGCTTCCAACCTGCATGGTGTGGGCTTCTCAGAGAATTCTATGAGACCTCTGAGACGTATTCATGGGATAATGGGTTTCTGGAGAACACAAAGCTCGATTGAGCCAGTCAGTCTCGTAATTTGAATCCGATCGAGCACATGTGGGAGGAAACGGCCAGGCGAACCAAAGGTCTCCGTGCTTCGAACGTCGATTAGAAATTCGCTCAATTGGAAGCTGCATAGAAGTCGATTTCACTATCGGTTGTGCACGACCTTCTTGATTCGATGCCGAGAAGATGTCAGGCGGTTATTGATGCAAAAGGCTTCGCAACTAAGTATTGAACTTGTTTTTCATTCTCTCTCCAATTTCATTTAGGAGTTTGGCATTTTCCTTGTGTTCTGTATAATGGCCGGTTTTTGCGATTTTCTATTTAAAAAAATTTGACAACATTTCAGACTGATCGCATGAATAAATCATTGAGATCCTGTTGTCTTCATTTAAATTGACGTTATAGTTTTTTGTAAGTGACTAAAAGTCTTGTTTATTTTAGCGCGTATTGTGGATCATTGTGGATTGGATCATTGGCCATCATTAGACAGATGTCAAAGGAACTTGGTTACAATGATAAACAAGAGGAATATAGCAATATACTACAAAAGGCTATTAAATCATATATGACCAAGTTATGGAATGGAAAGTTCTTTTTATTCGATGAAGAAGAGAGCAATAAAGGCGTGATAATGGCGGATCAATTGTGCGGCTTGTGGGCATTGAAAATGATCGGCGGGATATCGATTGACTTTGATGATAAGAAGGTAATCATCGAGTGGAACAAGAATTTCATAGTGTTTTAAGATTGTGTCTTCTCTTGAAATGGTATTTAAACACAATGTGATGTCATATGAAAACGGAGAGAGCGGAGCCGTTAATGGATACATGTGAGACATTTTGTATATTACTCAATTTTTTCTAAACATCTCAAATATAGAGAAACGGTAGCGGTTGGTAGTAGTTAGTTTAAGTTAAACGAAGTTTGGATCAAGTCTCCGCGCCTTTAAACATATATTGAATAGGAATTCGGAAAAAATTGTGTCATTTCTGCAAGGGGCGACAACTGACAAAAGTTTTGTCACAAATGTTTTTTAGGGTTTAACTTTTTTGTGACTTGACCAAATTGGCTGATTTTTTGATATTTTATGTGAATCAGTGATATTTTATGTGAATCACATGTTATAGTAGCAAAATTTGGTTTAAATTACCATGGCAATTTCGGTACCACGCATTCCGTTTTCCCTCATATTGAAAACAGCTTGTCGGGTGGCAATTGGAGTTTCTTTACGTGGCTCGCTACAAATTAGAAATTAGAAAAAAATATTGTCCTTTTCAGAGATCGGTGCCTAATGGAAGGCAATAAAATAAGGGAAAATAATGGAAAAAAACATTTTTCTCAATTCCTCTTAAATGTGTTGCCCATAATTTCATAAAAAAGAATGGCCGTCTAAACGAAAACCTCATGTCATCCTAATTTTTTTCCTCTTCCATTAGGCACCGATCTCTGAAAAGGACAATATCCCAAAGTGAGAGCGGTATAGACTAAAACATGGTGGTCAATGAAATTGATGAATTTGGAGCGAGTTTTTATACATAAGTGTTGTGATCCTGGGGGACTGGTGGATTTGCGGCTAACCTTTATCAAGTCAAATATTAGGAATGAACAATAATAATAAAACACGATTAGATCAGTCGATAACAAAACTAGGGCACAAGTAACGTGACAACAAATATTAATAAATATAATTAAATAATATAATTAACGTTGACGGGAATGTCAAGAGTGACTAGGAAGTGTGCGCTTTGGCTATCAGCTTAACCTTCCGTCACAACAATAAGTATATTTTATTATAGGAATATTGGATTCTTAGTGAATGTGAAATAAATTAGAGAGGGAAAAGACAAAAAACATTTTATTAAAATTTCTTTGCACTGATGAATGGTAAAAATGAAATATCTTTGAACCCTCTTGACTACAACTTTTCGGCCTATACCAGTCTCATTCAGAGATACCGGAATTCTTGGGAGTTTTTAACGTTTCTGCAAGCCAATGAATTTTGTTTCTACTCGTACCACTCGAACTCTCAGAATTTTTTCAAACTTTGCAGGTAGATTCCTTATTCCGAAAGTAGTGTGTACACATTTTCAAGTAAGATTTTTTTATTACTTGAAAATGATCTTACAAGTGTAGAAACAATACACGGAAATCCATCTGATCTCTCGCAGTCCTTCGCATGAACTTACCTACTTTGGATACTTTGTAGTTCGTATCGTCAGCAGCAGCCAACGCGTACTATCTCTCGCCATTTGAGTTGACAAGCCCGCGCCATTGTTGACCAGACTGTCTTTTCCGCAAGATCCCGATCCGCCTTCTTCCGGTTTCGGAGCTTCTTGATTCCAATTCTACGAATTTCACAACCGCCACCTTGACTGCTGTTGACAATCTTTCTCTCGACCGTTCTCTTCGTAAACGAGCGACATGGCCTGCCCATCTCAGCTTTCTTCAATTACGCGGATGTCGATGTGTGTTGAGCAATCGTGGAAGTCCTTCTGATGAAAATAAAAATGGTTTAAGGTGTTAAAAATTACGAAACAAAATCCGATGTGCCGTCTTTTATGTTATTTATATCTGATTTATTTCCAATAGAGTAACGACAAAAACATTCCTGCAGCAGGACGGCTTGTGGGATTTGTTGCGTCATTTTTAAAAGCTTTAACAGTTTTTTTAAATTCTGTACTTAATATTTTCGGCAAAGGGAATCTATCTGCATAGTTTAAAAGAAAATCCTGAAAGTCCGACTGAAAATCTTTTACTGGGTAATTGGTGGCGGAGATATTAATTATCTATAATTATCATAGTTTTTCGAGAAATTATAAAAAATTGAATATTGATTACGTTATCAGCTCTAAAAGAGCTTGAGCAAGTTTTTTTCCCACCGGCACACCAAATTGAAATAGTGATTTTCCGATTTTTAAAAGTGTGATAACAACTTCATGGATTTTTTAGAAAAAAAGTTTTTGACAATTTAGACAAGTTATTCTTAAACTACCTAAAATATTAATATCTTATCGTAAACTTAGATTTGAGCACGTTTACTGAGCTCCTGTTTTAATCATACAATTTGGAGTGCACAGGAAACATTTTTTTTTTGTTTTTTGGGTTTTTTCGAGATTTATTAACATATATCAACAAATACTCAATTTATGTTAATAATTTCTCTGTTTTTCATTATATTTCTTCAAAGTTTATACATCAAATCAGTTTTATTATTTTTATTTTTTATAAAAATATAACTGGAATTGTCATTTTCTTATATAGTCGTCGCCAAATGCGATTACCGCCGCAAAGTGGGGCGCACTTTTTTAAATATTATTTTTTCATTTAATTTTTATGATTTTTAATATTTTTCACATTTATGCCACTATTGAAACAACATCTAAAACATATTCTTCTATTTACTTAAGCTATAACAGTATAGAACGAGCCTAAACAAGAAAATAATCATGAAAATTAAATGAAAAAATAATATTTAAAAAAGTGCGCCACACTTTGCGGCGGTAATCGCTTTTGGCGACGACTATATTTTGATAATATATATATTCGCAAAAGTTCACATCAAAATTGTCGTTTGGCATGCGAATATTAAAATTCGAAAAAATTGCAGGACATCCGGTGGCGTTGATGACTCGTCGATTCAAAGTGAAGAAGTCTGGACAGGAATCACGTATGCCGTCGCATCATTTATGATAGAAATGGTAAAACGCCAAACTACGTCTCTTTCGCTAATCTTAAAATATATTTTTGTGGAGTGCGAACCGATCTTGCCAATACAATTTATCGAAAAAAAACTTTAACAAAGCTGTTAAAGTTTTTTAAAGTAAAGTTTGTTAAAGTTGTTATAACAACTGAATTGTTTTTATTGTATACTACGTTTTCTAAGATCTGTTAGTCGTCTACCTATCAAAAGCAATATTATTTACCCATTTTCGTAAATTTTCTTGTATTGAGTTGAAGAATAAGTTCGTAATATGCACTGTGTATGGAGAAGCAGTCTTAGACGTGTATACTGCAAAAAAATGGTTCGCAAAGTTCAAAAATGGCGACTTTAATCCAAAAAAGAGTGGTCTGCGTTTGGTGGAACTGGAAGTATATGCTGCATTGGGAAATGCCCGAAACAAACGCGAGGGTCGACAAGGAGCTCTATGTTACACAGCTGTGCCGCCTAATTTACTGAAAAGATCCGATCGACAAGGACAAGTCATCTTTCTCCATGACAACGTCAGACCGCATGTTGCACAGCTTGTTAAAAGCGTCCTCGAAGAGCTCAAATGGGAGGTTCTTCCGCATCCACCGTACTCTGCAGACATTGCGCAATACGATTATCACCTTTTTCCGCTCTCTGTCAAACCAAATGAGGGGTGTTACCTTCGATGACGAAGATGCCCTTGTTTTTTGTTCCAATAAATCTTTGTAAAAGAAGACTCTTTGAACTTGTTCCTTAGCCCAACCCATACAGCCTAACAGAAATGTGAACAAAATTGAAAATTATATCGGAATCGCAGTCTGTTTACTCCAACATATACCAAAACAGTCTCATTCCCAGTCTTCTTTAAGCAATGTTTCGTCTACATATTGACAATAAAAGATTTCTTTTTTTCAATTAAAAAGTTTTCATTTAAAACCATCAAACATTTGAATGAAATTAAAATACGGATGTAAAAATTGTCAGGACGTGAAAGTGCGGACGGTGTACAAGCGCACATATATTCTTTATGCGAATATCACGTATATCACGTTTTATTTTTTATTTAAATGATGGGAAGCATTGTTTTTATGAAAAAAAATATCAAGCAATTATTGCCTCGTTTCATCTGATATTACTAAAACAATTCAAGTTCTGTTAAACATTTTCCAGAAATGTGTTAAGAGAATTTTATTAAGAATAGAAAATAAAATGTAAAAATATCTCTGTTGGATTATTCGATTTTGCATATACCGCACTTTCACAGTCTGACATTTTTTACATCCGAATTTTAATTTCATTCCAAACATTTTTTTATTTCAGGGAATGATCGATGAAGGCTTCAAAACCGCAGAAGGATTATTCAATCGTGTATGGAACACGTACCCACTACAATATCAAAGCCCGGAAGCGATCACCAACTGGCACATGTATCGTGCTATTGGCTACATGCGACCATTATCGATTTGGTCCATGCAGCATTCGATTGAAAACAGGAAATAATATTAACAACTTTTATTAATTTTTGATTAGCTTAAAGCTCTATTTAGTATATTCGTAGATTAATTTTGATGTGATTTTTATGATTGCATAATAAAAGCGTTTGGGATACTAATTCCATAATAGATTTTGTTGTCTTTGATGGCTTCCAGACGCTTCAATTCGAGGTATTCAGCAGTTAGGAGAATCTTGTTCTCAGGGATAGGTTTGTTTTTTCAGGGCGCGCACCAAATGGGGGAGTGTCGTGTGTGCATATTAGCTAGCACTAGTGGGTTTTGACCGTGTATGGCTTTGAGGACCACAGGTCAGTTGGTGAGTACTGTCTGGGTTCATATCCGCCCACGTCGCCATTGCTAGCTATCGCTGATACGACTATTCACTGGGTCGCCGATTCAAGGGATGTAAAACGACACCAAATCGTGCATGCTTTGACCAGGAACAAATACTGCCTTTGTGTGTGTATGGAAGAGGGCATAAATTAGTTGATTCGACATGATATATGAACACTTTAATTAGCTGCTCTCCCTTGGTCGTGTGGATGATTTCTCTTCGGCTTCTTTAAGCTTCTGCTGGAGGTGTTTATTTCTCTTCTCGAGTCGAGTATAGGCTATGAGGATTTGCGTGATTGCGCTCTTCGCTTCAGCCAATCTCTGTTTGGCGTCTTGGCATTTCTGGATGATGCCCTTGTCCCGAATCATAACTGCAACTATGTAGTTGTTACTGACAGTCGTAGTGGGAGAGGCTATCGTAAGAAGAGACGACAAGCTTGTCCATTGGGTGTGAGGGACCGAGTCGCATTGTTTGAGTGCAGTTATCGGTGCCAGATATCGCACATGGCACTTCTGCTTGCGGTCACATCATCTACATCTACTGAACTTTCTGCAGGTCGCATCCTTGACTGTGTTTTGCACGGAAAGTGCTCCTGTTGGTTCGCATGAAAACAGACTCATCCTGTTTTTTTTTTGAGTGAGCACGCTTCGTGTAGTTTTGATGAAACTTCGGTTATTAGATTTGCACGGTATAACAAAATATATGATCTCCATTTCTTGATGTTTTCTTGATGAGTTAATCAATAACACGTTGTCGTCGTTGTTTGGAAAGTGCAATCTGCACAAAATATCTAATTTTTCTTAGTTTTTGGGTATTAATTATTTTTTGGTCGTTGGAGTAAATAATTTACGCAATTACCTTGTAAACATGCATTTCTATGAAAAAACCGGAAAAACATTTTGTTTGAAAAAAATCTTGTTACAGATTGCCGTTAAGGAGCTGTATCGCTGTGGATACATGTTTTTCAGTTATGACAAGGGATTATTATTATTATTATCATAGACAACATATCATTATAAAGATCCATCAGACCAGAGTTTTCAAAATCCTCTAAGAATCATTAAAATTGAAAAAATTCGCTAAAAAGAGAAAGGTTATAAAGTTGAACAAAATAAGGAAAAAACAAATGTTCTGTTTTCGAGTCAAAGTGAATTTTGAGGATTGATCTTGTTATTTTTTTCACACCGTCGTTTGGATGGGACGGTTGTTTCGATCACGAGGACAATAACAATCTATGACATTGTGCACAATTTATGAGTTGTTATTGTTATTGCATTGTCTTTTTACTGTTTTCATTTCATTATTAACTTATAAGTTCTGATGACTTATGCAAATTATAGGTTTATATATTATAATATGTTATCTCAAACGGATGAGATCAATTCTACAGTATCAATAAGTTAAGGTTTGATTTCCTATCATATGTAATAATGAAGAACATTAATTAGGAATTATATACATTTTTTCAGACTACAAGGCTAATTGGGATGAAAGGTCGGGTATCAAGGCTGGACTGTAAGGCGTGCAGCAGGACTGACTGAAAAGTAAGTAATTCGAGTTTTATTAAAATCAATGAAAACAACATATATTATTAATTGATCCATCATATTCTATCGTTTACGATTAAAATTGGATACGAACAGAATTAAATATGAATTAAAAAAAAATTTAAGCAGGAAACTCATTTGCTAAACACAGGACTGTCGTGACGAGCGGAATCAGAGTCACGACTGAAAGGGGATTTTTAATTGGTGTGCTACCAATATGTTTACGTTAATGATATTAAAACATTCTACATTTTCTATCATAAATGTCACTATCAATGAATGAAAAAAGTTGGTTCCCAGAGGGAAAACAATCACTCGAATGAGCACACGTGCGCAAATCATGTGTACGATAAAGACAAGACTCCGCCTCCACGGATCATAAGGACAGTCAGTTGCTCACTCGACAAGGCTACGGGAAGGTCGCTTCTATTTTTGGAGAAGCGCCGGGACCGCTGCGTAAATAACTATATTCATCTATTGTATTATTATGTGGAGCCGAAGTTACATTAAATAGCTAGGTTTTCTGTGTTCTCGGTAGTGTCCGCCAGGTAAGCCATTTATTATCTTAGAAGAAGGGGAGTAGGTGGGAGAGATGTATTGTAACGACGTGATATATTTTGTGCCAATTATCTATCTAATTTTTTGCCGACGCATTGCAAACCTCTGTCGACAGAATTATAATGAAACAGAGAGATCTTTTTATTTCTCTTTTAAAAAGTTAATAGTCTTGCTGCGCGTCGTCAAAAAGTGTTAAATTATGTGTCTTCGTCGTATTAATTAGTCTATCAATAAAGTTCTTCCAATAACCAGTGCTACACACCATGAGACAATGAGACTTGCACAATTTATAACTAATCATAGTGGATTAAACTTCTCCCAAATGAGAAATTCGTAGAAACTTTAACTCAAGAAAAAATCCAACATTCTAAGATAGATGTAAGAAACCTTCTCCCACCACAAAAGAGGCCTTTTCAGTCAATTCAGGATTTCCTTCGGTTATAAATTAAACGGATAATGGGATGCTTTAAGGTTTCCCTGATCCCCTTTTATATTTCATAATTTTTTCAACTTTTCAAATCTAATAAAAATAGAAAACAATTTTAAACAATGAAAATTATGGTCAATGTGATCCATGCACTTAATTGAAACGTGAGGTGTCTGAAACGTACGCGTTTTACATACTATTTCGTGCAAAAAGGCATAACCTCAGAATGTCCGTAACAGGGAAGAAATAAATGTAGAACGACGACTAATCGGTATCGCTTCAGGCTTTTATAGCTACGATCAAAGTTGTTGATCGAATTTAATCGTATTAACCTACGGTTTTTTGACATTTGTCTAAAACCTAGAGTTGCTGTTGTCATTGTTGTTGAGTTCCTTGTTTTGTATGTTTTCATTTCTCTTGATCTTGATCTTTTTATTTCTCTCTAGTTTTGTTTGTCTTTTTTTAGTTTTTGTTTTTCATTTATTTTTTTAATTTTGATTGTTTTAATTTATTTTAGTCTTCTTTTTTTCTTTATTTTGGCCTAAATCGCCTGTAAAGGTGATTTAGGTATTCCTGGGAACAGACCCACCACTCTATCCGCCCCGTTTTTTGTTTTCTAATCCGTTGCAGCTAGACAAACAACCGGACCATACGTATATTTATTGGCAACGATGAATCATACTGAGAGATTCGGAAACGAGGGACAGGAAGGTGCAGTGGGTCGCGACACAACACGGCTCAGCCTGATAAGCGATCAACACAACCCCTGCGCTGATGGTGCCAGCGATGTCGATATAACCAATTATAGCTCCACGAGCTATGTGGCCGCGGGCAATACGTTCCATGTGCCGAAAATTGTGAACAGCGACGATCCGATAAAAACCATCAGCATTACCCTCGTCGTCCCCAAACAGGGACTTATCATCTGCCCATGTTGCCTCGGCAAGACAGTGTCGTATGGAATAGGGAAAAACCCCAACCGACCACTCCTACGCCACATTAAGGAACATGGCATGAAATGTGACATTAGCTACAAGTGCAGGTTTTGCGACTACAAAACAACGCCGGTAACTAAATACCAAGCAAAGATGATTAACACTCACCTTGCGGAGCATCATCCGTGTAAGGCAACACAGTTTGGCCTGAAAATAGGTGAAACGAAAACGGACACGAGACAAGTGTTCAACAACAAACTTCATCGTGCTGCACCCTCCCTATACCTGAGGGCTAAGAGCAACGGACCAGCACAACCAGGTACACATGGGACAAACGCACGTGAAACCATAAAGCCAATGAGTGAAACACATACCTCACTGGCCAACAGTAACTTCAACTGCCTCATCTCGGAAGAAGGACCAGAGTCATGGATCAACGATGAGGTAGTAAGAAACTACCTAAAACTACTGATCCCAGTGAACTGCATGTTCACCTATTTGGATCCAATAATATGGTCAGTTATTCGAAATGGTGACTATGCACCCATTATCGAGAGACTAGACCTCAGCACCCAATCCTGCTTGCTACCAATATGTGAAAACTCACACTGGATGCTAACAGTTTGGGGCCCAATTGCGAGGACGGTGCTGTTTGTCGACCCACGAAGGCGGCTACCACCTAATAAACTCGTCGAGGTAACTAACGATCTCAACTATGAGATTGTACACCCAGTCACACCACCGCCGTTACAAACTGACAGCCACAGCTGTGGACTACACGTTTGCCTAGCCGCGCGTGACATAGTGCTACGTAAAGACTGGCACTCTGCAAACGAAGTTGACGACCTCCGCAGAACCCTCAGAGCTCTCGTAGGTGTGAATGTGAACTACAAACAAGTCACTAAACGCAAACTAGATTGCGAGGCACCGACCCTTACGCTACCCGTCAAGCGCATTAAGCAAGAAGACGGTGACTCAACCAAGGCGAAGACCAGCCTCACACCACCAGAAGACGCCCTGCAGGCTGATATGAGTAGCTCTGCAGGAAGCTCGCGGAAGCGTCAGCTAAACACCACTTGCATCTCGCCCACACCTGTTTGTAAACGGGTTGACTTGCAGGCGCTCGTGGTCCCACCAAACAGCCCAGCTGTACAAACGGTGATGAAACAGAGACTCGATATTTCATGCCTACTTGACGAAACAGCATGGTTCGACGACACAATCGTTCTTGAATTCATGAAGAGCATTACCAGGGACAATACCAACTTTGACGTTGTAGACCCCATCCAATGGACCAGAATTCAGTGCACGGACCAATCTAATGTTGTTTCAGACCTGATGGTCAACAGTAAGCTGAAGTACATCTTTCCCATATGCGAACACGCCCACTGGGTGTTGACTGTATGGGACCCGCTAGCCAGGACGATCCAGCACATTGACCCATTGGGCAATGATGAATCGCCAAGCTTAGCGCGCCTAGCAAACGCATGTGGTTACTCCATCACGCATCCTGCCGTCTATCCTCCGCCACAGACGGACGGTCACAACTGTGGCCCGCACATCTGCTTGACTGCGAGGGACATCGTCAATGGAAGCAACTGGCACAACAAGAGCGAAATATACTCTTTTAGAAGGCAGTTTCTTAACCAATTGGAACTTACAGGCAGACCCGAACGACCCTTAGGGACAGCTGTGAACGCGCCGCCGACGACGGACAACAAACCACCTGCACTCATGGGCTTTAAGTTGGAGCCACCAGCGCAACCAAAACTCAACGGCCAGGACCACTACAACCTACGACTGAAACCGAAAAAGTCGACAGAAAATCCCATCAGAGAGGAGCTGATCGACAAAATTCGTCGATGGTTTGACGTCCAGATGGATGAGTATTCCACCCACCGTCATTTCGAATCCTTCGAATGGCTGACTGACTGCCTGACGGCGGCTATACATAAAGCCTCAGTCGGGGACTCGAGCCACGTGTCAAAAATAACCCGTAGGATACCCCCACCACTGAGGGCCCACGGTGAAATGTCGACACAAACCGAGAGGAAACGCCAAGCAAGGCAACCGGGACCCAGACAAATGGACCCCGTGACATTGCAGGCCCTCTACAAACAAGACAGGCGAAAAGCAATCGAACGCATCCTGAATAAGGACACCGTCGAATGCAACATCGACCTTGACAAGTTGGAAGATTACTTCCGCAACGCAGCGTCAAAGCCGTCCATACCGAGCGAAACGCTTGATGAAATGTGCCGCGACGTCAAGAAAAAGGTCACCGACGAGGCCGCCATCGTTAAGGACTTTACGCCAGCTGAAGTTTTCAAGGCCCTGTCAAAGACAAAAGACACCACTCCGGGAGTCGATGGTGTGAAATACAAGCTTCTGACCTGGTTCGATCCCTGCTGCGAACGGCTGGCGAGAATCTATAACGAATGCTTGCACCACCAGAAGATTCCCACCGCTTGGAAGGAGGCTGAAACAATCCTCATCTACAAGGGCGGTGACAAGGATGATCCAGGCAATTGGAGACCGATCAGTCTCATGCCCACCATCTACAAACTCTACTCGTCTCTATGGAACAACCGAATCAAGAGCGTGACTGGCGTCATCAGCAAATGCCAGAAAGGCTTCCAGGAGCGAGAAGGTTGTTCGGAGAACATCTCCATTCTAAGGACTGCGATCGACGCTGCCAGAGGGACCAAAGGACAACTGTCTGTGGCATGGCTCGACCTCAAGAACGCTTTTGGGTCTATCCCCCATGAGCTGATACGTAAGTCTCTCAATGCTTTCGGGTTCCCCGAAACCGTACTTAACGTGATCGACGACATCTACGATGGTAGCACCATCAGGGTGAAATGTGGCAACAACCACACCAACCCCATCCCGGTGTTGTCTGGAGTGAAGCAAGGAGACCCGATCTCACCGACGCTGTTCAACATCTGCCTGGAACTCGTAATCCGAAGATCACGCGCCAGGCACAACGGACACAAGCTGCTGGGAAAGAGAATAAAATTACTCGCTTTTGCCGATGATCTCGCAATCCTGGCAGACACACGATCCGATCTCCAGAAAGAGCTAATGCGGCTCGACCAGGACTGCAGCAGGCTCAACCTCATCTTCAAACCTAGCAAATGCGCATCGCTATCCCTTGAATACGGTAAACCGACCAAAGAGTCAGTGACCATACAGGGAAAAGCGATCAGAGTCCTAGGTAAGGAGGACGCGTACAAATATTTAGGCATTATGACCGGTGCGGGTAACAGAACTTCGATAGAGGACCTTCTGATACAATCCACGGAGAACCTGGAGGCGATAACCACCAGTGATCTAGCTCCGTGGCAAAAACTCGACGCCATCAAATCGTTCGTGATGCCGAAACTGACGTTTGTAGCGTCCAACTCGACACCGAAAATTACCGAACTAACTGCGTTCAGTAACAAGACCATGATAGCAGTCAAACAGTGTCACAGCATCCCGAGCCGGGGCGGCCCCAATGACTATGTGCAAGCGGCAATGCGTGAAGGTGGACTAGGTCTCCTATGTCCCAAATTAACCGCATTAGTCGCGTTCTTCACCACCATGATGAAGAAGCTATGGTCAAAGGAACGCTTCACTCGGTCGTTACACTGGGACTACCTGACCCAAGTGGTTAAACTTCAACTCAAACGCCACCCGTCAATGAAGGATATCGCCGATTACCTCAACTCGGACCGGAGGCTGACTGAGCATACGATGGGCTTCACTGTCTTCAACCGGATGAGAGAATGCATACGCGCATTCGCACAAAATAGCAACTCGCCCCTGAACTCGGTCAAGTTTAAGGAATGCGATGACAGACTAACCATTCATATTCAGATAGAAGCCAATAGCGAGCCCATAATCATTAGCGAAGGAACATTGCCTCAGATGCAGAAGATTTTGAAAAAAGCTATGCAGAGGGCCATACTTCACAAGTTTGTGGCCAATAAACCGGCACGGGCACACGTGACCGATGTCGTGAGAAAACACCCCGTGAGTAACAAATTCTCACGGGATGGTGGCCATGTCAGCTTCTCGGCACACAAGTTCGTACACAGAGCCAGACTGGATCTCTTGATATGTAACGCCAAGTCCGGGGAGCTGAACAAACGACAGTGTAGACGATGTGACCACGGTCTGGAAACAGTCCCGCACATCTTGAATCATTGTCGATACAATCTTGGTAGCTCTATAACTGAGCGTCACGACAGAGTCCTCTTCAGGCTCGCGGACAGCATCAGGCAGGGCTCGAAAAACAACTGGAGCTTATCAGTCGACAATAAGGTGGGCGCTGGCATGGACAGACCCGACCTTGTCCTGATTAGCCCCGACAAGAAGACCGCGATCATAGCCGACGTCACAATACCCTACGAAAATGGTGAAGAAGCGATGAAAGCAGCGGGTCAGCGGAAGGTCGACAAATATCGGCACCTTGTCGACTACTACAACGCTCTGGGCACCGAAGCAAAAGTGTATCCATTCATTATTGGTTCGCTTGGAACTTGGTGGCCGGAGAGCAGCGAAACATTGGCACAGCTTGGCATACGTTCCGGCATGAGAAAACTCCTGATACCGAGACTCCTGGCAATGGTTCTCGAGGACAGCAAGAACATCTACTGGCGGCACATCTACGGCGAGCTATACGCCAAACCAAACCACCCAGATATCTGGGCCAAATACGACAAAACTTTCAACATTCATACTCGACACAAGTCGATGAGCAATGTAAAAGCTGGGTCGAATAAACACTACAACTCCCCATAAAACACCTTCATCAGGTCCAGCATGGGGATGAGCTGCAATATAGATAAGAGTTTTGTGAGTATGAAATGTGTGGTCGTGGCCAAGTGGATAACGCGCGGTGACTACAAGGTGCAAGGCGCGGGTTCGAACCCCGGCCCGTGGCATCTTCATAGCCTAAAGTGCTGACCATGGGCTACGTCCACACACCCTCTCATTCTCTATCTTGTTCGCAATAACTTTCGCTCTACACCCGTTCGCCCTCCTAACATCTAAACTTACAGATGCGCGGACTTCTAGCTGAAATTGAGGCCGTCCACGCCATCCACGGACGGCTGATTAAAAATCTCCGCGAAAAAATTGAGGATGAGGAAAAGAGGCGCCGGACGGTGACCGAGAAAAGAAAGAGGAAGCCAGCCATGAAAGCCAACGTGGTGGCAGGCGATGAGGAGGTGCGCCAGCACAAACCAGGGGGGTGGGTCTACCTCCACGCCAGTAACCTCGGCCGGGAGGAAACAAACGGCCGAGTGGTATGGGTGGTAGGCCCCCGCACCACCCCCCACCACTACCGAACGACGAAAGAAAGAATCCGAAGAAGACAGTTCGCCCGGCGAATTGAGCTGCTCACCACGGACGACTCCCCGGCGAGGGATGAAGCGGTGGCAGGTGGGGCCAAAGTCCTGGCCCGCCTCGAAGATCTAGCGGCCACCCTGGAACCGAGGACAGAAGATATGGAAGGCTAATTGGGCTAATTGTAATGTGTGTCGAAATAAAGAAAAAAAAAAAAATTTTTTTTCTCTCTTACTACCATACCTTACTACTGTACCAGGATGACCCATACTATCCGTTATGGGTATGAACAAGGGTCAACAACTGGCTAACATCTCCTAGCGAGCGCTAGGGACGTCGTTGGGGCGGTTCGAGAGCCACGTTCAGCATCTATCATCTGACAACGCTCTTGGGCTTTAACTGACTTCGATCCTGTTGCGACCCGCAGAGGGAGAACCAATAGTATACCGGCTAGTACTTGAGCTGCACTTGAGCAAACAGTGCTAGGCGTGAGCTATCCGCTGATGGGCATGAGCGGAAGCCGTGAGGCATGTGGCGGGAAACTCCGTTGTGTTGACTGGCCCTATCCCTAGCGCAGCACAACAACAGGAGGAATTGCCTGACCTGATGGGTCGTGAAAGGAAAGGCTGTGTCGGGTTAAGCCTTGCCTCTAGTCCACCTGATAGCTCCTATAACTCACGGAACCGAAGGTGGGTTAACTGGAGGTGGGGTGTTCCCTGACGCTGACCAGTCAGACGTTGAAGGGCTCACCTGAGAGCACAAACTCAAATCCCCAATTCCTTTATCACATACCACAGCTCGGATTAGTTGGCGTCATGTCGACGAGTCTTTGAGTGAGCAGGCTCGCCACAGTTCTTATCGTATTAACCTACGGTATTCGGACAATTGTCCGAAAACAAGGTTATCTGATTTTTGGAACCTAGAGATGACCCGGAGCTTGCTCCGACATCTCAAGGGTCGTCTCGGCGTTGCACTGCTGCCGAGTATGGCCCAGTCCCGTGTGGGACAAAATGTTGTTAATGTTATGTTGGGTGTGATGTGTCGTGTAATGTGTGTTTGACAACACCTCACTGCCACAGGATTTCTGCAAGAATTAAACATTAACTGATAAATATTGACAATTAAAAGTTAGTGTTCGCAATTGGTTCGATGTCTTGGCAGGTGCTTCAATAATCGAGTAGAGTAGTCGAAAACAAAAAATAATGAAAACAATATACAGCTTTAAATTTTAAAAAAAAGTAACAAAAATAGCAGTTTAAGTTTCGCATTATCGATTGAAGAGCGGATTCATTGAAGGTCCGAAAAATCCCAAAACTTAAGGTTCTAAGGAAATAAACTGGTTCGCAGAAACATACTTTGGAGCCCGACTCATTCTCCAGTGGAGAAGCGTACTAATTCATTACATTCCGAACGGCTCTTCCTTGCCAACGTAGACAAAGCGGTTTTTCCTTCAAGGATTCCAATTCTTATTCTTACGGTCCGCATAGTTGAGCAATGGTGAGTGTAGAGTGCAACCATGTCTTTCGACTTGTTCCAGCGCTCTTCCAGCTCTCCATCGCTCTTGGACAGGAGCATTTAAAAGTTAATCACAACCTATTACTATTGTTTATTAGGTAGTTATTACTATTACAATCACAACTTTCAATATTCATTGCATGGCTCGATTTAAGTCTTCCTTTTTGTACGCTATATGAGTATTTATTCTGTACTGAGCTAGAACGCACATACAGGTGCATTCCTAATAATTCTAACCTTCATTTCTAACCTTCTTCAATAAAATATTCGCTATACTTCAACCAATTAAGAATAAATAATGACAATAAGAATTTCAATAAATCGATCAATACGTATAATCTATCACACACGTGAATCGAATTATTCATCTTTTAAATTTTCCCTATAATGCATAGAATGAAATTACCGTAATCTTTTTTGTATCTATTTAATCTATTTAATAATTCACGTTAAAAAAAGTTTTTTAAAAATTTTCATTCTACGCAATTATCATTAATATCATTAACTTTAAACTATTAATATAATAAATTAAAAATTAAATTAATAAAATTAATAAAAATAAATTAATAATTAATTAATAACTTTAAAAAACTTTTTTATTACTTTTTTTTACTTTAAAAAAACTTACTTTTTTAAAGTTAACGTTGTTTCAGACCTGATGGTCAACAGTAAGCTGAAGTACATCTTTCCCATATGCGAACACGCCCACTGGGTGTTGACTGTATGGGACCCGCTAGCCAGGACGATCCAGCACATTGACCCATTGGGCAATGATGAATCGCCAAGCTTAGCGCGCCTAGCAAACGCATGTGGTTACTCCATCACGCATCCTGCCGTCTATCCTCCGCCACAGACGGACGGTCACAACTGTGGCCCGCACATCTGCTTGACTGCGAGGGACATCGTCAATGGAAGCAACTGGCACAACAAGAGCGAAATATACTCTTTTAGAAGGCAGTTTCTTAACCAATTGGAACTTACAGGCAGACCCGAACGACCCTTAGGGACAGCTGTGAACGCGCCGCCGACGACGGACAACAAACCACCTGCACTCATGGGCTTCAAGTTGGAGCCACCAGCGCAACCAAAACTCAACAGCCAGGACCACTACAACCTACGACTGAAACCGAAAAAGTCGACAGAAAATCCCATCAGAGAGGAGCTGATCGACAAAATTCGTCGATGGTTTGACGTCCAGATGGATGAGTATTCCACCCACCGTCATTTCGAATCCTTCGAATGGCTGACTGACTGCCTGACGGCGGCTATACATAAAGCCTCAGTCGGGGACTCGAGCCACGTGTCAAAAATAACCCGTAGGATACCCCCACCACTGAGGGCCCACGGTGAAATGTCGACACAAACCGAGAGGAAACGCCAAGCAAGGCAACCGGGACCCAGACAAATGGACCCCGTGACATTGCAGGCCCTCTACAAACAAGACAGGCGAAAAGCAATCGAACGCATCCTGAATAAGGACACCGTCGAATGCAATATCGACCTTGACAAGTTGGAAGATTACTTCCGCAACGCAGCGTCAAAGCCGTCCATACCGAGCGAAACGCTCGAGGAAATGTGCCGCGACGTCAAGAAAAAGGTCACCGACGAGGCCGCCATCGTTAAGGACTTTACGCCAGCTGAAGTTTTCAAGGCCCTGTCAAAGACAAAAGACACCACTCCGGGAGTCGATGGTGTGAAATACAAGCTTCTGACTTGGTTCGATCCCTGCTGCGAACGGCTGGCGAGAATCTATAACGAATGCTTGCACCACCAGAAGATTCCCACCGCTTGGAAGGAGGCTGAAACAATCCTCATCTACAAGGGCGGTGACAAGGATGATCCGGGCAATTGGAGACCGATCAGTCTCATGCCCACCATCTACAAACTCTACTCGTCTCTATGGAACAACCGAATCAATAATAGTTTAAAGTTAATGATATTAATGATAATTGCGTAGAATGAAAATTTTTAAAAAACTTTTTTTAACGTGAATTATTAAATAGATTAAATAGATACAAAAAAGATTACGGTAATTTCATTCTATGCATTATAGGGAAAATTTAAAAGATGAATAATTCGATTCACGTGTGTGATAGATTATACGTATTGATCGATTTATTGAAATTCTTATTGTCATTATTTATTCTTAATTGGTTGAAGTATAGCGAATATTTTATTGAAGAAGGTTAGAAATGAAGGTTAGAATTATTAGGAATGCACCTGTATGTGCGTTCTAGCTCAGTACAGAATAAATACTCATATAGCGTACAAAAAGGAAGACTTAAATCGAGCCATGCAATGAATATTGAAAGTTGTGATTGTAATAGTAATAACTACCTAATAAACAATAGTAATAGGTTGTGATTAACTTTTAAATGCTCCTGTCCAAGAGCGATGGAGAGCTGGAAGAGCGCTGGAACAAGTCGAAAGACATGGTTGCACTCTACACTCACCATTGCTCAACTATGCGGACCGTAAGAATAAGAATTGGAATCCTTGAAGG
Source organism: Caenorhabditis plicata (assembly GCA_963931815.1). Classification (NCBI taxonomy): domain Eukaryota; kingdom Metazoa; phylum Nematoda; class Chromadorea; order Rhabditida; family Rhabditidae; genus Caenorhabditis; species Caenorhabditis plicata. The sequence goes on along the minus strand of OZ007491.1, from coordinate 12,262,880 downwards.
AAAAACCGCTTTGTCTACGTTGGCAAGGAAGAGCCGTTCGGAATGTAATGAATTAGTACGCTTCTCCACTGGAGAATGAGTCGGGCTCCAAAGTATGTTTCTGCGAACCAGTTTATTTCCTTAGAACCTTAAGTTTTGGGATTTTTCGGACCTTCAATGAATCCGCTCTTCAATCGATAATGCGAAACTTAAACTGCTATTTTTGTTACTTTTTTTTAAAATTTAAAGCTGTATATTGTTTTCATTATTTTTTGTTTTCGACTACTCTACTCGATTATTGAAGCACCTGCCAAGACATCGAACCAATTGCGAACACTAACTTTTAATTGTCAATATTTATCAGTTAATGTTTAATTCTTGCAGAAATCCTGTGGCAGTGAGGTGTTGTCAAACACACATTACACGACACATCACACCCAACATAACATTAACAACATTTTGTCCCACACGGGACTGGGCCATACTCGGCAGCAGTGCAACGCCGAGACGACCCTTGAGATGTCGGAGCAAGCTCCGGGTCATCTCTAGGTTCCAAAAATCAGATAACCTTGTTTTCGGACAATTGTCCGAATACCGTAGGTTAATACGATAAGAACTGTGGCGAGCCTGCTCACTCAAAGACTCGTCGACATGACGCCAACTAATCCGAGCTGTGGTATGTGATAAAGGAATTGGGGATTTGAGTTTGTGCTCTCAGGTGAGCCCTTCAACGTCTGACTGGTCAGCGTCAGGGAACACCCCACCTCCAGTTAACCCACCTTCGGTTCCGTGAGTTATAGGAGCTATCAGGTGGACTAGAGGCAAGGCTTAACCCGACACAGCCTTTCCTTTCACGACCCATCAGGTCAGGCAATTCCTCCTGTTGTTGTGCTGCGCTAGGGATAGGGCCAGTCAACACAACGGAGTTTCCCGCCACATGCCTCACGGCTTCCGCTCATGCCCATCAGCGGATAGCTCACGCCTAGCACTGTTTGCTCAAGTGCAGCTCAAGTACTAGCCGGTATACTATTGGTTCTCCCTCTGCGGGTCGCAACAGGATCGAAGTCAGTTAAAGCCCAAGAGCGTTGTCAGATGATAGATGCTGAACGTGGCTCTCGAACCGCCCCAACGACGTCCCTAGCGCTCGCTAGGAGATGTTAGCCAGTTGTTGACCCTTGTTCATACCCATAACGGATAGTATGGGTCATCCTGGTACAGTAGTAAGGTATGGTAGTAAGAGAGAAAAAAAATTTTTTTTTTTTTCTTTATTTCGACACACATTACAATTAGCCCAATTAGCCTTCCATATCTTCTGTCCTCGGTTCCAGGGTGGCCGCTAGATCTTCGAGGCGGGCCAGGACTTTGGCCCCACCTTTTGACGCTGCGTTGCGGAAGTAATCTTCCAACTTGTCAAGGTCGATGTTGCATTCGACGGTGTCCTTATTCAGGATGCGTTCGATTGCTTTTCGCCTGTCTTGTTTGTAGAGGGCCTGCAATGTCACGGGGTCCATTTGTCTGGGTCCCGGTTGCCTTGCTTGGCGTTTCCTCTCGGTTTGTGTCGACATTTCACCGTGGGCCCTCAGTGGTGGGGGTATCCTACGGGTTATTTTTGACACGTGGCTCGAGTCCCCGACTGAGGCTTTATGTATAGCCGCCGTCAGGCAGTCAGTCAGCCATTCGAAGGATTCGAAATGACGGTGGGTGGAATACTCATCCATCTGGACGTCAAACCATCGACGAATTTTGTCGATCAGCTCCTCTCTGATGGGATTTTCTGTCGACTTTTTCGGTTTCAGTCGTAGGTTGTAGTGGTCCTGGCCGTTGAGTTTTGGTTGCGCTGGTGGCTCCAACTTAAAGCCCATGAGTGCAGGTGGTTTGTTGTCCGTCGTCGGCGGCGCGTTCACAGCTGTCCCTAAGGGTCGTTCGGGTCTGCCTGTAAGTTCCAATTGGTTAAGAAACTGCCTTCTAAAAGAGTATATTTCGCTCTTGTTGTGCCAGTTGCTTCCATTGACGATGTCCCTCGCAGTCAAGCAGATGTGCGGGCCACAGTTGTGACCGTCCGTCTGTGGCGGAGGATAGACGGCAGGATGCGTGATGGAGTAACCACATGCGTTTGCTAGGCGCGCTAAGCTTGGCGATTCATCATTGCCCAATGGGTCAATGTGCTGGATCGTCCTGGCTAGCGGGTCCCATACAGTCAACACCCAGTGGGCGTGTTCGCATATGGGAAAGATGTACTTCAGCTTACTGTTGACCATCAGGTCTGAAACAACATTAGATTGGTCCGTGCACTGAATTCTGGTCCATTGGATGGGGTCTACAACGTCAAAGTTGGTATTGTCCCTGGTAATGCTCTTCATGAATTCAAGAACGATTGTGTCGTCGAACCATGCTGTTTCGTCAAGTAGGCATGAAATATCGAGTCTCTGTTTCATCACCGTTTGTACAGCTGGGCTGTTTGGTGGGACCACGAGCGCCTGCAAGTCAACCCGTTTACAAACAGGTGTGGGCGAGATGCAAGTGGTGTTTAGCTGACGCTTCCGCGAGCTTCCTGCAGAGCTACTCATATCAGCCTGCAGGGCGTCTTCTGGTGGTGTGAGGCTGGTCTTCGCCTTGGTTGAGTCACCGTCTTCTTGCTTAATGCGCTTGACGGGTAGCGTAAGGGTCGGTGCCTCGCAATCTAGTTTGCGTTTAGTGACTTGTTTGTAGTTCACATTCACACCTACGAGAGCTCTGAGGGTTCTGCGGAGGTCGTCAACTTCGTTTGCAGAGTGCCAGTCTTTACGTAGCACTATGTCACGCGCGGCTAGGCAAACGTGTAGTCCACAGCTGTGGCTGTCAGTTTGTAACGGCGGTGGTGTGACTGGGTGTACAATCTCATAGTTGAGATCGTTAGTTACCTCGACGAGTTTATTAGGTGGTAGCCGCCTTCGTGGGTCGACAAACAGCACCGTCCTCGCAATTGGGCCCCAAACTGTTAGCATCCAGTGTGAGTTTTCACATATTGGTAGCAAGCAGGATTGGGTGCTGAGGTCTAGTCTCTCGATAATGGGTGCATAGTCACCATTTCGAATAACTGACCATATTATTGGATCCAAATAGGTGAACATGCAGTTCACTGGGATCAGTAGTTTTAGGTAGTTTCTTACTACCTCATCGTTGATCCATGACTCTGGTCCTTCTTCCGAGATGAGGCAGTTGAAGTTACTGTTGGCCAGTGAGGTATGTGTTTCACTCATTGGCTTTATGGTTTCACGTGCGTTTGTCCCATGTGTACCTGGTTGTGCTGGTCCGTTGCTCTTAGCCCTCAGGTATAGGGAGGGTGCAGCACGATGAAGTTTGTTGTTGAACACTTGTCTCGTGTCCGTTTTCGTTTCACCTATTTTCAGGCCAAACTGTGTTGCCTTACACGGATGATGCTCCGCAAGGTGAGTGTTAATCATCTTTGCTTGGTATTTAGTTACCGGCGTTGTTTTGTAGTCGCAAAACCTGCACTTGTAGCTAATGTCACATTTCATGCCATGTTCCTTAATGTGGCGTAGGAGTGGTCGGTTGGGGTTTTTCCCTATTCCATACGACACTGTCTTGCCGAGGCAACATGGGCAGATGATAAGTCCCTGTTTGGGGACGACGAGGGTAATGCTGATGGTTTTTATCGGATCGTCGCTGTTCACAATTTTCGGCACATGGAACGTATTGCCCGCGGCCACATAGCTCGTGGAGCTATAATTGGTTATATCGACATCGCTGGCACCATCAGCGCAGGGGTTGTGTTGATCGCTTATCAGGCTGAGCCGTGTTGTGTCGCGACCCACTGCACCTTCCTGTCCCTCGTTTCCGAATCTCTCAGTATGATTCATCGTTGCCAATAAATATACGTATGGTCCGGTTGTTTGTCTAGCTGCAACGGATTAGAAAACAAAAAACGGGGCGGATAGAGTGGTGGGTCTGTTCCCAGGAATACCTAAATCACCTTTACAGGCGATTTAGGCCAAAATAAAGAAAAAAAGAAGACTAAAATAAATTAAAACAATCAAAATTAAAAAAATAAATGAAAAACAAAAACTAAAAAAAGACAAACAAAACTAGAGAGAAATAAAAAGATCAAGATCAAGAGAAATGAAAACATACAAAACAAGGAACTCAACAACAATGACAACAGCAACTCTAGGTTTTAGACAAATGTCAAAAAACCGTAGGTTAATACGATTAAATTCGATCAACAACTTTGATCGTAGCTATAAAAGCCTGAAGCGATACCGATTAGTCGTCGTTCTACATTTATTTCTTCCCTGTTACGGACATTCTGAGGTTATGCCTTTTTGCACGAAATAGTATGTAAAACGCGTACGTTTCAGACACCTCACGTTTCAATTAAGTGCATGGATCACATTGACCATAATTTTCATTGTTTAAAATTGTTTTCTATTTTTATTAGATTTGAAAAGTTGAAAAAATTATGAAATATAAAAGGGGATCAGGGAAACCTTAAAGCATCCCATTATCCGTTTAATTTATAACCGAAGGAAATCCTGAATTGACTGAAAAGGCCTCTTTTGTGGTGGGAGAAGGTTTCTTACATCTATCTTAGAATGTTGGATTTTTTCTTGAGTTAAAGTTTCTACGAATTTCTCATTTGGGAGAAGTTTAATCCACTATGATTAGTTATAAATTGTGCAAGTCTCATTGTCTCATGGTGTGTAGCACTGGTTATTGGAAGAACTTTATTGATAGACTAATTAATACGACGAAGACACATAATTTAACACTTTTTGACGACGCGCAGCAAGACTATTAACTTTTTAAAAGAGAAATAAAAAGATCTCTCTGTTTCATTATAATTCTGTCGACAGAGGTTTGCAATGCGTCGGCAAAAAATTAGATAGATAATTGGCACAAAATATATCACGTCGTTACAATACATCTCTCCCACCTACTCCCCTTCTTCTAAGATAATAAATGGCTTACCTGGCGGACACTACCGAGAACACAGAAAACCTAGCTATTTAATGTAACTTCGGCTCCACATAATAATACAATAGATGAATATAGTTATTTACCCAGCGGTCCCGGCGCTTCTCCAAAAATAGAAGCGACCTTCCCGTAGCCTTGTCGAGTGAGCAACTGACTGTCCTTATGATCCGTGGAGGCGGAGTCTTGTCTTTATCGTACACATGATTTGCGCACGTGTGCTCATTCGAGTGATTGTTTTCCCTCTGGGAACCAACTTTTTTCATTCATTGATAGTGACATTTATGATAGAAAATGTAGAATGTTTTAATATCATTAACGTAAACATATTGGTAGCACACCAATTAAAAATCCCCTTTCAGTCGTGACTCTGATTCCGCTCGTCACGACAGTCCTGTGTTTAGCAAATGAGTTTCCTGCTTAAATTTTTTTTTAATTCATATTTAATTCTGTTCGTATCCAATTTTAATCGTAAACGATAGAATATGATGGATCAATTAATAATATATGTTGTTTTCATTGATTTTAATAAAACTCGAATTACTTACTTTTCAGTCAGTCCTGCTGCACGCCTTACAGTCCAGCCTTGATACCCGACCTTTCATCCCAATTAGCCTTGTAGTCTGAAAAAATGTATATAATTCCTAATTAATGTTCTTCATTATTACATATGATAGGAAATCAAACCTTAACTTATTGATACTGTAGAATTGATCTCATCCGTTTGAGATAACATATTATAATATATAAACCTATAATTTGCATAAGTCATCAGAACTTATAAGTTAATAATGAAATGAAAACAGTAAAAAGACAATGCAATAACAATAACAACTCATAAATTGTGCACAATGTCATAGATTGTTATTGTCCTCGTGATCGAAACAACCGTCCCATCCAAACGACGGTGTGAAAAAAATAACAAGATCAATCCTCAAAATTCACTTTGACTCGAAAACAGAACATTTGTTTTTTCCTTATTTTGTTCAACTTTATAACCTTTCTCTTTTTAGCGAATTTTTTCAATTTTAATGATTCTTAGAGGATTTTGAAAACTCTGGTCTGATGGATCTTTATAATGATATGTTGTCTATGATAATAATAATAATAATCCCTTGTCATAACTGAAAAACATGTATCCACAGCGATACAGCTCCTTAACGGCAATCTGTAACAAGATTTTTTTCAAACAAAATGTTTTTCCGGTTTTTTCATAGAAATGCATGTTTACAAGGTAATTGCGTAAATTATTTACTCCAACGACCAAAAAATAATTAATACCCAAAAACTAAGAAAAATTAGATATTTTGTGCAGATTGCACTTTCCAAACAACGACGACAACGTGTTATTGATTAACTCATCAAGAAAACATCAAGAAATGGAGATCATATATTTTGTTATACCGTGCAAATCTAATAACCGAAGTTTCATCAAAACTACACGAAGCGTGCTCACTCAAAAAAAAACAGGATGAGTCTGTTTTCATGCGAACCAACAGGAGCACTTTCCGTGCAAAACACAGTCAAGGATGCGACCTGCAGAAAGTTCAGTAGATGTAGATGATGTGACCGCAAGCAGAAGTGCCATGTTCGATATCTGGCACCGATAACTGCACTCAAACAATGCGACTCGGTCCCTCACACCCAATGGACAAGCTTGTCGTCTCTTCTTACGATAGCCTCTCCCACTACGACTGTCAGTAACAACTACATAGTTGCAGTTATGATTCGGGACAAGGGCATCATCCAGAAATGCCAAGACGCCAAACAGAGATTGGCTGAAGCGAAGAGCGCAATCACGCAAATCCTCATAGCCTATACTCGACTCGAGAAGAGAAATAAACACCTCCAGCAGAAGCTTAAAGAAGCCGAAGAGAAATCATCCACACGACCAAGGGAGAGCAGCTAATTAAAGTGTTCATATATCATGTCGAATCAACTAATTTATGCCCTCTTCCATACACACACAAAGGCAGTATTTGTTCCTGGTCAAAGCATGCACGATTTGGTGTCGTTTTACATCCCTTGAATCGGCGACCCAGTGAATAGTCGTATCAGCGATAGCTAGCAATGGCGACGTGGGCGGATATGAACCCAGACAGTACTCACCAACTGACCTGTGGTCCTCAAAGCCATACACGGTCAAAACCCACTAGTGCTAGCTAATATGCACACACGACACTCCCCCATTTGGTGGTACCCTCGCAAGCACGCGCGTCTTGAAAAAACAAACCTATCCCTGAGAACAAGATTCTCCTAACTGCTGAATACCTCGAATTGAAGCGTCTGGAAGCCATCAAAGACAACAACAAAATCTATGGAAATAGTATACCAAACGCTTTTATTATGCAATCATAAAAATCACATCAAAAATTAATCTATGAATATACGAAATAGAGCTTTAAGCTAATCAAAAATTAATAAAAGTTGTTAATATTATTTCCTGTTTTCAATCGAATGCTGCATGGACCAAATCGATAATGGTCGCATGTAGCCAATAGCACGATACATGTGCCAGTTGGTGATCGCTTCCGGGCTTTGATATTGTAGTGGGTACGTGTTCCATACACGATTGAATAATCCTTCTGCGGTTTTGAAGCCTTCATCGATCATTCCCTGAAATGAAAAATTTGAAAAAAATTTTAAATGAAAGCTTTTTAATTGAAAAATCGAAATCTTTTATTGTCAAGATGTAGACGAAACTTTGCTTAAAGAAGACTGGGAATGAGACTGTTTTGGTATAGGTTGGAGTAAACAGACTGCGATTCCGATTTAATTTTCAATTTTGATCACATTTCTGTTAGGCTGTATGGGTTGGGCTAAGGAACAAGTTCGTAGAGTCTTTTTTACAAAGATTTATTTGAACAAAAAACAAGGGCATCTTCGTCATCGAAGGTAACACCCCTCATTTGGTTTGACAGAGAGCGGAAAAGGTGATAATCGTATGGCGCAATGTCTGCAGAGTACGGTGGATGCGGAAGAAGCTCCCATTTGAGCTCTTCGAGGACGCTTTTAACAAGCTGTGCAACATGCGGTCTGACGTTGTCCTGGAGAAAGATGACGTGTCCTTGTCGATCGGGTCTTTTCAGTAAATTAGGCGGCACAGCTGTGTAACATAGAGCTCCTTGTCGACCCTTGCGTTTGTTTCGGGCATTTCCCAATGCAGCATGCGCTTCCATTCCACCAAACGCAGATCACTCTTTTTTGGATTAAAGTCGCCATTTTTGAACTTTGCGAACTATTTTTGTGCAGTATACACGTATAAGACTGCTTCTCCATACACACTGCATATTACGAACTTATTCTTCAACTCAATACAAGAAAATTTACGAAAATGGGTAAATAATATTGCTTTTGATAGGTAGACGACTAACAGATCTTAGAAAACGTAGTATACAATAAAAACAATTCAGTTAACAACTTTAACAAACTTTGCTTTAAAAAAACTTTAACAGCGTTGTTAAAGTTTTTTTCGATAAATTGTATTGGCAAGATCGGTTCGCACTCCACAAAAATATATTTTAAGATTAGCAAAAGAGACGTAGTTTGGCGTTTTACCATTTCTATCATAAATGATGCGACGGCATACGTGATTCCTGTCCAGACTTCTTCACTTTGAATCGACGAGTCATCAACGCCACCGGATGTCCTGCAATTTTTTCGAATTTTAATATTCCCATGCCAAACGACAATTTTGATGTGAACTTTTGCGAATATATATTATCAAAATATAAGAAATTGACAATTCCAATTATATTTTCATAAAAAATAAAAATAATAAAACTGATTTGATGTATAAACTTTGAAGAAATATAATGAAAAACAGAGAAATTATTAACATAAATTGAGTATTTGTTGATATATGTTAATAAATCTTGAAAAAACTCCAAAAAACAAAAAAATGTTTCCTGTGCAATGAAAGCCTATCTAATGTGACAAAGTTCGCATACCTGATGAACTCGTTGTCCGGTAGTGTGAAAGCGAATGTGCAGAGGTTCGAAATATCAAATGAGAACTACGAGAAAGCGATAAATCTAATAAAGAAGAAATACGCGAATCCGTAAGTATGCTGGGGAAACGATTAAACGACTGTCGAGCTAAATCGGAAAGGAACGAAGATCAGCAGATACTGATGGAGGAAGTACTAGTTATCCTGGACCAATTGGAGAATGCTGGAGAATCGGCGAACACTGAGATGATGCGCGAGCTGGTACTGAAAAAATTCTCGAAAAATATTCAACGCGAGGTATACCGTGAAAGAGAAAATGTTTACAACAATGAAGGAAACTGGAGTATGGATACGATGTTGGAAAAGTTAGAACTGATCATCAGGATCGAAGAAAACGTTAACAGAGCATTTGGTGAATAACGCGAAGAACATGTACGAGAAGCTCATCAAAACTTTGCAAAGAAGGAATTATGTCGATTGAGGAAATGTTATTTTTGCAGAAGTCCGAATCATATTGGAGAGCATTGCAGTGTTTTTCGGTCAGCAAAGGAGAGATTTAACAAAATTAAGGAATTTCATCGTTGCTTCAATTGCTTGAGGACAGGACATTCGTCGCTAGAATGTTCATCGAAAACAAGGTGTAAAAATTGCGGAAAACAACATCATTCTCTTTATGTAGCAAAGTTGTCAATCCTGGAAGAACTGTTTCCTTAAACAACTCAAAAACACAAAGACGAAGAGCTAATAAACGATCAGATCAAAGAAGAAAGTATCAGAACCATATAAATTTGGAGAGCGATGCGTATTTACCGACAGCTACACTGTATGGTTTTAATTCGAAAAAATCACGAACGGAGAAACTTGTAGTCATGTTCGATACCGGAGCGGACTCTACATACATCAACGAATCTCTCATTACAAAATGGAATTTGGATGTGATTAGCGAAGAAAAGGCAAAAATAAAAACATTCAGTTCATCGATCGCAGAAGAGCGGAAAGTAAAAATTGTAACGATTTTAATGGAAGGTGGAACTGGATCGGTTATACCTGTTAAAGCAACGGCTACCAATTATCTCGTGGGAACGATAAAACGACCTCGTTTGGATGAAGCGGACCGAGAGTATATCGCGAGGGAAGGAATAAAACTGAATGATAGCTCAACCGAAGAGCTAGCGAAACCAGATATGATTATCGGAATTGATCATATTTTCCAATTCTGGATTGGGAATCACAAGACAATAGCATCAGGATTAATTAGCGTTGAAACTTCTAATGGAGCAATAGTGGTTGGAAAACGTAATCATAGTAACGTTAACGAATTACGTTCAAGCAAACATATAAATGTAATTATTCGAGAAAATAATTATCAGGATACAAAATGTGAGGAAACAATCGAAGAAGAGAACTCAGGCCCCGTAGAAATGGACATCAGAAATAAACAAAAAGTCGTGTGGAATTCAATCGAGAACAGAATGGAGAAACGAAAAGATGAAAGTTATTTAGACAAAATAAATGGAAAAGACATATATCGAAACGGAAATAAGAAAAATGTAAGAATTCGAGGTAGAAATTCGAAATTTCAAAAAGGACTGTATCGCAACCGATTGGAACGCGATTCTCAAAATGGTTACCGCGGAAAAATGCGTGGAGAACGAAAAGAAACAAATGTTACGAGCAAATTTGAAGGAAGATGATATACAATTGATTGAAGTTATGATGGATAGAGTATGCGATTTTGAAATTTTGTATCAAAACTTGGCCCTTTATGCATAGAAGGTCAACGAAGACCAATTATTCTCTTTAATTTAAAAATGCCGCCGGGAGGCCATCATAACGGGGCTAAACGTTTCACTGTAAATTTTTGAGTTATTCTTATAGGCGTCAATTGTAAATTGTTCTAGGTCCCGGGAGTGTGCTGACGCACGCATATTAATTAAATGTGTAACGTGAACTATATTTTATTGGTATGCGACGTATAAATAGTAGACGTAGAACCATACACAGTGGTAGCTGCTCAACAAAATGTTTCTACTGCAACAAAAATGGGAGGAAGCAAGAAGAGACGGAACACCATACATCAATATGCCATATCCGATCACTCGAGAGGGTAAGTGTGTCGTAAACGACCATGATAAGCTTATTCTATAATTGACATTGGTAATATTTTGTATGTTTTTTAATGTTATGTTGTAACATTTCTATCCCACGCTTTAACAGATATGTTTATATTAAATTTGTATAAAAGGACGCTCCTGTCCTTCTAAAGGGCTCTTTTACATTCTTGCTCTATTTTGGCATCTATTACCCACTTGATTATCTATATTCTATTATATTCAATAAAATACCTTACTACTATACCAGGATGACCCATACTATCCGTTATGAGAAGGGTCACCAACGGAGTATGCGAGTTAGCACGCAGTTTATTTGAAACAAAAACTTGGACTACAATTCAGCCAAAACACGATTCAGGATAATTTGGTGTGCATATGTCCATAAAAATCGATGGTTTTATATACACCAGCTGACAAATGTTTTTAGCTGACAAAAGTTTTGTCAGAGTTTTGTCAGTTTTTTCGGGTTTTACTTTTTTGTGACTTGACCAAATTGGCTGATTTTTTGATATTTAATGTGAATCAGTGTTTAAAATGTTATAGTAGCAAAATTTGGTTTAAATTACCATGGAAAATAAAATATAAGAGCGAGTACTGAAATCGCATTAAAATAGTCAATTTAGAAACATAAGAAAATTATTTTATATGAAGCAGGAAATCGAACGGAATGAGGTACAAAACAATATCAATATTAATACTTCGTTGGGAACCGACGAGGACGAATAACAGCCTCGCATCGATCCTGTATAGAGTCGATAAGCTTCTCAAACTGCGACTGTGGGATACGATACCATTCATCCGCAAGTATCTTAAATTTTTCGGCCTTGTTCTTGCATTTTTTTTCGATTCTGTAACAAGATAACGACCCAAGCACACATCTCGTATAGCAAAGGATGCGTTCCGGCTTCAAAACGTTCAACTTTTGGAATGGCCAAGTCAATCGCCGGAGCTAAACCCGATTGAACACACCTGGGATGAACTTGGGAGACGAGTTGCAATGATAAAATGCAAGAACAAGGCCGAAAAATTTAAGATACTTGCGGATGAATGGTATCGTATCCCACAATCGCGGTTTGAGAAGCTTATCGACTCTATGCAGGATCGATGCGAGGCTGTTATTCGTCCTCGTCGGTTCCCAACGATGTATTAATATTGATAAATTGTTTTGTACCTCATTCCGTTCGATTTCCTGCTTCATATAAAATAATTTTCTTATGTTTCTAAATTGACTATTTTAATGCGAATTCAGTACTCGCTCTTATATTTTATTTTCCAGGGTAATTTAAACCAAATTTTTCTACTATAACATTTTAAACACTGATTCACATAAAATATCAAAAAATCAGCCAATCTGGTCAAGTTAAACCCGAAAAAACTGACAAAACTCTGACAAAAGTTTTGTTTTATGGACATATGCACACCAAATTATTCTGAATCGTGTTGTGGCTGAATTGTAGTCCAAGTTTTTGTTTCAAATAAACTGCGTGCTAACTCGCTCCGTTGGTGACCCTTCTCATAACGGATAGTATGGGTCATCCTGGTATAGTAGTAAGGTATGGTAAGGAAGAGAGGAAGAAAAAATTTTTTTCTTTATTTCAACACACAGTACAATTAGTTTTCCATTTCTTCTGCCCTCGGTTCGAGGGTGGCTGCCAGGTCTTCGAGGCGGGCCAGGATTTTGGCCCCTCCTGCAACTGCTTCATCCCTCGCGGGCTGTCTTCTTCTAATTCTCTCTTTATAGTTGTGGGGGGTGGCGCGGGGGCCGTTTGTTTCCTCAGGTTGCTGGAGACCCACCCCCCTGGTTTGTGCTGGCGCACCTCTTCGTCGCCTGCCACCACATTGGCCTTCAAGGATGGCTTCCTTTTTCTTTTCTTGGTAACCGTTCGACGCCTCTTTTCCTCATCTTCAATTTTTTCGCGGAGATTTTTAATCAGCCGCCCGGAGATGACGTGGTCGGCCTCAATTTCAGCTAGAAGTCCGAGCATCTGTAAGTTTAGACGTTAGGAGGGTGAACGGGTGTAGAGCGAAAGTTATTGCGAACGAGATAGAGAAGGAGAGGGTGTGTGGACGTAGCCCATGGTTAGCACTTTAGGCTATGAAGATACCACGGGGCGGGGTTCGAACCCGCACCTTGCACCTTGTAGTCACCGCGCGTTATCCACTTGGCCACGCCCACACATTTCATACTCGCAAATCTCTTATCTATATTTGGTCCATGCAGCATTCGATTGAAAACAGGAAATAATATTAACAAATTTTATTAATTTTTGATTAGCTTAAAGCTCTATTTCGTATATTCATAGATTAATTTTTGATGTGATTTTTATGATTGCATAATAAAAGCGTTTGGGATACTATTTCCATAATAGATTTTGTTGTTGTCTTTGATGGCTTCCAGACGCTTCAATTCGAGGTATTCAGCAGTTAGGAGAATCTTGTTTGCGTCAGCCAATTTTTGCGCCGCGTAATATTCCGCATCCGCTTTTGACTTTTCTGTCTCTAAAATTTGCATTTCTAAATGTTAGTTCAACGGTATTTCGTGATACCTAGATGACTTTCAGCTTGAATTTGATTCACAAGTTTTTGAGTTTCCTTTTCAGCGATTATTTGTTTTTGATGAATCGTCGCCACTTGTGCGATTTTCTCAGCCTCTGAAAGTTGACAGATTTTAATGAATATTTTGAGCAGTTAAATACCAATTATCGCTTTCTTTCGTTCAGTTTCGGCGAGTTTTTCAACAACTTTTTGGTTCTCAATAGCAACAAGCAATTTCGTCTGAAAAATCGTAACATTTCGCATTCGAATTTGTTAAAAATATTATTTCTGGATTCTTGTTGAATCGAAAATGGCACACCAAATTGGAATAATGATTTTCCAATTTTAAGAGTTTGTTAAAATGTTTACGTCATTTCTAGAAAACACTTTTGTTGGCAATTTAGACAAGTTCTTCATAGACTAAATAATATATTTCTGCAAAGTTAGATTTGAGCACGTTAACTGACCACACAATTTATCGTGTCAATGATCAAATAATTTATATTCGTCGCCAAATGCGATTACCACCGCAACATGTGGCGCACTTTTTTAAATATTATTTTTTCATTTAATTTTTATGATTATTTTCTTGATTATACTCGTTCTATACTGTTTTTGCATAAATAAATGAAAGAATACGTTTTAGATGTTGTTTCAATCGTGGAATAAATGTGAAAAATAATAATAATCCTAAAAATTAAATGAAAGAATAATATTTAAAAAGGTGCGCCACATTTTGCGGTGCTAATCGAATTTGGCGACGACTATATATATTTATATATTGTCCTTTTCAGAGATCGGTGCCTAATGGAAGAGCAATAAAATAAGAGAAAATTATGGACGGCAACAAACAACTTTTTCGTCAATTCCTCTTCAATGTGTGCTGCCTATTATTTCGTAAAAATGAGTGGCCGTCTAAAAATTATCTAATTTTCGCTTTGTAATTTAGGCTTTAAGCGTTTTATTTAAGTAGCGTAGAATCATTAAGAGCCTGCCTAGTGATTTTCTTAAAATGAGGAAACAGTTATACTCTTATAATTAGATTCTTTATTTTAATTCTTCTATTGTCCTTTTCAGAGATGTGCCTAATGGAAGAGACAATACATATATATTATTTTTCAAAATTTTCAGAGAATCCGGAATGAAATTGAACAGCAGTCCGGAAATCTTTCCTTTCATTGGTTTCGAAGTTCTATTGAAATGACTAGAGACTATAATTACTATAGTGTATTTCAAAATAGTTGACGACGCAATCACGCTGCAAATGCGGCATACTAATTAAAATTCATTTTCAAATCGATTATTTTAATAATTTTTAATTAATAAACGTGAAATATAAGCAATAACAATTAAAAAATGTCAAAAATAAAATAAAATAATCGATTTGAAAATGAATTTGAATTAGTATGCCGTATTTGCAGCGTGATTGCGTCGTCAACTATTTTGAAATACGCTATATTACTTTTATATTTTAAAAGTTTGAAGAATAAAAATGTGTGATTTTCCGTAGATATTAAAGAGATTTATGAGACTTATAGGGATACCGGATGTTATTAAATATAGGAAAAACGGAAATTGCTCCAGTCGGAAAATAAAATGCATTTCCTCAAAAAAATCACGGATTATTACACCATAGAATTTAAAATAATTCCTCAAACTTCAACGGATTAATTAATTAGACAAAAGAGGATGCGTAGCATACCTGGTAAAGGATTTGATTCACTAACAATCTATGTTTGTTCGATTCTTTTGAGATCTTTGATTTTTTAGTCTTTTTTTATAAAAATGAAAAAAATGGAAATTTAAAATGAGATGGTGTAATAATCCGCGCAGAATCTTTTGCAGAAATGCATTTTATTTTCCGACGGAAGAAATTTCCGCTTTTCCTAGACTTAATAAAATGCGGGATACTTGAGAAATTCTAGAGATAAATCGGTTAAATCGCGCTCTATCGAACTATGCAAAGTCACCTAAAACAGAATTCCTTCCTAATTTATTTATTGCGATTTAAACAGAAATTAGAGAGCCCCCTTTTCCCGCATAAAAATGGATATAATTAAGTTGGAGGATCAGAAAAAATGTTCATACTTCAACAAAAATTACAAGCGCGGCGTTTTAGATAGTTTAAGACGGGCTAGAAATCATTACATGTCCAGTTATCCAAAAATAACACATCTACATTAGTAAGACACGTTCAAATAGTGAAAATTGTTCATTTACATTTAGGATTCCGGAGACCGGGTAAATAACAGTTTCAATTTATTTTCAAGACCTTTAACAATCTCTCTCATATGTCAAAACAATCGAAACTCAAGTAAAAAGTACGAAAATTGGAATCAAACGCGACTTTTTAATACACAACAAGTCGAAACACCTTCTCAGCTTCCATTTGCTCGTAATTCAATCGAATCTCCTCTGGTATTTTCGGTTTGGTTATTCGAACGGCTTGGACATATAATCCGGGAGCCATTATTGTTAAATCCTCTTGGAGAGCCCTCTTTATTTCTTCATCGATTTTATCTGAAACATAAATAGTGTTGAAGAATATTAAACATCACCAAAAAAATTGATGAATTCGGTGCGCGATATAATCATTTATTTGTTTTTGTCCTTTCTGTCTCCACTTTATTGTCACCTTCACTTTTTTTTTCTAAAACTCCTGATCCTAAAAATGGATTTTTATAATGGATTCGGCTCGTTGTCATCTAGAATCGACAGTATTAGAGGAGCTTAATGAGCAGTGCACGTTAGCAGTTATAACGGGTGGACTGACTAAGTATCTTCAACCATTGGACGTTTCTGTGAACAAACCATTTAAGGATAGATTAAGGAACTGCTGGGAATCTTGGATGGCCGATCTGAGCCAATCAACTTTCACTAGAAATGGGAACCGAAAGAGACCGTTGTGCGCAACAAAAAATTGGGTATCCAACAGTTTTTACAGCATTTCGGATGATTTTATTTATACAGACGAGTGTGTGGAGACATTAGACACGAAATGAGAGAAATCTATCGGAAGCAATTAAAAATCAAACTTTGCGGGTTTTTGGTTATTGCGTAAAATAAAATGCGAAAGTTCAAAATCTTGTCCTAAAATCACGACAAATGATTTAATTTGAATAGTAATTGATCTCATCTAATCATCAATCTAATTTGAATATTTAAATGTTCCTTGATGGCCGAGTGGCAGTGATGTGAACACTGAATTGAATCTATGGAAGTTCTAGCCCCGGCAGCGTTTATCAGTGGTTCGCGTTTATTTTCTAATTCTTTTCGTCATAAAAAATTTAAGCTTTAAATTAAGCTCTTAATATCTATAATCATTACTTATGTTGTAGAGTTATATTAATTGATTAATAAAGATATTTTTACCGTTTTATCCTATTCCATTCAAAATTAATACAATTAATAATCAGCATATATGCACAAAGTACGCAGATTGCATCTAATGGATTTTATTTTACGCAATAACCAAAAAACCCAAAGTTTGATTTTTAATTGCTTCCAAATCTATCTCTCTCCCCACCATCTCCCACCACATTCGAAATAGTGTACGAACGAAATCCAATAAAACGGATAAATATGGTATTAAAAATATACAATAATGAAGACAGAAAAGACAAGTGAATATGTGTGAAAACGCGCTCCAAATTCATAAATTTCTTTGCGTTGAACATAATAAGTATGCACTTCAAATGAAAACTGCATTTTTCGAATTTTAAAGTGTAATTTATGAATTTCCACGCATTAATCACAAATAAGATTCTACGAAAGTTTAATAAATTTGTCTTAAAATAACTGAAAACCTTCAAAGTCAACTAGAAAGTTTTATTATAAACCGTCAAATGAGCTTGCATTTCTATTAGTGAAGTAACACTTGAACATTCTACAGACTAACAAGCACAAAGGTTGATAATATTAGCTCAATTTCAAGGTTGTTTTGAAAATAAACATTAAAATCACTGTTCAACTATCTATTCTCAATCCCCTGGCGCATGTATATAAAAATGAAAGTATAAACGAACCAAACAAATCAATATAAACTTGTTGGAGGGTATGACTGCTACAGAACTGATTAACTTCATGATGAACCTTATTAAATATTAATGGCCGGTCATAATCGACTGTATAATTCTTGACAATCGAATAAACTTAAAACATTCATAATATATTGTAATATTTTGTGTTGTGTACCACTACTAGCAGATAGTATGTTGACAACCTCGATGCGATCGAAATAAATCATGACACCTCCCGAAGTTCCACAAGGAACGTTAATCGCTTCATCTGTTTGGAGTGTCACCTAAAAATTTTGTGTGGTTTTATATCTCATATTACAGTACAATTTTCATATATACCAGGGTTGCAAGGAAATCGATTTTTTTCAAACGGACGACGGCAAACGGAAATGGAACTCGAAAACGACGGAAAACGGAAGATGGAATTTCGTGAAGAAGATTAAACTACTGGGAATAGAATTTAGATTTTTTGCTGCTAGTAGAGCGTGCACTCCAAATTGAATGGTTCAGATGGCGACTCAGAAAAGGTGTTAATTTTACAAATATTGGTAATAAGCGCATGGTTTTAGATCGTTTAAGATGACCCAGTTACAATAACGTGTCAAGATATATAAAAATAATAATTGTAAATTAGTAGGACACGTTTAAATATTGGAAAATATAGTGTATGTCAAAATAGTTGACGACGCAATCACGCTGCAAATACGGCATAGTAATTCAAAATCATTTTCAAATCGATTATTTTATTTAATTTTTGTGACATTTTTAATTGTTATTGCTTATATTTCACGTTTATTAATTAAAAATTGTTAAAATAATCGATTTGAAAATGAATTTTAATTAGTATGCCGCATTTGCAGCGTGATTGCGTCGTCAACCATTTTGAAATACACTATATACATTTCAATTTGGTGTGGGGCGTTTATCTATTATTTGCCTTCGCATGCGTGAATTGAAAATGATTTTGACGGGAAGAAGAATGCCAGAAGATTTGAAAATTGCCAAAGTGAGTCTCCTACGAAAGAGGAAGGATGGTCTAGAAGATCATCGACAATATCCATTCTGTTCGAAAATTAATTGATAAATGTAATTAATTCAAATTTCCTCTTGAACTAGCTCTAGTCGACTTTTCGAATTCTTTTTTCAGATATCAGAATCCATGGATCAACAATCAATAATCCTTTAAGAGATTGGTTATCAAGTTGACTCGACGGCACTATATATATTCGCATTTGCTCTCCAAATTATTCTAGATGAATCTGACAAGGAGAGTGTGGAAAAAGCTGAAAATATCTCTGTGTTGATGGAAAGTTTTTGAAACAATTCGAATTCGCTGACGACTGGTGCTAATTGGAAGTTCCTCAGAAGAAATAAGCCGGCGTCTAAATCAACGGCTAGAAATCAACACAACAAAGACGATGATCGTACACATGCTACTGAGGACACCATATTTAGCATTCTACAAATGCAATCTTCTATTTCCTCACATTCCAGCAAAAGAAAAAAGAGCTAATACATCATCGTTCCGGTGCTCATCTCATGAATCTCATGCTCATCTCATTCTCTTGAATAAACATCTTCAAATGACCCTTCGACATAATATACTTTCACGCCAAGATCGATGGTTCGATTTCCTTTGATTTTTTAGTTACGAGAAAACTGCTCATTTGGATTGCACATTGGCCGATACTTGAAAGACAAAGCCGAACACTCTGGGGAGAGCTGGTCCGCATCTCGACGCACTTGGGATGACGACCGACAATTAAGTAATCAAGTAGTCAAGTTTGGAACTGAAGAACAAGTGTCTAGAAACTCGCAAGATGATCCCCCATCCGATTGGTTTCTCTCGGAACCGTGACATTGCACATTTTAAATACAGACCGGGGTTGCACGGAAATCAATTTTTCAGACGGACAACGGAAAACGGAAATGGAACTCAAAAAACGACGGAAAACGGAAAATGGAAGATGGAATTCCGTGCAACCCTGATATATACAGTACCGTTCAAAAGGTTGTAAACTCTGGGTTTTTCGAGCATAACTCTACGAATACCTAACCAATTACCATGATCACAGAGACAATTTGTAAAACATCGAAGCAGTAAACAAACCATAAGCATACTCTGACGCATTTCTACAGATTTTGCGACTTTTTCGAAAAAAAAGTTTTTTGCACTTTTTTCAAAACAAACTTGTTATATTTGTTTTATAATAATCAATGCTTCCAGTTTGACTAGAGCTGTTAAAAATCGTAACTGCAAGATTGAGGAGGAAAAAACCATTTTTCGAGGACACCAACATGGAGAATCTCTGGAAGATTTTGCTTCTCAGTTTGGCGTAGGAAAACCGTGCATCTGTAGATTTTTGAGACGTTGGAAGAGCCAAAGATTTCAAACAGTAATGATTCACATTGGTGTGTCACTTCCCGTGTCACTAATCGTCATTAACATCGTGCGCATCTGTTGAAGCACTCCCAGGCTGACGGCGCCCGCGATTCGAGAAGACGTTTTAAAGAATTCTCCCGTTTCCCCATCGACTTCGACCGTCCAATGTCATTTGAGAGCATATGAAATCATGGAAAGAAGCCATTCATTTAGGAGGAGAACAGAAAAGCCATAGTTGCCTGGGCGAAGGGGCACCTGAATTGGACTCGTCAAGATTTGAACCAAATTTTATGGTCGGACGAAAGCAAGTTCCTGCTTTTCGGAAGTGACGGAATTTAATGGTTGGCCTCTGATATGATACCAGATACCTGATAGCACCGTTAAGAACGGTGGATGAAGTTTTATGGTGTGGTGTTCCTTTTCCAGAAAAGGCAAAAGCATAATGGATCGCCACGTCTACAAGGATATCCTAGAATCCAAAATGGTGCCAAATTACAAAGCCATGGATCGTGGGATCATTTTCCAATAGGACAATGATCCAAAACACACTTTGTAAAAGTATTTGTAAAAGTACAATAGATTTAAATTTTCTCAGATATTTTGGAGTTCACGATTGGTCGAGCCTTACTCGAGCCTTAGAATTCGGACTTGAACCCAATTGAGAATTTGTGGAAAGAATGGGAGAGACGATTGGCAGAAAAAAAAAACCGATAAATTCAGAAGAGAAGTACCAGTAACTGGTAGACGAATGGAAGAAGATCCCACTGTCAGAAATCGACACTTTGCTCGACTCCATGAAGCGTAGATGCCAGGCTGTCAATGACTCTCGTGGCTTCGCAACAAAGTATTAGACCCATTTTGTTATTTTTTATATGTTATGTGTTGAATGAACGTGTTTTTTAGAAATTATGATTTTTTGAACAATTAAGGTCGAAATTTTATTTTTTCGAAAATTCAATTTTTTCACCTAAAAATTTCATTTTTTCATATTTTCGTATGGAATTGGTCCAAAAAATTTTCTAACACTTTCAGAAACAACTGGTAAAAAATTTCGGCTCAATACCGGCTCCCGAAAACCAGTTATCCTCGAAAAACCCCGCGTTTACAACCTTGTGACCGATACTGTAACTATAATAATAATCCCATTTTATGACTAATACTGTACACAAAATGTAAAAAAAAAACTAACTTGTACTGATTTAACACTCGTGATTAATGGTATTTTCATATGATATCCTGGTTTTGACACTTTTGTTAATAATGCTCCACCCTTAAATTTCAGCTTGTTTTTATATTCATTAGAAGTATACCCTATAGTAAACGCCCACATGGCCTTCGTCAATCTTGTGAACTGATAGTGATAAAATAATAATCCAGATGCATAATAAACCACAAAATACATTAAACATAAGTTTCAGCTATTCTAAAAGTTTGGCCAGTTATCGGCAAAGTTGAATAGGATTTTAGAATCGACATCCCAACTTGTATGGTAATAAAACGAGCTCAATAAATATGCTTCAATCTAACTTTGTAGAAAGATGTTACTATTTTTAGATAGTTTAAGAAAAGCTTAATTAAATTGTCGCAAAAAACAGCCTGTTAAAATGACTTAGAAATTTCAATATACGTTTAAAACTCTCCAAATTGTTATTGCCATATGGCGTGGAAAGACCTGAAATGTTTGAGGCTTGCAATTTCGAGAATATTACAGTACTGCACGGTAGAAAGTTAAAGATTTTTCCCTGGCTATATTAGGAACTATTCATTTCAACAAAGTAATATCGCTGGCACTCTACTGCCACGAAGTATGCGGCGTGTTACGAAAGGCCACGCGCCAATTGATATGAGAACAATGAAAGCACGCCCTAAAAATGTTAATATCTTTCTTGAAACATTAAATGTTGTATTAAAACCATTACCAACACCTAGAGGAGTATGAGTGTTACAACTACATGCGCACGCCGAAGGCGCTCAGTTGAAAATTCCCCTTTACATAGACTGACAGGGATGTGCGATGGGGCGCGCTAACATTTAAACGAATAATTTAATTTATTTTTAAATTTTCAGTTTTAGCTTAAAATTTCTATAATATCCGTATATTTGTATTTTATTTCCTATATCACAACAATTCTAATAAAATTGCGCATTTTCTGATATACTTGATTTGACTATAATTGTTCATTAATGATGTGATTTTAACCGTTGAAAAATATTTTTTAAAACATTTATAACTTTTGATATAGGGGTTTAGAGCCTTTCTACTACGGCTCATATTGTTCTTTGGGTCTTCCTCTATCCATAGAGCCCATAAAACAAAAATTTTCAAAGAAAATTTTTTTGCTACAGCTCTTCTACTAGGATGCACCTTATTTTATCATTTTCTTATTTTTCGAACGTTTTTATATTTTTTAACAAATGGTTTTAGTTCAGATAATGTGCAAAAAGGATCAATAAAGTAATACAAACCTAAATCGGATCGTTGAGACCGTTTCACCATTGTCATTTCCACTGTTTGTGGTCGAAATCCGTCAATGACTTAGTCAGTGTTAAAAAATTTTAATTACAGTTTTTTATAATGAAGAATCTAAAAAATATTGTTCTGCATATATAGAAGTAATAATTAAAACATAAAAACATATTTATAAAGCAAAAATACTATCAACTACCAGTAGACAACACATTAAATACCAAATCATGCATACAACTCGTCCTTATACACTCTACTCCTTAGCTCATCATGTCAGGGTTTTGTAGTTCCCACAGGCATCCGAGCGGAATGAGTGCATCCTTGATGGAGATTAATTAAAAACAAGCAAAATTGGACACATCATGGCAACATCATACTTCCTAATCAGTCTTTATGCTGTCATACGCACTGTGAGGTGATTCCTAATTCTATCTATTTCATGGTCCCCAAATATAGGTATTTCAAGCACCGAAATGTTATTCTCCACCGGACATTGGGTCTCTCTCCTTGATGTGTTGGTAAATCCTTCTTCCGCTATTTATGTTGTTATTTACTTTAAAGCAGTTCAAATTTTATCATGATTGCTTCATTCTACTTTATAAATAAATAAATACAGGTTATTAAACATTATCTCATCAAGTAGTGTATAATGGAGCATGACATTCGTGTCTGATCGACATGACATTGAAATAGATTAAAATTTAGTCGGCGAAACGGTGAAACGGTCTCAACGATCCGATTTAGGTTTGTATTACTTTATTGATCGTTTTTGTACATTATCTGAACTAAAACCATTTGTTAAAAAATATAAATACGTTCGAACAATAAGTAAAATGATAAAATAGGGTGCATCCTAGTAAAAGAGCTATAGCAAAAAAATTTTCTTTGGAAATTTTTGTTTTATGGGCTCTATGGATAGAGGAAGACCCAAAGAACAATATGAGCCATATTAGAAAGGCTCTAACCTCCTATATCAAAAGTTATAAATGTTTTAAAAAATATTTTTCAACGGTTAAAATCACATCATTAATGAACAATTATAGTCAAATCAAGTATATCAGAAAGTGCGCAATTTTATTAGAATTGTTGTGATATAGGAAATAAAATACAAATATACGGATAATATAGAAATTTTAAGCTAAAACTGAAAATTTAAAAATAAATTAAATTATTCGTTTAAATGTTAGCGCGCCCCATCGCACATCCCTGTCAGTCTATGTGAAGGACTTCTCCCTTCGGCGTGCATGCGTAAAGAAGACACAGATCGGAGATAAGCGAGCATACAATATGGAACAGGACCTCTTGGAGCCTTCCCTTTGATGCTTTAGTCAGTCGTCTACTCAGCAGGGTTACGGTGGTTACCCTCGGTAGTCAACGAGCCGAGTCGAGATGTGAGCAATTCCTATTTCCCTAGTTCACCTATTCTCATGCACTCCACTGCCACGATCAATGCGTTTCTTGCAAAAAAGTGTGGACAAACTGCCAAACCACGCTCTACACCTTTTATTTAAATTCGTTGTTTTTTTAAAGGATTTTAAAACCGTTTTTGAAGCTTAAAACAAATTAATAAATCATTAATCAACAATTCTAAACTATTCTAAAACAAATTACATCAATTTCGAAGAAGTTATGATTCTAAAAATATAAATAAATAAATAATAAGTGAAGGGTGTGGTTTTGCAATTTGTCCACACTTTTTTGCATTATACGCATTGTTCGTGACAGTGAAGTGCTCATGTATTCTATTATATTTCACTAATAAATATTATTAATAGATTGAATGCAATCGAACCAGTCTTTCTGGTTCTAAGTAATTGACATGCGTTTTATCTCCTAACGTACACTTTTCGGGTCGCCCTAATATAAGGAGAGTAGGGGGTAAGTCGTAAAATGTAACGAGAGGATCATTTTGATATTGGGAAATATTGGGAAAATAAAGTTGATGATTAATTTTTTAGCTACCAAAAAATTCCTGGATAATTTGTTATAAATTATATTTAAAAATGATCCTCTCATACTCCTCTAGCTTTTAAATATGGTTATAATACCACATTTAATGTTTGAAGAAAGATATTCACAATATTTTAATTTTCACGGTTCTAAAAAAGTTTTTGTAGTCTAAAACAAATACAACACAATTAATGAATTATTATAAACGGTTCAAAACAACAAAGTAACTTACATTAGATGAAGATAGATACGTTTTATCTAAATATTGTCCTTTTGAGGAATCGGTGCCTAATGGAAGAGGAAAAAATTAGGATGGAATGAGGTTCTCGTTTGGACGGCCATTCTTTTTTACGAAATTATGGGCAGCACATATTTAAGAGGAATTGAGAAAAATGTTTTTTGTGGCCCCATTATTTTCTCTTCTTTTATTACTCTTCCATTAGGCACCGATCTCTGAAAAATGACAATAATAAGTTTAAATAATGAAAATAAGAAATGAAGGACGTGTTTTCAATGTTGGGCTTTTCGTAAAACGCCGCATACTTCGTGGCAGTGCAGTGCGCTGTTAAAATTAACCTGTGTGGTTTTAAATGTATCGTGGCTTAAGTTTATCCGGATGACGTAACCAAGTGCTATTTATTTTTTACGTTGATATGAGAAGTGAATTTTCGAAATTAAAATATACTATTTCTGACTCCGCAATCCGCAACTCGGATTCAAATTTGACAAAACGGAATGCGGAATTTGGAATCAAAAAATGTCCGGAATACGGAATCTCTCTGCCTCGCTTTTTTCAGAAGTACTACAGTCCGTTTCAAGATCTTAGGTTCACTGGATTCTTTCACATTTTCTATTCACTATTGAGTTAATTCAATAATAAGAGTTACAGTGTTTTATAGAGCTCAAAAAAATACATCTCTTACGTAAGTTTGAAAAAAAATTATGTATTATGAGGATAAATATACAAGAAAAGTCAAAAACATGAACATTGCGCCGTTTCAATATCTTAGGTTCACTCGGGCTTTTTTCAAATGTTTGCTGTTTTTTTGGATATTTTGAATATTTTGAATATTTTGGATATATGAGTGCAAGTGATAATGACTAAATCTACATCAAGTCATCTGCTGATTGCTGGAAATAAGCTGCTCCAACCATGCCGCGAGGAGCACATTTGTCGAAAGTGGAACAACGTCAAATAACGACCCTCAAACAAGCTGTTCACTCGAATACGGGCATCGCGCGGCAATTAAATAGATCTCCGGACTGCATCAACCAGTTTCTACGCAATCCGAGTCACTACGATCAACGTAAAATTCCATAACGACGTCCAATAAAACTCCAGGCAGACACCTCTGAAGTTTCGTGGCGACATTGTTCTGCGCTCTTTTCTCAGATCATGCCAATAGTAGCTTTACCCATCAGGACCATTCAAATTTATTTTTTTCATCTGAGAACACCACCTAAAACATTTTTATTTAAAAATTAACTGAAATTAATGTTTTTTCAACGTTTTCCAATCCGTGGCCGTATTCAATCGAGCGAATTCCAACCACTTCTGATTGTGTTGGGCTGTAAGAATTGTTGCAGGCAGCATTTTCGAATATTTCAACGTAGCCGTGTTTCGTAGGACTCGCCGTGTCATCGTCTTGCTTGTCAATAGTCCTTGGTCATTCCTCAGCTGATTTACGGTCAGGGAGCTGCTCGAAGCCACTCTGACAGCTGTCGTTCATTAAAAATTGGACGTCGGCCTGGAGTTTTACGTTGATCGTAGTGTCTCGGATTGCGTAGAAACTGGTTGATGCAGTTCGGATTGTGGTTTAATTGCCGCGCGATGCCCGTATTCGAGAGCCCAACACCATCACTTGCACTCATATATCCAAAATTTTCACGCCAAAAAAACACCAAAAAGTTGAAAAAAGCCGGGTGAACCTAACAATTTCTACTAACATTGTAAGATATTGAAACGGCGCAATTTTCTTTTATTTTACTTTTTCTTTATATTTATCCTCATAATAGATATTTTTCAAACTTACGTAAGTGATGTATTCTTAAAGCTCTATAAAACACTGTAACTCTTATTATTGAATAACTCAATAGTGAATAGAAAATGTGAAAGAATCAAGTGAGCCTAAGATCTTGAAACAGACTGTATAAACAAGAAAACTTCCAGCATTCAGAGACAGGTGTAAGAAAGCATAGACAGGTGAGACAGAGACAGGTGTAAGAAAGGTGTTTCTTCCATCATGAAAGAGAGGCTTTTTCAGTCAATTCGCGGAAGTCTCGAAATTTCCTCTAATGAATATATTAGTAAGTAGGTTATTTTATTTTGTTTAGTAGCTCTTATATGTAAATTCTATGTATGCTAGTTGTTATTCAAAATTTGCCTTCCTCTGCCATATTTCTTATAATTTCCTTAGGTTCCCACTTAATCGGGTAATTGATTGTTTTAAATATTTCCCTATCCCCTTTCTTATTCCTATCTGTTATTTAAATTAACTTTATCAACATTATTTAAATTCTGCTAAATTGTTTTTTAATTGTCTGGTTTTTGTTAGTTTTTTTTTAAACAAACCCCTACGGTTTCTTTTTTGTGTGGTTTTTGTGGTATTTTAACATTACTTTTCTTCACGTGTCTAGTACACGTATTTTAAATAAATAAACATTATTTTTTTAACAAACGGAGCAACTCTTAAATAAAAAAACGATTGTTCTGTGGAAAATTCTTTTAGGATAAAGTTAAATTGTTTTCTCCATCAATAAATTTAAAAAAGTAAATCATAGGCTGTGACCATTAAAAATAGACAAAAGATTCTATTTACTTATAATCAATTTATTCAACTTTCTTATGAGCTTGCAAAATAATAGGAACATTGAAATAGAACAAAGTTACAATATAAACCAATTGAGCACTTAAAACCGTTGATATGATTCCATAACCATAAGAACCAATTAAAATAGCAAACGGAGTTCCAGCGAATATACTTCCCGCTGAAAGTAAAATAATTTATTTTTTATTTTTCAAGAAGTTGAATAATCACATGAAGCTACGAAATTGATAAAAGCCGTGCAAGTCCCTGATATATTCTTTGGAGCACACTGCGATGCAATCAAACACCAAATATTTATCGAAGCATTAACCAAGAATCCCATGAGTGCTCCATTAACAATTGTATTCAACTGAACGGAATGTTCTGATTAAAGTCGTTTTATTACTTACTGGAAAAGAAAAGCAGAGAATTGTAGAAAGTAGCATAAGGAATGTACAAGAATAGCCGATAAATCTTCTAGCATTGTGAATAGCAATGAATGATGATTTCTCACAATGTTCCAATAGGATCCCGGAGGATAATGTACCAATTATTCTAAACAATGTAGTGGATGAAAATCAATAAATTATAAATCGCTGCACACCACGGTCAAAAATCTGCGCGTGAATGCAAATGTGGCGTGACTGCCATAATTTTTTATTACACATTAAACAAAAACAACGTTTTTGAGCGCTTAAAGTAAAAAATGGTAAAAATTCCTTTATTATATAATAAATACCCGTATCGATATTGTATATGAAAATAAAAATCAATGTATAAAATGAGAATAATACCTTTATTTTGATAATCAAAAAATAATCAAAATAAAAATGCCTTATATCTATTGAAATACAGTACAGATTATTTCCATTTTTATATCCGTTGTGACGGAAGGTTAAGCTGAGAGCCAAAGCGCACACTTCCTAGTCACTCTTGACATTCCCGCTAACGTTAATTATATATTGAATTGTATTTATTAATATTTGTTGTCACTTTACTCGTGCCTAGTTTTGTTATCGACTTATCTAATCGTGTTTTCATATTATTGTTTATTCCCATTATTCCGAGTCAGTCAATAAAGCCAAGTTACCATCAGTCCTCTTGGATCACAACAATATCAATCGATAGACCATTTTTCTGGCTCGAGTGATACTAAAAACAAAAAAACAAAAAATTGAAATGGGTCTACCTTTCAGCGTCGAGATAACACATCTATTATCAAAATCTGAGAAATTGACAATTCAAATTTTATTTTTATAAAAAATAAAAGTAATAAATCTGACGTGATCTAGAAATTTTGAAGAAATATAATGAAAAACAGAGAAATTTTTAAAATAAATTGAATATTTATTCACGTTCTCATTAAGACCATTGAAAATAATTCAAAAAATGATAAAATCAAACTATTCATATTCCTAGATTTTGATAATAGCTCACAGTGATGGCCATAAAGATATGAACAAATGGCTTTTTGAGCATAACTTTTTTCATATTCATACAATCAGTCTGAATTTTTGTTACGTTGTTTTAACGGTAATTTTCATTGTTCTGGCAAAAATAAAAAAATCTATTCAAAAAGTGATGAAAAATAACAATTTATTCGAAAAACGCGAAAATCGCAAAAACCAGTCATTATAAAGAGCAGAAGGAAACATGCCAAATTCTTAAATGAAATTGCTGAGAGAATGAAAACAAGTTCAATACTTAGTTGCGAAGCCTTTTGCATCCATAACCGTCTGACATCTTCTTGAATCAAGAAGGTTGTGCACAACCGAGAGTGGAATCGACTTCCATGCATCTTCCAATTGAGCGACCTTCTGATCGACGTTCGAAGCCCGGAGACCTTTGGTTCGTCTGGCCGTTTCCTCCCACATGTGCTCGATCGGATTCAGGTCGGGAGACTGATGGGCCAATCGAGCACATCCACAAGACGACGTTGGAAAGAATTGCGCACATGGAGAGATGTATGTTTTGGGTCGTTGTCTTGTTGAAAGACGTAAGCACGACCCACATTTGACAGTGCCCATTGTCTCATTGTGTTCTCCAGAATGTCTTCATATTGGAATCGATCCATTATCCCATCTCAGCGGTCCCATAGCATTCGCTGAGAAGAATCCCCACACCATGCAGGTTGGAAGCTGATACTGAAGGAAGTACCTGGTCCCAACCGTTCGAATCCATACATTTCCATCACTTCCGAACACGTTCAACTTGGATTCGTCGGAACAGCTGTGTCTTTCCCAATCCTGACGACTCCAGTTGAGATGATTCAACTATCGCTTTCCGTTTTTTCCCACTAATGAGTGGTCAACGAACTGGACGGCGTCCGTGGAGTCTTTCTGCTTGGAGACATCTTCTGATGGTTCGTCTAGATGGTACTGGATCTGTGGGAGAATTTATGGCCAGTTGGATGTCCAATGAATTTCTCCTTAGGTCCTCTCTGGATGCTTTTATGGTATTGCGATCCATGCTGTGGGCGGTTCCTCGAGGCCTCCCAGGCGGTTTAGAGCCAACACAAGTTTTTTAAATAATTCATTCTAACAAATAAACATTTTTAATCTTATCTGCTCGTTGAATTTTTGATAATTGAGGAAAAAGTGGATTTAGCGATTTGAAACTGCTCCGCAAGAGCTCTATTTAATAGGCGTCGTTCATAGCTTCTTACGACTGCTTTTTTGATGTCAAGAGACACGTTCTTGGCTCCTGTGGCTTTACTCATGTCTGAAAATCAATTTCTACTTATTCTGGTAACTATGAAAAATGTTGGAAAAAAATTAAACACCAAACTCCGAAAATGATCAAAAACTTAATTTTTGAAAAAAAAAACGAAAAGTTCAAGAAAAAAATAATGATGCAATATGCTTTTCTGCATTATTCGGTAACAGTGCTATACCGTGAAAATTTCAGACTGATCGGATGAATATGAAAAAAGTTATGCTCAAAAAACCATTTGTTAATATCGTTACGGTTATTGGAAAAACAGGAAAAAATACTTCTCTCTTATTTAGTTATTGCTGATCATAATCTTTTTTGTGTTTGTATAGAACACCATAGTTGATAGAAATATATATTTAAATTTAAATTAAATGAAAATATAAATAAATGAAAAACTGACTCATAAAATAAAACTAATTAAAAATCTAAAGAAGGAACAAAATAAACTAGGTAACAGGTAAGAAAACAATAAATGATAGCAACATAAAAGAACTAAACATCATAAACATAGGGTGGGGGGAGGGTGATAACTAATATGTTCGAATTGTTTAAGACCTTTTTGCATATCATTTACACGACGACCTCTAATTCTTATAATTCTAGAAATGCACTATCAAAAATAAACTCATTATGATTCTTTAAACCAAAGAAATACAATTGACTTCTGAATATTTTTGAATCAATTAATAGATTAAGACTCCACTGCCACGACTACTGCGTATTTCGCAAAGAAGCGTGGGCACATTGCAAAAACCGTTCCCTTTTTATTTATTTTTCATTCTGATAGAGGAATGTGTATTATCAAAGTATAAGAAATTGACAATTCAAATTTTATTTTTATAAAAAATAAAAGTAATAAACCTGATTTGATCTAGAAATTTTGAAGAAACATAATGAAAAACAGAGAAATTATTAACATAAATTGAATATTTGTTTCGTGATCTGTTTGAGACCATTGAAAATAATTCAAAACTGTTCAAATTGAATTTTCTATTACTTATATTTCGATTATATATTATTAAAAAGGTCTTGTTTAGGAAAGGTCTCTCTTGAGAAAAGGTCTTGTTTAGACAGCCACACGGCCACTAAGGCCATCGAATCTCTTCCTCTTTTGTTTTCATCAATATTTTTATTTCATCCATTCTCACTTTTAAATTAAACTTTTCATTTCTTTTCATAAATAATAAACAAAAAATAGATAACAAAATTGATGAGAAACAAAAGATGAAGAGATTCAATGGCCTTAGTGGCCGTGTGGCTGTCTAAACAAGACCTTTTCTCCGCTCCTAATTTTTTGCTCATATATTTCTTATTTATTAAAGGATTTTTAAGGATTTTTGCGTTATGAAGTCCTGGACCACCGTTTTTTCCCTTGTATTCACATTTCTAACCAACCAATAAAACAAAAACAAAAACAAACCCAGCAACTTCAAAGCAAATTTGAAACAATTTACTATCGAATCCGCTTTCAACGAGATACAATGGGATCCACACCTCACAAATGCTCCTAATCTGCATGGAAAAGAAATAAACTGACGCGATGTTCCACAAAACCGAAGATCGAGCCAACTCCTAATAAACATTTCAATATTTTGATCATCTAGGTTTATCTGCTGCAGAACGGAGCAAGTACCTACCCAAAATCCGATCGTTGATGATGTTGTCTTTCTAATTTTATCCTTTCCTATCATTGGCTCTTGAAGAACACAAAAACAAACAATTGTCAATATAATAATAACAGTTGATAAATTCAACTCAGTGGTCCTCCAATAAAATCTCTGGAATAATGGTAGTAATATTCCAGCAAATGTTGATGCGCATCCAAGAATTGCGAACATTCGCGCATATTGAGTCGCGTCGAATATCTGAAAGATCTCGCAAACTGAAATTGCAGAATATTGGCATAGTCGGAATGTCGAGAAAGAGCTTTGTGAATTATTACGGAGCCCGAGAGGGGATAACGTAAAAAATGGAAATGAGCAACCCCACCGACAACAAAGAGCTAATTTCAGCCAATTTAACCTCATGTAGAAGATGTGACTTCAAAGTCATTAAAAAAATAAATAAACTTGGTGTTTGTTATTGTTAATGACATAGTCCACTGGTGAATCCCAACGCGTCGGTTGAGAACAAAACGCGCTTCGGCGACGGACGAAAAACTTTTAATAAGAATTATTCGAATCTTGGCAGCCAAGGCTTTCTCGCGACAATTGAAATACAATATAGAACAAAATTAAAGTCTAATTATATAAAAACGAAACTATTTTCATGCTGACTAGAGCCAGGGTCATTAAAATAAATAAAACTGAAATAATAGGATTTGTAAATTAATTTTGGGATTTTTAAAAAATATTTTCGGTAGGCTTAAATGTTTCAACTATGTTGTATACAGTAAACATATTTCTTCTCTCTTAGCCTTCTTCTAAATACTTAAAATCGATGTTTTTAAGATTTCTCTCGTGGCCGAAGCGCGTTTTGTTCTCAACCGACGCGTTGGGATTTACCAGTGGTCATTCCTATATTCTTCTACTAATGTTGATATAATAATTAATAAACTTCTATTCCCATCTTCTACATGGTGCATCGACCACATGGAGAAATACTGGACCAGAAAGCTAGAAGCTGACAAGATGAATGGAATAAATCAGTTAAATACCAGGTATGTACAGAGGAATATTCGATTGACCCACCAGATTTCAAAGAGCTTCAGAGCAAAAGCGCATACTTGGGAAATTTAGGACCGGGCCAGAGATTTTTAATTTTTTCGGCCCTGGCGCGGCCCTCCGGCCCGGAAAAGTTGGCAACATAATTTTTAAAAATATTTATTTTAGCATAAAATATTAGGAAATAAATCAAGAAATTTAGAGCACAAAACTATATGTTCCATATTTTCATAACTTAATAGAGTTCTTTTATCCAACATATAGGACATTTTCGAGAACGTGGTTTCGAAAACGCTTTCGGAAGGAAAGGACCAGGGCCGCAAAATCGAAAATGCGGGTCGGTCGGACTCCAATCGGGCCAAACTTTCCCAAGTATGCAAAAGCGGATATGGAAAAAGCCCGATATACATTCTAGGCATCGAAGGATATGGCGACAAATAAGATTCGACAGTGGTAGATAAACCTTTAGGATCTATAGTGGCAAAAGGTTCGAAATTATAATGGCAACAAAATCTGGACAAATTGGGGCAACAGCATGCGACAAAAATTGATTGGATTGGAGATAATCAACAGTACGAAGAAATTCAGAAGCTTTATTGCGGCAGAAATGTCGCCCCAGCGACAACAAATAGCTAATATGAGCCCGTTTGACCAAATTCAGCCGATGTGACCTCAAGATCGTCACTATACACCACTTTTCAAACTAGATTCTAACAATCAAGGTATTGCAGCAGATTTTAAATCGTGGAAAAACTTTAGAAAATAAATTAGTGAATTCAGAGCGCGTTTTCACACATAATCATATATACTTGTTTTGTTTTCTCTGTCTGCACTATCTCCATAATAGTCAAGAAAGTGAGAGAAAGTGGCAGCAAAAAAGTGAATTATAAAGATTTGGTTCAGTAATTAACTGAATAGTTCTTTTCAATTTCGAAATACGGAACAGAATTTATTTTTCCAGAAGACGGAGCAAGAGTGACATCAAAAATGGCAACATACATTTTCCCTTTTTCATGGCAAAAATGGATATTTTATAAGAATAAGTTATTTTTTCGGAATACGAACTGAAATTTGAGATAGCGGAACTCGGAATACGGAAGAGAAAAACTGAGGAATATAGAACGCGGAATCATCACTGATTTGGTTATTTTTGAAAACGCACTCCGTGCTTATAAACTGTCGTTTTGACTGATTAATAGATAGAAAATGAGGCATTTTGTTGAATTATACATCGCACACCATCCGCAATTGTCAACTTTCCGGAGTTTAATCACGTATTATCAAATTCTGCCAGGACTTTTAAGCACATTTTTAATTGTATTTGAGCTAATTTAAATCAAAGAATTCATTTATCGTTAAATTATATTGGTAAATAGGGATTTACATCAGGGTTGCACGGAAATAGACGGAAACGAAAATTAGAATTCCGCGAAGAAGATTGAACTACTGGGAATGTAGTAAAATGTGCTTAAATATTGCTAAATCGACATTTTCAATTGCCGTGCAATCCGTAATTCCGAGCAATTCCTGATATCCACGACTATCCCAACCACAAACCAACATCATTAATCAACTTGGTAGCTGGTACCCAGCCAGCCCCTTGTACGCTTCCAATCAAGAACATTCCAATAATAAGTTGCCCAACAGTGTTCGAATAAGCTGTCAATTAATGAGTCCCTCGTCTTCCAATTGCGAACATACCCAAGCATATCGATGCTGCGCAAATCACTAAAACGCCTCCGTTCAGAAGCACTACATTCGATATTTTGTCGGCGGCCACTCCGAACACCAGCTTACTAATTGTTAAAGCAATCGCATTAAGTGATACAATTAATCCTAAAATTAAATTTCTTAAAAAAACAAAAAAAAGATTTTCAAAACGCGCATACAGACAATAATATATAAAAAGATAATCAAAATTATTATGTCTTTATTATCATTATTATTATTAATTCCAAAACAACATGAAAGAATCGACAATCATCACTAAATTCACCGTAAGTTCTAAACAATAATATTCCTAAAAACAGAAATGCAATAATAGTTGCTTTGGCAACCGATACATTTCAACCATTCTTGCTCTTTCTTA
This sequence comes from Caenorhabditis plicata, assembly GCA_963931815.1. Lineage (NCBI taxonomy): Eukaryota > Metazoa > Nematoda > Chromadorea > Rhabditida > Rhabditidae > Caenorhabditis > Caenorhabditis plicata. Next base: position 12,228,239 of record OZ007491.1, on the reverse strand, counting down.
TTATATCACAAAACATTTCATAAAAAAGAAATGCGCAGCCCGAATTGGCTCCAGCTTTCAATTGGCTCGGCCATAAACCTTTAAACAATCCATACCAACCTTCGTTTAGAATTACCTTTAAAAATATATGATTAAAATACTTTTCTTAACCATCCAAACTACCATTCGAACTGTATTTAAAAGCCCCTGATTATACTGACTTGTTTTTCCGAACCCCGTGCGTTCAAATCCATTCATTTGTAACCGATGACGAACCATATCCAACGGATATAACACCTTTCAATAATTACAAATGTGATCTAAAATTTATCATTCTTACAGTTTTAGCAACAGTTCCAGCCATGGCACCGCTGAAAAGCGCTGCACTCGATTCATGTTCATTGAAAGGCCATAATCCCATAAATAAATTATATAAACTAAACTGCATTCCGGTGAAAGGTGCGATCTGAAACTTATAAAATTGTTTTTTTCAATTATATTATTCGAGATTATTAATACAGTCCGTTTCAATATCTTAGGTTCACTTGATTCTTTCACACTATTGAGTTATTCAATAATAAGAGTTACAGTGTTTTATAGAGCTCAAAAAAAACACATCACTTACGTAAGTTTGAAAAAAAAATTATGTATTATGAGGATAAATATACAAGAAAAAGTCAAAAACATGAACATTGCGCCGTTTCAATATCTTAGGTTCACCCGGGGATTTTTCAAATGTTTGGTGTCTTTTTGGCGTGAAAATTTTGGATATATGAGTGCAAGTGATAATGACTAAATATCTGCTGATTGCTGGAAATAAGCTGCTCAAACCATGCCGCGAGGAGCACATTTGTCATAAGTTGAGCAAGGTCAAATAACGGCTCTCAAACAAGCTGTTCACTCGAATACGGGCATCGTGCGGCAATTAAACAGATCTCCGGACTGCATCAACCAGTTTCTACGCAATCCGAGACACTACGATCAACGTAAAGCTCCACGCCGACGTCCAATAAAACTCCAGGCAGATGTCCAAATCAACAAATTCTGTGTCAGAATTTGTTGATATCCTTGAAAGTTCATCCTTACAGTGACAAAGTCCAGGCTAACAGTATTTGATCCACAAAATGATACCCAGACCATAACACTGCCACCTCCGAAGTTCCGTGGCGACATTGTTCTGCGCTCTTTTCTCAGACCATGCAAATAGTAGCTTTATCCATCAGGGCCATCCGAATTATTTTTTTTAAATTTTAGAACACCACCTTAAACATTTTTATTTAAAAATTTTCCGTATTTAAAGATTTTTCAACGTTTTCCAATCCGTGGCCGTATTCAATCGAGCGAATTCCAACCTCTTCTGTTTGTGTTGGGCTGTAAGCATTGTTGCAGACATCATTTTCGAATATTTCAACGTAGCCGTGTTTCGTAGGACTCGCCATGTCATGGTCTTGCTTGTCAATAGTCCTTGGTCATTCCTCAGCTGATTTACGGTCAGGGAGCTGCTCGAAGCCACTCTAACAGCTGTCGTTCATTAAGAATTGGACGTCGGCCTGGAGTTTTACGTTGATCATAGTGTCTCGGATTGCGTAGAAATTGGTTGATGCAGTCCGGAGATCTGTTTAATTGCCGCGCGATGCCCGTATTCGAGTGAACAGCTTGTTTGAGAGCCGTTATTTGACCTTCCTCAACTTATGACAAATGTGCTCCTCGCGGCATGGTTTGAGCAGCTTATTTCCAGCAATCAGCAGATGACTTGATGTAGATTTAGTCATTATCACTTGCACTCATATATCCAAAATTTTCACGCCAAAAAGACACCAAACATTTGAAAAAACCCCGGGTGAACCTAAGATATTGAAACGGCGCAATGTTCATGTTTTGTACTTTTTCTTGTATATTTATCCTCATAACACATAATTTTTTTTCAAACCTACGTAAGTGATGTATTTTTTTGAGCTCTATAAAACACTGAAACTCTTATTAATAAATAACTCAATAGTGAATAGAAAATGTGAAAGAATCAAGTGAACCTAAGATATTGAAACGGACTGTATTATGATATAATTTTTTTCCTTTTCCAATAGGCACCGATCTCTGAAAAGGACAATAAAATTATATTAGGGGTGTTCCATATTCAACGATAATAAATACATTTTTTAAACATTTTCGGTCCCAAATATAAATTCACCTTCCTGACAACCGGACGGTCAGTAACGAAGATAGTTTTTGAAAATTTGGATATAATAAAGGCAATTGTAGTAACAAACCTGCGCAACGCTTGGAACCCATCCTCGGAAATATCCCATTAATCCTTCTTTTCTCCAGATATATTTAATTGCATGTCCGGTACCTTAATGAAACAGACAACATGAACATTTTTATATAAAAATTTTGGAGTTTATAAAAGTCATACTAGTAGTTAAAGTATAAATTCATTACTATAAAACAATGTGTATATTCACCTATATATATATATATATATATTCAATCTAGTAGAAAAATAAATTCTACCATATTTGATGAGAATATTTTGTTACGAAAATTTTAAATTTGTATTACAAAGTTTGTAAGTTGATAGTATCGATCCTTTGCACAGATTGTCTAATTGTTATCTTTTTCAAAATCATGCCAAAAAATAGTTGAGAAAGTTTAAAAAAAATAAGTGAAAAAAAAATATAAGCCTAACTTAACTTTGGAATATATCTAATATCTAATTTTTAAAAACAAACCTTTATATACAACACTTCCTGATTTTTGTGCAACCAGCCTTGTTCGTATAACATCCAATGGCATTGCCTAAATTCCAGCTAACAAAAAAACAAATATATTGGCATACGGCTGTCATCGCAAAGCATCCACTTAATGCTCCACAAGCAAAGTCAGAAGTAGATCGTATTCGTTGATCCTCGGATGGTATAATCTTGCCCACCTTCAATTTCTTTCATTTTATATACCTGACATTTTTCATACCTGTTGTGATAACCATTCAAACGATGAAAATTGAACGAGACCATACATTGCTGACAGTCCCTGTGCTGGGATGTGACCTTTCCAAAATGCGGAAGCTCCTTCTTCCTTTGTTATTAAAATAATCGATTGTATTACACCCTTTAAATATAATATTAACAAAAAATAAAATATACTACAATGACAACCTTATATTTCCCCGATGTTTTCCCTCTTATTGGCTCTTCTTGTAATTGAAATCGAATTTTTAATACATCTAGTGGTTGGATGATCATTCTAGTGACTATTCCCGATGCCAGCCCGGCTTCGCTAAACAACTTCCTTTAATTATTATTATATGATAATTACCTATATTCGGCAGAAGTTAAAGGAAGTTGTCCATTTATCGGCTCCGGGTGATATCCAACCATTTCAAAATATTTTGTTCAAATGTTGCGTAAGTTAGATATACATAAACTATAAATTTATCAATTACTGTATGTTATATATAACTTAAATCATTTAAATTCCAACATAAAATGCATTATATTTTAAAAAGTGTACAAAAAGTGGGGTTAGTACCAACGGCACAAAATCTATTGTCTGTATGCGCAAAACAAAAAGTTAAAATTCATTTATTAAAAATCATACCAATATCCGCACTGTCCATATTAATTTCCTTTTGAATTTTTGGAATAAATACAATCGGAAGGCGACGTAGTAAAACATAGGACGTGTAAATAAGAAATATCATACCAAATTTATAATATTTCAACATGCTTATTGATAGTTTCATATATAGCTGTTAATATAAGGAAATCCAAAAAAAGTTATAATTGTTCAAAAATTTAACAAAATCCTATTAAATAAATGTTAGTCAGAATCACAAAACTTTTTTATTTTAAATATAAAATATTCTTAAAATTATTGAACAATAATAACAATTATATATTTCGTTTCAGAAATTATTTTCAATTTTATTAATATTAATATTAATGAAAAAATAATATATCTCATTGCGTCAGGACATAACAGATTGACCCATAGTTTGTGAGTTAGCGCGTTTTTAGTTTATTTATTTTATTTTCTCAAAATAATTTTCCAATTAAATATTTAAGAATTCCGCACTACCTAATACATGTCATCAAAAGCAATAGAAGATGAGGAAAACCCGCCTCTTAATGATAGCAGGTTCTTTGGATTGTTCAAGGTAATTTTATGGTTAATTTGAATAACAAGGTTTTTGCTGACTTAAACCAAATTTAGAGCATGATGAGAAATTTCCATAATACGAATACGAGATTAAACGTTATTTAAAAATAACTGATATTAGTCATTGCCTCAATTAAGTTATAAAAATCTCCTCGACTAACATTAAGTTGTGGAAATTCCTGAATGCACATATACTTTCAAATTTTAACTTTTCAGAATCCTGACCCAGGCTTCACCCAAACTGGTATATCCATGTTCACGAACTTTGTTCTCACCAATATGTTCGTGTACGGTCTAACGGGACGCGCCAAATTTGCCTATTTGACAAGTCTTGCGACCATACCGCTTTCAGTTGTCGCTTGTGTTCGAGATACTAAAAAAGACTACGAAAAATGGAAGGAAATGCGAGTTCTCCGATTAAAAGGTGTACCAGAAAGGTTAGAATTTTTTAAAATTCTCAATTCGAAATTTTATTTAAAGATTCATGCCATACAAGTGTAAGTACGATTGGACAGACTACGATCTTCACAAAAATAGGCAGAATTAGTCTCTTGTCTGTTATTCTTATTGTTATCAGTGTTCGGGTTTAGAACTGTCTTCAATTAGTTATATAGGATATAAATACTAAAATTTATTTAATAAAAAACATTTTATGCAATATAACACTTAAATATTATGCTAAATAAACGTAAATTATTAATATTAAATTATTTAAGAAGTCGTTCAATGGCATGTACGGTAATTGGATGCATGAATGGAATATTTGCCTTAAATTGTGCAATGGCTCTTTCTCGAGTAATATCCCACCCGAAAAGTGATCTGCAATAGTTTTAATTTTATTATTCCTATATCTATCATTTTATTTTACTTGTAAATAGGCTTGCAATACTTCATTCTACCTATGGCTAAAGCAAAGGCAAGACTTGCGTCAATTATAGGCTTCCATTTTGTTTCGAGACCAAGCATGAGCCAATTAAATTTCAGCTCAGCATTTTTAGCCTCATCCAATTTATAGGTCGACGTTAGCAAAGGCATCTTGTCGCCAAAGTTATTCTTATTGTTCCGAATCGCATCAATAACAGCCAATTTCTGCGAATTCGTCATCTGGAAGAATTCGTTTCCATCCTTTGGTGGTTCGACTCCACTCGTTGTCCATTTCGATGCTAATTGCTTACAAGCCTGCATTAATGTCGTATCATAAGACGGCTTGGGTGGTAATCCAGGCTGATTGAGCCACAAATTCCAATCAATGCTATCCAATATATCTTTTTTGTCATTAAAGAACTCGTACAGACATTGCTTCCACATTTCCGTAGAAACTGTTTTATACGAATATCTGTGAAACTCAAAAACTATTATACAAAATAAGAACCACCTACTTTGAAATATAAAATCTCAGAAACTCCTCAAATCTCTTGTTATCTCCAAGTTTTTGTTCAATCGTGAATAAGAACGCCGAACCCTTTTCATAAGGAATAGAACTAAATGCTTCATCTGGATCCGCTGTACCTAGATTTTGGATGAGCTTCGTATATTCATGCTGAGGACCCCAAACGTCGTTGACGGTACGTACAAGAGCTTCCTGTAATTTTTTATTAAAACAAATGTAAAATATTTATATTAACTTTAGGTTAACTCAGTCAATTAATTTTTTAATTTGATTTCCGAGATAAAAAATTTTACTCTTTATAATTCTAATAAATTAAAAATATCAGTAGAGCTCTTCTGGGATTGTAATTTATAATTATTATTTGAAACCACTTTGATATTAATAATATGAATTTTATTATTCTATGTCAAATCCCAAAATTTTAACTATTAATACGTCAGAAAGATTAATCCGTTATATATATTTATATATATATATATATATATATATATATATATATATATATATATATATATATATATATATGTTTATTTCAGCGATGGCGGAATTCCGTATTATGTTACATTTTTAACTCCGGAGGCCGTTATTGAAAATTTTTTAATTTTTATTCCGAATTATCTCGCTTTCGGTTTATCTCAATTATATTACTTAAAACACAGTAACGTTTTTGGAATAGGAACACGCATTAGGATTCTAAATTCGGTTTTGCAAATTTTATTCATGATTCCTTTTTTTAATATTTGCTATTCCGCATCGCTGATATCTATACTAAACCTTAATTATTTCCAAATATCCCAAAATTCATTCACAGCAAAAAACGTGAAAAAATAAAAAATATTGCGTCAGAAATTTGACAATTCCGGAAAATTTTCAAACTTAAGTAGGTTGACTGGGTGGTCAAAAGTTTATAAATGAATACTAAATCACGCCAAACGGAAATTAAAATTTTTTGACGACGCATTTCATAAATCTACCCGTTGCGACAAAAAATATATATAGGCTATAAAAAAAATTTGAAATAGCCTATATTTTTGAGTGTGATTTTAAAATTTACACGTAGTGATAACAAAAAATATTTATGGAATTTTAATAATCTTAACTTAAAATATCTTAAAATTGGACTACAAATTTTATTAGAAATCCTCAAACGAGCTTGCCTTTCTAAGAGTTCAGTTGACGTGCTATATTAGAGGACTTCTCTAATCATGTCTAACGATTTAATTAAAATTACGCCTATATAACTTTGAAATAAAAATTTTTATTTTTTTTTGGCACCTTAATATCCAACACCGGATTCCGTTATCCGAATTTTAAATATTTCATTACATACATCACTGGTGACCTTTCTTATATAATATATGTTTACCTCATATCCGCTCTCACTTTCAAATTGTCTTTCCTTTTCTGAATACATCCTTCCATGAATTTTTCTCTCCAAAAACACTGTGAATCCTTCATTTAGCCAGAAGTGCTCCCATGAGTAATTGGTGACAAGATTTCCTGTCCAACTGTGTGCAATTTCGTGAGCAATCACATTCACCAACGAGCGATCTCCAGCCTATAATATAAACCAAACATTGTGTCATGAAACTCAAAAATACCAATAAAGTTGGAGTGACAAACGTTAAGCAAGGGTTTTCCATTCCGCCGAACGGGAATGTTGCCGGCAAAACAACTAAATCATATCTGCCCCATACGTATGGTCCGGCTAAATCTTCTGCTACTTTCAATATCTTTTCAGTTTCAGCAAACTCGTAATGAGCAGCCTCGGCTTGTGATGGCTCCGCCCAGACAGAACATCTATCGCTGATAATTTTTTGCTCCAAATTGCCAACGACAATCGCTAGCAAATACGATGGAATGGGTACTGGTTGCTTGAACGTGTAAATTAGCCTTTTTCCACATGGCGATGTCTTCTTTTCACCACCGATTGCAGACATAAGACAAGTTAGCCCTTCAGGGACGCAAACTTCAGCTTCGTAGGTGGACTTAACTGATGGAGTGTCCATGCATGGTACAATTGATCTTGCATTGATGGCTTGGCATTGTGAGAATAAATAAGGAGCCTTTAAAGATTATTTCTATTATGGCCTAGTTGATATTATCAAACTAACTTTCTTATCAGTTGTTTGACCTGCTGTTAAAAATTGAAGCGCGGCTGCATTGTCGCCTGTCGAATATTTTATATTAATTTCTCTAAATTTTAACAATTGTTTATTCTCCGTAAATTGTTATTACATTTTATCTCCAACTTTAACTTCAGCAGGTATAATAAGCTTTTGTCCCAATGCTCCATTGTCTTCAATCGTGAATTTTTGAGGTAATTGAGCTTTTTGCTGAATCAAATTAACACATTCGATTGATAATCCGCGAACATCGAAAACCTTTAAACATAAAAATAAGTTTTATAACAATCGTCTCTTTACAATATGATCGGTGTTTTGTTTTCCATCCAGAAGAATTGTAACATCGCCACAAATCAGCTTCTTATCAAAATCGACGTCCCATTTCAAGGAATAATGATTAACGGAAACCTTTAACAAATCGAACCTATTAATTAAATTTTTAATAAATAAAATAAACTTTCTCATAGTTTGAACCGGTCGATGGATCCTTCAAATGTTCTGTCATACTTAATAAATTAAATTATTGAGTAAAATAGAAAAATATGCACAAGTATTACGGTTCTAATAAACAATTTTTGAATTTATACTTAAAGAATAAATCATAAAAAGAGAATTAAAGTGGTATTAAAATTGATAGCGATGAAAAACAAATATTTAAGAATATAAATATAATCATAAATTTGTAGATTGATGCTCTAAAGAGAATAAAATATGATTAATACGTCAAACAATTTTTATGTTTCCGTAAGGTATTAATCAGTCTCGTAACATTGCGTTAAATAAAGTGAGAATTTTACTATATAGTACATTAAACTATCTTTTATTTACATTATTGCAATAAAATGAATATATAACTTATTCGTCAATATACTCATTTAATTGACGGAAATGACTATATCGTATCGCGCGATATATCTGTTAAAAGAACTTCGAGAAAATAAGTTAGATAAGCAGAAAACGTGATTTATATCTCTAATAACCTAGTTATACTACTTTTCGCATATAATGATAAAAAACAGTTTTATATTGGGATAATAGTTATCCTATCATATTTAGACGCTACATATGCACTATATAAAACAAAAAATTAACAACGTAAATATCCAGCTAAGTGAGGGGTCATTATTTGCGCATCAGTTGCATTTGTGCGCAGTTATCCACAAACGAATGAATCCCATTAAAGCCATTTTAAAAATGGACTTTATTGGCCAATACTCTTTTTTTTCAATTTCAGGCAGGCTTTAGAGTTATACGTAAAAATTTGGTTAAAATTTCGCTAACAATTAGTTGCACTAATTAAGTACAATTGGAAATCGGTGCATTAAATAGGATAAACTCATCTTCAATCACCGGTGAATCTGAACGCGTCCGCCGCGAACAAAACATGCTTCGTTCACGAGAGAAAACTTTAAAAACATAGCTTTAAGTATTCAGAAGCAGGCTACGAGAGAAGCAATATGTTCACTGTATACAAAATAGTTGAATCATTTAAGCGTACCTCAAATTTTTTTTAAGTTCCGAAATTGATTTAAAAATCCGTTTATTTCAATTTTAATGACCTTGGCTCTAATCAGCTTGAAAAAGTTTTGCTTTTATGTCATTATACTTTAACTTAATTCTAAATTTTATTTCAATTGTCTCGAGGATACCCGGACTTCCAAGATTTGAATAATTCTTATTAAAAGCTTTTTCGTCCGTGGCCGAAGCGCGTTTTGTTCTCAACCGACGCGTTCAGATTCACCAGTGAATGTTTCCTATATAGAATAAAAACTAAATGAAAACCTCTAAAATTTTAAACAATAAAATCCATAATAAAAGAATTTATTCAACAAAATACGACATAACAGGAAACAATATAATACAAATTTCAACAAAAAAATAACAAAAAAGAATAACAAAACTATTAATGTACATTTCTCAAAATCAAATACCAAATCTTGATTCGAAATTATTATAACATCCAAATTCAGCGTATGGATTTGCCGCTGGTTCTGTTGTGGTCGGGTTTTCTGGTTTGCTATTGGACTCATGGTTATTTTTGACAGTTACGAAATCTCGCCTAAATGGCTTTGGTCCCTTATCGTGCCAATTCCATGTTTGTCTGAACCAATATTATTAAATAAATTATATAAATCGATTTTTCGAAAAAATACTTATTCTATTTTAATCTAACAAGGGAAGTCACTTTAGCGTCCGCTTGAGATTTTGATGAGACTTGCACCATTGATAGATTCGGATGCGCTGATTCCAAATCCGTTTTCAAAATCGGCGCAATTTTTCTCTGAGCCGAGATATGAGCCGCCAAAGTTTATTTTTGACAGATTATTTTTGACAGTTTGATGTGCATAAACCATAAAATGTCCGACATAAGGAATAACTTAATTAAATAAGAAAATTATTTTGCGTGAGAAATGTGGCAGCAGCGAGTGGATGGATCAAATGGAATGGTATAGTTATTATGGGTGGTTATTTCGATGGGTTTTAAATATTGATAATGTTTATTTCGATTTGCTATGCAATTTTCAACTTTAATAACTTTAATCATTCCTTCAATTAATTATTGCAAGTTGGTGAAAAACATTTCATTTTTTTTTTAAAGTTAAGGATTAAATAGCCAACAAAATTAATTTTCATTAGTAAAGTTCCAAGCAACATTTTTGAAAATCAACTACAAAATGTACCTTGAACTTATACATTGGAACGTGTCAATGGTGTCAGTGAAGATTGACAATGTGGAGTGTGGAGTTTGGGAACGTGGAGTTTTTGAATTTCTGAATTCGGAATTGCTTCGGAAAATCCGGAATATCTGGTGTTAAAGTTTATTTAAAAAAATTTTTGCTATGCTAGTTGCAAAATTATGAAATTTTTATTTCCAAAATTTATTTAATTATTGCATGTTGTTGAAAAACATTTTATTCTGTTTTAAAGATTAAAATTGCAGAAAATAAAATTTAACAAAATTTACTGTCAAAATGCTCGAAACAATTAAAAATTCTACAATACAGACATGAAATAGAAAAGGTTTGTTTGTACATGAAATCAGGAAGAAACAATAATAGTTTCGATGCTTTAAATTTTTCTTGGTCCTACAGCAGAGATAGGCGGAATTCCAGTTTCCGTATTTTTTAAATTTATTCCTAATTCTGCATTGCGAAAATTCACTTTTCATTTTAACTTTAACATCAAATACCAGAGGAATCCGAAATTCCGACCATTTTTCTATTTTCAATTTTCGGCTCACAATGTTCTGACTGATTGACTTGAACTTTTCGGGATCTACTGAATCATGAAAATTGTAGACTGTTTCACAACGCTGATACTACTTCCTTACACAAATTATCTCATCCAAGATTTTTTAGTTATATGTGTACCTTTTTCATCAGAATCACATATTTCCAAAAAAAATTTCTGTTTTCAATTCAATAAATTTTTTCCGAAGCTTCAAATTTGATTCCGAATTCAGAAATTCAAAAACTCCACGTTCTCAAACTCCACACTCCACATTGTCAATCTTCACTGACACCATTGACACGTTCCAATGTATAAGTTCAAGGTACATTTTGTAGTTGATTTTCAAAAATGTTGCTTGGACATATTTTAACTTTACCAATGAAAATTAATTTTGTTGGCTGTTTAATCATTAACTTTTTAAAAAGAATGAAATGTTTTTCAACTACTTGCAATAATTAATTGAAGGAATGATTAAAGTTATTAAAGTTGAAAATTGCATAGCAAATCGAAATAAACATTATCAATATTTAACACTCGTTGAAATAACCACCCATAATAAATATTCCATTCCATTTGATCCATCCACTCGCTGCTGCCACATTCCTCACGCAAAATAATTTTCTTATTTCATTAAGTTATTCCTTATGTCGGGCATTTTATGGTTTATGCACATCAAGCTATCAAAAATAATCTGTCAAAAATAAACTTTGGCGGCTCATATCTCGGCTCAGAGAAAAATTGCGCCGTTTTTGAAAACGGATTTGGAATCAGCGCATCCGAATCTATCAATGGTGCAAGTCTCATCAAAATCTCAAGCGGACGCTAAAGTGACTTCCCTTGTAACAATATTCAGAGCCAGGTTAAGATAACCATTCTTCTAGACTAATGTTAAGTGATTTTGAAGGTTTACGTAGAAAAATTGATATTGAAAAATAAATGTCTTCAGTTGGCGTGTAGCCTATTTAAAAAGAAAGACTAAATTGATTTTAAATGATAAAAATTTAAATCGCTACACCATATTCCTCCAATCAATCAGTTGGACACGATTATACCTTTCTTTATTCGGTTGCTGAAAATGAACGCGATGATTAACATTCCTTCCAGATTTGTCTCGTTTCCTCGTCTCATTACATTTTTTAAGATTCAGCTTTTTGAAAAAAAGTTTTTCTGATTCATCGTCACTGAATTCAATATCACTGACGTCCATCCCTTTCAAAATTTTTTCCATTTTCTGGTCAGTGTCCAATTGCTTATTAATCTTCGAGATTTCCTCCTTTGACTTTTCCATAAGATTTAATCCTTTAAACGGTGTTTTCGAAAAATTTGAATCATTCGGGGCGTAATAGACTTTGGTTCCTATTGGTAGTTTCACAGCTTCTTCGTGTGAATTAAAACGAACAGCATAGTTTGGTTGCTTAACTTGCCCAAATATATCATAAATTTGGCCGATTGGATCACCACTCTGAGAGAAAGTGTTAATGAAATATTCTAAATATCATACCTGATCAAACACATATGAATCAAAGTCGAGAACTTCTCCGCATGTTGCCGAAATTGTCACAATACAGTCAACAACATTTGATACCACCCCAATTTCAGATAATAATCCATTGCATTTAATACTAAGTTTCTCAATAGGCGGCAGTACATCATATTCATGATTTATATCATCCTTCCTAGCTTTCGATTTATTTTTCAACCCATCTTCGCTCTTATCTGGTCCTGATTGATTCATTTTTTTGATCATTTTCTTTGTACACTTTACTAATCTATAATTTAAAATATCACATTTTAATAAAGAATCCAAATTAACCTGTCGAATTCTTCATCGGAATCTTCCAATTCCTCAGCTAGTTCAACTAAATCTTCTTCAAATCCAATATCTTCATCACTCATTCCGTATTCACTAGCCGAATCTCCACCATAACTCTTTTCAGAGGGGGCTTTTCGAATATTATCAGTGTTTGAAATCTAAATAAATTAAGTAAGTAAGTAAATGTCTAAAAATTTACTTCCAAAACATTACCATTTCTAAATCGACTGTTTTAAATCCAATTGTTTGAATATCACTATCTGGTACTTCCACTGGCTCCGTTTTTACTTCCACAGTCGAATCATCACGTTCATCATCATCAGATGATCCAGCAACCAGCAAATTAGAATTATGCTTATCAATCTAATTTTTTATATTATAATTCGAAGTTGATATAAACAAACTGACATAGAAATCTGTAGATTCTTCAATATTTTTCGATTCCATGTTTAAAATAGTCCAACTACTTAAAATTTACAGTACTATAATTGAAGGGCTAATAATGTTCAAGGCTTTAAGGATGCTAAAGTTTTATTGAAAATAAAAATAAAAAGGTATAGGCGTATTCACTAGTATAGTTCCACACATTCTATCGCATCTCGCGGCATACTTTTTTTAACGAAATTTAATCAATATCACAACTGATCACAGAATTTTTGCAATAATAAATTTTATATTATTTATTGCGTTAAAACTAGCTCAGTACTCTCTACTAGAGAGCTCTCTAGTTAAATGTAATTATGTTCCGGTTCACTTACGTTTTGTAATATATATATAGTTGCACGGAATTCCATCTTCCATTTTCCGTTTTCCGTCGTTTTTCAAGTTCCATTTCCGTTTTCCGTCGTCAGTTAAAAAAAATTATTTCCGTTTTCCGTTTGAAAAAACTTATTTTCGTGCAACCCTGATATATGTAATATTTAAAAATAGGTTTTTTTAAAGTAATTTTTAGAAAATTATTTTTAAAATTAGAAGGATCATTATAGATCCAGATACATTCACCAAAAGTGATCACTATAATTCCATTAAATTGAATGATAATTTAAGGCACAAGTCAATTGATTACAAATAGTAATTAACTTTTTATCAAATTATCATCAATTCATAGAAAAGTTATTGCGATTAGGTGATGTTTTGTTTTCAAAAAACCAATATTTACTTTTTTCTATATATTTAACATTAAATATATCAATATTTATTTAATATTTTTTATTAAATTGAAGTATGGCCCCACGAACTGTTTTCATTACTGGCGCAAACCGCGGCATCGGCCTCGGCTTGATTAAGGAGATCTTGAAGCTCACTGGAGTTGAATCAGTTATTGGTGGTTGTCGTAATCCGGACCAGGCTGAGGTTTTAAAATAAAGAATTGTACACATTTTCGAAACCACTTTACTTGCAGGAGCTGATGAACACTGCTAATAATGATAAACGTTTGCATGTACTAAAGGTTGACGTCTCTTGTGACAAAAGCTTGCAGAATGCTGTCTCTGAGGTGTATCCGAACTGGAATACATTTATAAAAGCCATTTTAGGTTGAAAAAATTGTCGGGGATAAGGGATTAAACCTTCTAATCAATAACGCTGGAATTTGCGAAAAGTATGGAACATCTGTCGAGCCGAACCGGTCTGCCGTATCACACTGTATCGATGTGAATGCCGTTAGTGCTCTGATTACGTCTCAAATGTTCTTACCATTGGTTCAAAAAGCTGCTGAACAGGTGAATGGAGACGATTTATCCGTGGATCGTGCAGCCATTATAAATATTGGTTCGGATTGTTCTTCCCAAACTCTAAACAAGAGAGGATCGGGACCGAGCCAAGCCTTATTAGCATATAAAATGAGCAAGGTTTGGGTCATTTAATATATAATATTTTCAACATTAATAAAGGTAGCGATGCTCAGTTTTGCAAAAACCATGGCGTTTGATTTGAGCGCAAAGAATATTCCGGTACTCGTGACGACAATTCACCCAGGATGGGTTCAAACAGACATGGGTGGAAGTAATGCAGAAATTACAGTTTGTTGTTTTCTTCTATATTTATATTATGTTACCTATTCAAGGTGGATGAATCAGTGTCGAAGATTGTGGCAGGATTTGAAAAGTTGAACAAGCAGCATGCTGGTGGACTATATGATAGAAACATTGAGGCTATGCCTTTTTAGTTTTATTTATTTAGTAAATTATATACATATTTTTACATTACAATAATTCAATAAAATATTTTATGAAATCCATTTTAAAAGTTATTTTCAGAATGATTGCCAATTGTAGCCCGTGCTATTGGAATTAACTGTAAAAGTTGGTTTTATAAATATCTGAACTAGTTCTAAGCCATTTCTGAAAAGTTATGATCCATACAGAGTCGTAGGATAAACATAATAGAGCTGGTAAAATTGCCAAAATGACTGATTTTTTGCTGTGGGCAGATTCAGATATAGCAGGATTATTTCGACATAGTGACGAACAAAATGTTCGGCGTCCTTGGGTCTGATGGACGATGAAATGTTCTGCAATTGTAACAACGCTTTTCATCACCCCTTGAAGAATGACATAAATTTAAGGGAATGTGACAATTGACTGCCGACTTTGATGTGTTCCTGTTTTTTCTGTGTCCGAATGCAGGGTATGTGGAAGATGACAAGTTTAATTTCCTCAAGGTGGCGGAAACAACAAATATGAAGAAGACAATACATTGTCGTTTTCAATAAAATATGCCAAATGGATTTGTATTCAATTTCATGGAATTATAGTGATCAATTTTGGTGAATTTATTCGGATCTATAATGATCCTTCTAACTTTTAAAATTATTTTTTCAAAATTTCTTAAAAAAAAACATATTTTTAATTATTGTCGTGGTGTAGGTTATTGAAAGTCGATTTAAAGGAGCATTTCGAATAATAAAATGGTCTCGCATGAGATAGGTGTTTATTTAATTTGCAATTAATTTATAATTTCGTTTTTCTTTGAATATCGATCCTAAATATAATAAATTACACATAAAAATGTGCTATTATAACTATTAATAATGTAACAACCAATTTATGAAGAGCAAAACGGTTATTATGCTATTGCGCATATATGCGCAATAGCTATGCAGATAAAGGGGATATCTACTCGAACGGCACAAAGTGTCCTAACTCCCACGGAACCCGATATTTGAGAAGCTGAATAAGTACCGATGGCTCACTCGATGAAGAAATAACGAGACGTTGCAAGGCTGCATGGGCGTCATTCTCCAAATGTAGACCACTTCTGGCTCATTCAGACAGAAGAAGAAGTAAAGAACTCATCGTAAATAATGTCATTCACGTGTATGGGTGCGAAAGTTGGTCCATTTTGACGAAGGACAGAGGTCGACTACAAAGTTGAGCGGACTCGATTTGTTTCTATTTGTGGATAAGAAGAAGAAGAAGATGAAATGGGCTGGCCATATTGCACTTGATTCGCAAATGGGTGTCCGATTATTTGCACGAAACCTCCACCAGCCGAATCAATGGAAGAAGAAGAATAGGAATCCTTATAATAACAAAATTTTGTGTAATTTATAATATTTAGGATCGATATTCCAAGAAAAGCGAAATAATAAATTAATTTAAAATTAAATCTACACCTGTCTCAAGCGAGACCATTTTATTATTACGAAATGCTCCTTTAAATCGACTTTCAATAACCTACACCACGACAATATAATCTTTTACAAAATAATAAATTGGGTATTCGCGCAATTGGTGGGAAGTCTTTTACATTGCGGCGCGGTTTAATGGCAGTGGAGTGCGGGAATATTCAAGAGAGACTAATGAAGTTTGCGTAATTTGTAGAATATCTTTCTCTTTATTTTAATTCTGCGTTCTGAGAAATTTGAGGAGGCATGGGAACCATGAGAACCGAAATGTTCAATCCAAAAAAAATAGAAATATCACATCGATGGTCGTAAATTTGAAAAAAATATCCCATAAACTAATTTGATCAGACAAATGAATTTCCAGAGTATAAGATAAAACCCTTTTATCAACAATAATCTGTCTACGTTTATCATGAAACAATAAAAAAACAAAAGTTCATTCTTTTTTTAACACTAAATATTACTTATTTAACAATGCATATAATAATTACTTTAATATCAATCATTCACTACAAGTTATTATCTTATCATCTATAATATTACCTAGTTGATTTGCACTCGAGTTGTATTTTGTATGAGCCCATCGTTTTTGAACTCGTCTAGTCGGCCGAATTACAAGAAATGTTTCTTTATTCAAATCTAGCGGCTCTATTCCTGATTTTCTCCTTTTTACAACTAACCTACGCGCATAATATTTTATTTTTTGTGATGCTCGCCGGAAAGTCACATATGGACTTTTTTAATTCGCTGGTAAACGTTCTGATAGATCGTGGACACGTTGTTGTAAGTTAGCCTTTTTCTTAATTAGCACGCCATCCATTTTGTTTTTTTTTAAATTTTTTAATCACGAATATTTGATTTCCACGTGGAATTTTCTTTATAGTTCAAGGGAATTGTATGTGAAAAGAATAGGAAAATAATGATTTCTTCTTTTGGTTTAAAGGTATAACATTGTGGTAAAAAGATTCTAAAGCAAACAGTAAATTGAGATTATTCCTTAATATATCTTAACGCCCCATGTTTCCAAAAAAATGTTGCAGACTAATTTTCAGATCAATCTACTATATTAGTCAAAAATTATACATTCTGTTATAATTTAGCTGTAATTTTTAATATCAAATGAAACTGCATCAAGCTTATATTATTAGGGTGAACCAAAACTTTTTTCCGATTTTTTTAAATTAAAAATTGAAACATAATTTTAAAACACATGAAAAACAATTAGGTTTCAAAGTAAAGACCATTTGACTCTATGGCTTGAACCCATCTATAAGGAGGCATCTATTCTTAGAGGCGAAAAACTCGCGGCACCCGTTTTCGACATCGGCCAGGTAATTGAAGCTACGACCACGAAGAAAGTATGCCATGGATCGGAACAGGTGATAATCAGATGGCGCAAGATCCGGACTATAAGCTGGATGTGGAAGAAGTTCAATGGTGTCGAGCTTTTTTATCTTTTCCTTCGTTTGTCTGGCGGTGTGCGGTTTTGCATTGTCTTGTTGAAGGAGTATCCGTTTCCGATTGATCAATGCTGCATAGATTCGATCAAGTTGGACGCAATAGAGGTCTGCGTCGATGGTCCGACCATTCGGAACTAGCTCGAAGTAAATTACGCCTTCGAAATTCCAACAAACACACAGAAATGCCTTCTTTGAGAAACGATCACATTCCGCCGTTTGACCGGGTTCCAACCATTGATTTTGTCTGTCCTGATCCTAAAGTAGTAGACCCACTTTTCATCACAAGTTACAATTCTATAAATAAAATGGTAATCTTATGGATTTTCGAGCAGTTTTCGGCAAGTCTCGACACGTTATTGAGCTTGAACACGAATTTCGAATTTTTCCCTGTTTCTTCAACAAGTTAAAAAACTTTAAATAAAAGATCAATTAAAATTTATAATATATATTATGATAGAGCTGTTCAAGAGCTCAAAAAAGAAAAAAAATATATATATATAACACATGCACACCTATGCCAGAAAACCATTCAGCATTGCAGGAGACTTTGCAACAATTGCAAAAACGCACCCTCCTATTTTATTATTATTTTTTTCAATATTTCATTTATTTATTGTTTTTAACCGAAATGTTAGTTTAAAGGTTATATCTTGTTTCGAAAAATATAATATATATAATAGTTTTGTTTATACTCATTCAATTCTTTTATAATACATGTTATCTTGAAAAATTAAAAAAATCCTTTTAACTCGTTCAAAAAATTGTTTATACTATTTTAAGTAATTTTAATAGACAGATTAGAAAAGGAGGAATTGTTTGGAATCTGTTTCGTAAAGATTAATCAATTCATTTTCGATAAATCATCATTTTCATGTTTTCTTTCGTATTCTTTGGTTTTATCACAATATTCCGTCGTTTTAATCATAATTGTATAATATTTACTAATTGCAGAACGCTGAGCCACTCTCCAAAGCATTAGATGGACGTTTTATACTCTGCTGGTCCATTAATTGGGTTAATAAATCATTTCTTTCCATTAATTTATTACGATTTATTCAGAATGAAACGTTGACTTTAAATGAAAAAGGAAGACGTCATTTTTTGGAGAAGAAGGCGAAAAATTCGGCTATTGGGAAGAAAATCTCCGAAGAACATGCTCGAAATCGAATGAAGGTTCAGTGATAGGAGTATGAAGGTTCAGGGTTCAGATGAAGGTTCAGTGATAGGGTAGGTGAAGTGTTTCGAGCGTTTATAGTGGTCTCTCTCAATTCTGATGAACATTAATTTTTTAAATGATGTTTTTTATAGAAATTGTTGTCACATTTGGAATCTTAAAGTTGCTCCAGTCTCCGTATCTTGCCCAGATGACAATTTCTTTATTCAATAAATAACATTATAGATAACAAATTAAAAGATAATTTAATAGAAGAGCTAAAAAAGGAAAAAGAAGATTTAAAATTAAGTATGGATAACATTATATGCAATGCATGCATGATTTAGAATGACGTGAGACCCATATTGTCCTTTTTAAAAATGAAGAGCGTATTAAGAAAGGTATAGATATTTATGTTTTCAACAAAACTAAAAATAAATCCATAACAGAACATGAAGAGAGGCAAGGCGAACTGAAGTTGAAAGGTCCATTCATCAACGTCATGCGTACACTGATGCACCACGGCGAGAACTATGCATTAACCTAATTGATTCTATGCTTTCGATTGTCGTCCTACCACTCCATGTTCTTCAATGATTGGTAAACACCATCCTTGGTGCGCTACACACGAAGAAACCGCAAGAGCTCATTGACATACTGGTTCGTATGTCCTTAGATCCTAGTCATCAATATTCGTCGCTATTGAATGGTCGGAATTGCAGAGAGTTCTTAAAAGAAGTTGAAAACAGTAGTGATAGAAGGGTCACACGTATGTTTTCTCCATACAAATCAGTACTGGGCAAGATACGGAGACTGCAGCAATTTTCTGTAGCGCAAGAGCTAGAATATGAGAAGATAAGGGCACTCAAGAAGTTATTAGCGAATTGTCAATTGAATGGAGAAGGACCAGACTCCCGACGATAAATAAATTGCATTTAGTGGAGGCTCATTTATACCCGTTCGTATAAATCGTGTCACCTATTTGGAGATCAAGGCCTAGTACCTCTCCACAGATTGTCAAATAATGCCGGAAGAAGATATTTTGGAGTGCACGACGAGTCTAAATTAGAAAATTTTATTATTAATAACTTATTACAAACTTTAATTGTTTAAACTTCTTTATATTGTCATGTTTCCTTTGTTATATCGGTTATTACGGCTTATTCTCATACGATCTCGGTTTTTATCACTTATTTTTTAGGGTTTCGGTTATTATAATTTATATGATCTCTGTTTTTGGTAATTTTGTTTTTTTTTGAAGAACATAAATATTTATATTGTTTGTTTAAATATAATAATATCATTTCTTCGGAGATTTTCTTCCCAATAGCCGCCTTTTTCCCTTCTTTTCCAAAAAAAAGACGTCTTCCTCTTTCATTTAAAGTCAACTTTTCATTCTGAATAAATCCTAATAAATTAATGGAAAGAAATGATTTATTAACGCAATTAATGGACCAGAAGAGTATAAATCGTTGAGTGGCTCAGCGTTCTGCAATTAGTAAATATTATACAATTACGATTAAAACGACGGAATATTGTGATAAAACCAAAGAATACGAAAGAAAACATGAAAATGAATTCATCAATTTTTACGAAACAGATTCCAAACAATTCCTCGTTTTCTGATCTGCCTATTAAAATTACTTATTGTCGTGGTGTAGGTTAATGAAAAATTTGGGGTAAAGGAGCATACCGAAAAAAAAGATGGTCTCGCTTGGGCTGGTGTAGATTTAATTTGCAATTTGTTTATTATTTCGATCCTAAATGTAATAAATTATACCTAAAATTTTTATTATAATAATTATTATGTTGATTTAACAACCAATTTAGTCAGAGAAACAAAATTGTGATGAAAAAAAGCGAAATAATAAACAAATTGCAAATTAAATCTACACCAGCCCAAGCGAGACCATCTTTTTTTCGGAATGCTCCTTTACTCCTAATTTTTCATTAACCTATACCACGACAATAAAATAGTATAAAAAATTGTTGAAATTTATAGAAGGATTTTTTTTAATTTTTGAAGGAAGCGGGTACGTTTAAGAAAATTCAGAGTATAAACAAATGTTATATCTAATATAATTTTAGAAACAATATGTAGCAATTAAACTAACTATTAGGTTGAAAAATAATTAGGATTTTATTAAATCTAGGAAAAGCGGAAATTGCTCCCGACGGAAAATAATATGCATTTCTGCAAAAAACACGGATTATTACACCATTTCATTTTAAATTTCGATTTTTTTATTTTTATAAAAAGACTAAAAAATCAAAGATCTCCAAAGAATCGAATCAACGTAGATTTTTCGAGAATCAAATCATCTACCAGGTATTCTACGCATCCTCTTTTGTCTAATGAATTAATCCGTTGAAGTTTGAGGAAGTATTTTAAATTCTATGGTGTAATAATCCGTGATTTCTTTTGCGGAAATGAATTTTATTTTCCGACGGAAGCAATTTTCGCTTTTCCTAGATTTAATAACATCCAATAATTACTAAATTAAATATTAAACAAAAAATAATAAAGAGGAGGGTAGAGTTCTTGCAATTGGTGCAAAGTCTGTTGCAATGCTGCATGGTTTTGTGACATAGGTGTGCACATGTACATAAAAATCTTTTTTTTTGGTAAAAAACAATTAGACAAAAAGAAATCGGAAAAAAATTCTGGTTCACCCTAATGAAACAAGAAAATTATAAAGAAATTGATTGAAATTTTCGATTCAGAAATGACTAAAGTACAATTATGCATTGAAATTTTCTCATTAATGCATAATTTGATCAACTTCCTTGAAATAAGAAATCATTCCCTTCCACGGCAGTATTTGTACTTTGGTGATTTACAGAAGAGAAGAAATTGTATGTTCCTATTTCATGTTACCGTAGTTAACATGTTAATTTCAAAAAAGGCCTTCTTAATATCAATTAGCTAATATAAATAGAATATAAGTGCCAAAAATATTGTCGCACTCCAACTTGTATGGTGCTCAGTAATCATGCTCAAATATAACTTTTTATAAAGAAACTAACATGTTTAGATAGTTTAAGACAAGCTTAATTTAACTGTACTGAAATCTTTTTTGTTATAAGGACGTGCAAATTTTCACACACGTTTAAAAACCGAAAAATTGCTATTTCGATTTGAAATGTTGTCGTGGTGTAGGTTATTGAAAGTCGATTTAAAGGAGCATTTCATAATAATAAAATGGTCTGGCTTGAGACGGATGTAGATTTAATTTTCAATTAATTTATTTTTTCGTTTTTCTTTGAATATCGATCCTAAATATAATAAATTACACAACATTTTGTTATTATAATTATTATTAATGTAACAACCAACTTATTAAGAGAAAATAAAAAAAACAAAATATTATGAAAAAAAGAAAAGCGAAATAATAAACAAATTTCAAATTAAATCTACATCTTTCTCAAGCGAGACCATTTTATTATTACGAAATGCTCCTTTAAATCGACTTTCAATAACCTACACCACGACAATATAATCTTTTACAAAATAATAAATTGGGTATTCGCGCAATTGAATTATTGTCCTTTTCAGAGATGGATGACAAATGAAAAAAAAAATTAGGATGGAATGAGGTTCTCGTTTGGACGGCCACTCTTTTTTTACAAAATAATTGGGCAGCACACCACTATAGATAAAATTGAATAGCTCAAAAAGGGAAAAATGTTGGGAATAAAAAGGAGATGAGGAAAATCTTAAAACATCTATTTATGTGTTTAAGTGGGAACCTAAGGAAATTATAATAAAAAATATGCCAGAAGACGGAAAATTTTGAAAGAAAACTAGTATACATGCAATTTATATGTAGGAGCCAACAAACAAAATAATAAAAAATATATAAAAATCATTGTACTAATGATAATAATTCAGGATGTGGTCATCGCTCGAATGAATCCAATATTCGATATAACTGGATTTGACAGAGCCAACCGAACTTTCACCTACGGTTTTGATGTTTAACTGGCATTTATAAAAGTAGTTAACCAAAAAATGTATTCAGTTGAACAACAATCCATGGTCCAAAGCTTCTCATCTTGTCGACCCATTTTCAAAGATTTCACGTGGACCACAAGACCACAATTTCTTCGTACATGTCTCGACTCAATTGTGTGAACGTAGGTGATTTCAACTTTTTTCTGAAGGTGTTGTGAATTATTTCAATAAAACGAGTTTGTAAGCACACCAAATTGAATGTCCGATTCGTTTGAAATATGCGATGATTTGTATGGGCGTGACCTTACCTTTTTAAATAAATATTGTTCTTTTCAGAGATCGATGCCTAATGGAAGAGCAAAAAATTAGGGGCGGAGAAAAGGTCTTGTTTAGACAGCCACACGGCCACTAAGGCCATCGAATCTCTTCCTCTTTTGTTTCTCATCAATTTTTGTTATCAATTTTTGTTTATTATTTGATATAAGAAATGAAAAGTTTAATTTAAAAATAAAAATGGATGAAATAAAAATATTGATGACAAACAAAAGAGGAAGAGATTCAATGGCCTTAGTGGCCGTGTGGCTGTCTAAACAAGACCTTTTCTCCGCCCCTAATTTTTTGCTCTTCCATTAGGCATCGATTTCTGAAATGAATAATACTTTAATTAAAGTTAAGTTAATTAAATTAAAGCTTTAATTTAATTTTTTAAATTTCTATGTAAAAATTTCAAATGGCAAATATTTCGTGAGCACTCCACTGCCATGAAACATGCGCAAATTGTTAAATACCATGCACCAATTGCGCAAAACATGGCTTTTCAATATGTTTTAGAGCTATAAGGTTTTTTTTTATTTTGAAGGGAGCGTATACGTTTAAAACAACGAAAAGAGTATAAACAAAAACTATTATATACGATACATTATTTAAACTAATTGTTCTGTTAAATAATAATTAATTATTAAAAGATAACAAATGATGGGGCGTGTTTCGCGCAATTGGTGCACAGTCTTTTGCATTTTGCGCAAACTCCTTGGCAGTGGAGTGCGTGAGAGTTCGGTCATTCGAATAAAAACTATGCCGCAATATTTTAATTGAATCGGACAAAAATCAACTAATTCAATTTGATGTGTGTAAGTATTTTTCATTTACAGTTAACTTCTGCACTCGGGGTGAAACAAGAATAAAAAATAAAGTTCAAAAAAATTATTCTGCGATAGAATAGACGTGTTAAGATGGCTCTGGCCTAACAATAAGTGCTACCACGGCAAAGTATTTTCTTGAATATTATGTATGATTTTCTGTCCTTATCGACAAAATAATAATTTAATTGAAAATTAAATCGACACTACTGTCTCTTAGTCCAAGAAAGACCCTCAATTCCTCGCTTATGCTCCTTTAACCCATTTTTCTAGCACACCATTACACTGGCAAAATAGAACAACACAAGACTATGATACAAAAAATTGAAATAAAGACAATATTTTCGTGATTCCGACATTCTATAGGTTACCCATAGCCTAAAAGACGATTTTTATGCTTAAAAATGAAAAAAAGTACCCTATTTTACCGTTTTATTGGATTTCGTTCGTGCAGTATTTCGCAGGTGGTGGGAGGTGGTGGGGGGAGAGATAGATTTCTCTCATTTCGTGTCTAATGTCTCCACACACTCGTCTGTCATCAGAATATTTAATGAAAACAGTTCTACTCAAAATAAAAGTTGGAATTGTTTATTGACTAATCGATAACAAATTTTTGGATACATTAACTATCAAAACAATCAAAACCTATAACAAGAAAAAGCATATATGTCTAACAAGGTTAGCACATTAAAGACATTTGAATCTATCACATAAAAATTCCATAACACTATCATAATCTTGGCTTAAAGATCTTCTAAATCCGTTACAAATAATATATTCCAAAATGCTATACTGTTGGATACACAATTTGTCACGGTTGCGTCTCTTTCGGTTCCAATTTCTAGTGAAAGTTGCTTGGCTCAAATCGGTCATCAAAGATTCCCAGCAGTTCCTTAATCTATCCTTAAATGGTTTGTTCACAGCAACGTCCAATGGTTGAAGATACGTAGTCAGTCCACCCGGTATAAATGCTAATGTGCTAAGTCCACCCGGTATAAATGCTAAATGTAACAGCTGATTAAGCTCCTCTAGTACTGTCGGTCAGGATTTTGTCGGACCTTGTCGTCGGACTGTCGGACCTTTTTAAGGTCAGGATTTTTAGAAAAAAATGGTCTCCAAATGTTATCAATCCAATCCTTCATTTTCTCGGAATACATCCCTCCTTTCTCATTTGCTCTTACGACCACTGATGAAGGGAACTTCTCTATTGGCACCTTTTTCACTTAAATATGACATAACAGAAGCACGGATTCTTCCTAATCCACCTTATCGTGAGATATGCATGCTCCATATTCGTCATTCTTCCTTTTTTAATTTTAATTTTAAATATCTCATCTTTATTCATCCCTCAAGTTGTTTATCTACTATACTATCAGGAGTGTTTCATGTTCATTACCACTTCATTAGTTTAAAATTTATCTTTAAATGTAGCCATATATTCATTTTTAATTCTTATATTCCTTGTATAATGATAAACATAAGAGCAACAAACAACCATTCTCCCCCCTCCCCCCCCCCCCTTCTCCCATCGGAGGAGGAAAAATTCTTCACTACTTTTGTGCATAACAACTTCTCTTATATTTTCCCTTTTGATCGAAATGATGAAAACAAAACCGTCTGCGTCGAGGGATCCAATGAAACGGTAAAATAGGGTAAATTCAAACCTGTGTTTACCTATAAAGTATGTATTTTTCATTCGACCCGTGTAACTTTTGCTAAAACATATTTTATTTGTGTTTTATTGCATCATTCGAATGGTCTTCATTAGTAGATTAATAACTGCAAGTTTAATTTAATGATTATTAGGATTTTCAAAGAGAATTACGTTTGAAGTTATGTCGTACAGCACTTTGATTTCTTGGTCATCATTGTTGATAAAAACGTGGCATAAGGTTCTTCTTGTTACGAAACACTAAAACAATTAAATAAGAGAAATATTTTATAATTTCGTTTTTTATTCTGTAAGTCGTTTTATAGAATATAAAAAATTATAAAAAATAAATAAATTGGCCGAGGACTAGGATTCACACCATGGCCGGACTTTTCTTTCTAATAAGGGAACCATGGTTAGGCATCATCTCAGAATTTTTTCTAAACTTGCTCATTTGTAGTTTCGAATACTGGCTTACTCTTACTGTACTTGGTTTTCTGCACAAATTTCTAGAAGTCGAGAAAATTCCATCTGAAATTATTCTGTTTTTTGCTCTCCACTTTCCCCTTTCCTCTATGCATTCTCTACTATAGAAATGCAAGCAATAGTGGCCGAGTGGATACTCTGCACTTTGCGCTTGACGGTGGCGTGACTGTGTTTTGCACGAAAAGTGCTCGTGTTAGGACGCGAGGTGCTTTTTGCATGAAAACAGGCTCATCCTATTATATAGCGTAAACACGTCATCAATCTTTGTTAAAATTTGATGTTGTTTTTTGGAGTGAGGACGCTTCGTGTAATTTTGATGAAACTTTGGTTACCTTTTCGGTTTGAATTGAATGTTCTGGCGGCAGTTTTGCACGTGTTTTGATAACAATTTCGTGCAAAACGCAGTCAAGCCGCCGTCCAAACAAAGTGCAGAGAAAGTATTCACAAGTTTGGGGTTCGATTCCGTCTTTGTTAGTTTTATTTTTTCTTTGGTTTTTCTTTGATGTTGGAAGAATGCTTTGAATTTTTCGAAAAGCAAAATTATGTTCGAGGGTATGGAATCTTCTAGAAAAGCTTTTTGCTGGAAGCTCTGAATTCTGCTGCCAATGGGAATTTCGAAATTTTCAAAGAAGAGTGCTTCACCGAATTTGAAGAGGACACAAAAGATATGAGTGACGAAATCGACCATTCATGGTTTCAAAAAAATTGGATCATATTTGGTTGTCCAGGAAGATCTTCTGGTGATAATCTTCATCTTCTGCGCTCCAATCTATAAAATGATTAAAACTAAACGTTCTTGGAATTATATCAAAACTCACTCGTATCTTTTGTGCCCTCTTCAAATTCGGTGAAGAACTCTTCTTTGAAAATTTCGAAATTCCCATTGGCAGCAGAATTCAGAGCTTCCAGCAAAAAATTTAAAATAAACCCTTTTATAACCTTTCCAGAGCTTGTCTAGAAGCTTCCATACCCTCGTACATAATTTTGCTTTTCTAAAAATTCAAAGCATTCTTCCAACATCAAAAAAAAAAATAAAAGTGACAAACACGGAATCGAGCCCCAAACTTGTGATTACTATTCATCCCCATTATCCACTCGGCCATTGTTGCTTGCTTTTCCATAGTAGATAATAATTTTGTGCAGAAAACCAAGTACACCACAAAAAAGCCCGTATTGGAAACTATAAATGAGCAAATTTAGAAAAAATTCTGAGATTATGCCTAAACATGGTTCCCTTATAAGGGTGGAATGGTGTGTTCTAGCAAATTCAGATTTTGTCAATATAACAATGAGCAGCCCCTGAATGGTTAAGTTGGGACCCAGAGAAGATGCTCATGGGACTAATTTCGGTATGAATCTCATGTTTTTAGATAGTTTAAGACAGAATAGAAAAATGACGTGTCCGATTATATGAAATTAATACGTCTGAATTAGTAAGACACAATTAAATATTGAAAAATATTCATGCCGGTTTGGCGTGCAATGGGTAGAATGGAAAATATTCGAAAAAGAAATTTGAGATTGATAGTTTAAGACAATTGAAGCTATAATTATCATTTTCAGAAGAATCAAATTTTAAAAACTTTAATCTGGAGCCCATAATAAGGGCTAAAATTCTAAATTAATATTTTCAGTATCTTAAACGAGAAATATCTGATAGAAAAATGTATAATTCCAGAACCAGCATAATTTAACAATCACAATTCCGCCATCTTCATAATATACAATATATAATTTCAGTTGGATTGTCGAACAAACAACTTGACGAGTTCCTAAGAAAACGAAAATACGACGTGGCACTAGCAACAGAATACGACTATTGCATTGCCAGCGTCCTGAAATATCACGGAATACCATCGGTGGCGACAATCAACGCGTTGCCTTTGCTTGAAATGCAGTCGTTCAGTGCTGGATTGCCAAATTCCGCATCGGAAGCTCTTCGTAAGTTGTTTTTTGTATTACACAACAAGGAAGAAAAAGCGCAACTAAACATTCTCTCTTCTGTATTCACCAGAGATGGGCCGAATGAAAGTTTTTGAAATTGAGGAATTCAGAATCGAAATAACGGGAAGCTGGAATCCGGAATTCCACCCGTATTCTGATGTTAACGTTTATATTAAAACTGAATTTTCGAAATTCGGAATAAAAAATATAGATGACCGGAATCCGGAATTCCGATGTGAACTATTTCTGTGCACTGACAACTTATATTGCACACAACAGAGCGTATAACTTTTTTCGTGAAAGGTATCTATCGATAGAGAATTTTTTGCTTAATATTATGATATGTGATTTACAAGAAGTATGACACGTTAATGCAGGAAATTGTTAGCATTTTTACATGATTTGTTTAAGAAGAATATAAAGGTAATTGAACAAAAAGTGTATTCATTATTTTAATTGAATCGGACAAAAATCAACTGATTAAATTTGGTGTGGGTGTGTAGCAGTGATGGGAGGAGGCACCCCGTTTTTTGGACTTCCGGGCAGGCGGGACCTTAAAAGATTGCAAATTTCAAAACCCGGGACCGGAACTGGGACTTCCCCTTTTCCGTTCGCGGGACTTCCTTTTTTTCAATACCCGGGACCGGAAAATACCCATGGGGGGGGGGGGGCGGGGAGTCCCTCCCATCACTGAATGGTAACAGTGACAATTAGAGGAGGAAGAGGGAGAACAAGAGACGAGCGAACCTTTCTCTTTTAAATTATGTATTATCAAAATCTAAGAAATTAAAAGGTCTATTTGATCATTTTTGAATTATTTTCAATGGTCTCAAAGAGATCATGAAACAAATATTCAATTTATGTTAATAATTTCTCTGTTTTTCATTATATTTCTTCAAAATTTCTAGATCAAATCAGATTTATTACTTTTATTTTTTATGAAAAGAAAATTGGAATTGTCAAATTCTTAGATTTTGATAATAACATTATGTATCAAAAAACAACACTGTGTCAATATGCGAAGACTTCACTTTCTTCCAACCCGGGACCGGGAGCCGGGACTTTCCTTTTTCCCTATCCGGGACCTGGGACCAGGACCGGGATTTTCTTTTTTCAATACCCGGGGCCCGGGACCGGGTCGGGGGAGGACCGAGGGGGGAGTCCCTCCCATTACTGGTGTGTAGTTGAATTATAAGTTATTTAAAATTTTTTGACGACGCCTTGCGAACCGCTGCGCAGCAAGACTATTATAAACAGAGATACACAGCAGACAACTCTCTCTTTTTATAATTGTCTCGACGCGAAGAGTTTTACAATGCGTCGTCAAATTTGTTAAAATCTATAATATATATTATCAACATATAAGAAATTGACAATTCAAATTTTCTTTTCATAAAAAATAAAAGTATAGCGTATGTCAAAATAGTTGACGACGCAATCACGCTGCAAATGCGGCATACTAATTCAAATTCATTTTCAAAACGATTATTTTATTTTATTTCTGTGACATTTTTTAGTTTTTATTGCTTATATGGAATAAAATAATCGTTTTGAAAATGAATTTGAATTAGTATGCCGCATTTGCAGCGTGATTGCGTCGTCAACTATTTTGAAATAGGCTATAGTAATTCTGATTTGATCTATTAGGGTGAACCAAAATATTTTTCCGATTTTTTATTAAAAATTTAAACATAATTTTACAACACATGAAAAACAATTAGGTTTCAAAGTAAAGAACATTTGACTCTATGGCGAACCCATCTATCGGCAAGTTGTTCGATCCCGCTGTGGTACCACTCCTTGTTCTTAGAGGCGAAAAAATCGCGGAACCCGTTTTCGACATCGGCCAGCTCATTGAAGCTACGACCACGAAGAAAGTGTGTCATGGATCGGAAAAGGTGATAATCAGATGGCGCAAGGTACGGACTATAAGCTGGATGTGGAAGAAATTCAATGGCGCCGAGATTTCTGATCTTTTCCTTCGTTTGTCTGGCGGTGTGCGGTTTTGCATTGTCTTGTTGAAGGAGTATCCGCTTCCGATTGATCAATGCTGGATATTTCTCGCCAAGTGCCGCATACATTCGATCAAGTTTGGTGCAATAGAGGTCTGCGTCGATGGTCCGACCATTTGGAACTAGCTCGAAGTAAATTACGCCTTCGAAATTCCACCAAACACATAGAAGTGCCTTCTTTGAGAAACGATCACGTTTTGCTACCGGTTCCGCCGTTTGACCGGGTTCCAACCATTGATTTTGTTTGTCCGGATTACTGAAGTAGACCCACTTTTCATCACAAGTTACAATTCTACGAATAAAACGGTAATCTTGTGGATTTTCGAGCAGTTTTCGGCAAGTCTCGACACATTTTCTAGCTTGAATTTCAGTCAATGCATGAGGTACTTCTCGGCAGCGTCTATTGACCTTCCCAAGGGCGTGAAGATGTCGTACAACTGATGTTTGAGGAATATCGAGCTCGGCCGACAATCTGCGAGTACTTATTGATGGATTGGTCTCCACAGCTTCACGGATTGCTTCAGAATCCACTGTCGTAGGTCGGCCTGAATGTGTCTTGTCCTCGAGATCAGTGTCGCCGTCGTTAAATCTTTTGAACCAATTTCGCGCAGTACGATCCGAGACCATATTGTCGCCTTCAACTTCGCATATCTTTTTTGCTGCTGCAGTTGCGTTGAAGCCTTGTTTCCTGTAATGGCGTAAAAGAACACGAATTTCGGATTTTTCCATGTTTCTTCTACAAGATAAAAATTTTAAATAAAAGACCAATTAAAAATTTTAATATATATTATGATAGAGCTGTTCAAGAGCTTTAAAAATATGTATAGCACATGTATATAAAAATCTTTATTTGGTAAAAAAAAAACAATTAGACAAAAAGACATAGGAAATCGAAAAAAAATTTTGGTTCACCCTAATAGAAATTTTGAAGAAATATAATGAAAAACAGAGAAATTATTAACATAAATTGAATATTCTCTCTTATGATCTCTTTAAGACCATTGAAAAGAATTCAAAATTGTTGAAATTGAATTTTCAATTTCTTATATTTTCATAATAAATACAGATCAAATTTCAGTTGTGTTCAACGCCATCGATCTCTCAAACATATATGGTCGACTACTCAATCTCTACCACTGGACGCACGCCTATTATATTATCCAAAACGAGATGGCCGACAAGCATTCCGAGGTGGTCCGAAAATATTACGGCAATGATTATGCGGATGTTCTTCGAACTCAGCTAGATTTTGACTTGATATTCGTCAACTCGAATGAACTCATCGAGCGTCCACGAACAATTTCCCACAAGATCAAGTTCATCGGAGGCATCAACCTGAAAACACCGAAGCCTCTGGATGAGCATTTCACCAGAATCGTGTCGGACTCATCTAAGGGAGTTATCTTGTTTTGTTTTGGAACGCAAGTGCCGAGTGATCGCTATCCATTGTCGGTTAAAAGAGCATTCGCTGACACGTTCCGCGCATTTGCCGAATACACGTTTATATGGAAATATGAGTATCAGGATGAATTCGATGTTGAACTGTTCTCGAATATTACCAATCTTTATGTGAATAAATGGATTCCACAGACTGATCTATTGCGTAAGTTAAACATTTTCTTTCATAGTAACATGTTTTTATATTAAAAGTATTGTCCTTTTCAAAGATCGGTGCCTAATGGAAGAGAAATAAAAGAAGAGAAAATGATGGGCGGCCACACGGCCACAAACAACATTTTTCGCAATTCCTCTTAAATATGTGCTGCCCATTATTTCGTAAAAAAGAGAGGCCGTCCAAACGAGAACCTCATTGTAGTCTAATTTTTTCCTCTTCCATTAGGCTTCGATCTCTGAAAAGGACAATACGAAAATTAAAAAAACACAAAAGACCCTGCATTTCTTTTGTAATACTAAAATCATTTTCCAAGTGTTAAATATTAATTTATTTTTTGGGTTGAACATAGTTTGGATTTTTTGGCTTAAAATATGTATAATTCACTTGAATATTTCCTAAAAAGTCCACATAGAGATCAGAAAAACATTATTTAATTTGGCGAAATCGACATGTTCCAGTGACGTGTTTTTGCAATTTGTTAGGAATATTTTGATAACTCATGTCATATGCACGCCAAATGAAAATGATAATTTCTCCATCTTCTAATGAATATTGCTACATCTTGATTTAAGTTGATTTTGTTCGATTGAGAAATGACTACAGTACGAATATTTTTTCTGAAATATTTTTCATTTGAAGGAAGTTGATCAAATTATGCATTAATGAGTAAACTTTAAAGCGATCCATTTTTAGGATATGTTATAGAGTATATTATGACGATTCGAATGGTGTATAGATTCTTTATGTAGTAAAAAAAACTTTTCGAGATTTTTATGTTCTTATAAAACATACTGTTTGGGCCCAAAGCGCTCAAAATTACTTGAATTTGTGATTTCCCTTTGTGTTTTTGAATAGGACCTATACACAGAAATACAGTCCTTGTCAGATATGTCATTTAAATAAATAATGAGCATGTAGGAGAATAATATGCGTCTCATAAAAATAACAATATCTTAAAAAACTTTTTAACTGCAAACACATGTTATACAACATTCGATTCAGCATAATCTGCACTATAACATAGCCAAATACAAAAAATATTCAAAAATACAGTTTTCTTTATGAGCTGCTTTTCTTTAAGGACTTAATTACATCAGAAAACGGTGGGCAATACTTGAATATAATATATTTTCTGAGCTCTCAGTTTAAATGCTTCAATTGGAGTGAAAACGTATTGGGTTGATGAATAAGTTAGTAGAGCTTTTTCACAAATATTTATTTGAACAAAAAAAAATCAATTAATCAATTATGTATTCGACGTTACTGTTTACAATTTTCTCCCACCTCTCGATCAATTTTTTGATGCCGTTCCGTCAAAAATCGCCCGGCCTGGTGTCGAAGAAGTTGTTGAGACATCTGTCGGACATAGAGTAATGACAAGCAAGGTCGAACATTTTTGGAGTTTACATTGACTCAACTTAAACGAATAGATCCCAAAAATCGGTGATAATCGGATGGCGCAAGGTCTGGAGAATACGGTGGATGCTGAAGAACCTTCCATTCGAGCTCTTGAAGGACGGTTTTGACGACTTGTGCAACATGCGATCTGGCGATGCTGTGGAGCAAGATGACTTGGCCTCATTTATTGGGAGCAGCTGGGCAACATAGAGCTCCTTGGTGAACGTGGTGTTCAAGTATTTCCCAGTGCTGTTCCCCCGAGCGCAGGTCGTCCGATCTAAGGCGTGTCTTCAAGATTAAAGTGTTTTTTGAACTCTGCGAACCAATTTTGTGCAGTAGACACGCCTAAGACTGCTTCTCCATACACACTACATTTCCCTAGCTATTTTGGCTGCTTTTTCTTTCGATGAAAAGCGTAGAAAAGCAGATGTCAAAAATGCTGATTTTTGTCTCCTGCATAGTTCATTTCTAAACCTGAAAATGTTGAAAATTTAAAATTTCAGAACAAAATAAGAACACAGTTTTGTAGAGCAGAAAAAGCGCTATCAGATAAATATACAGCATCGGTCAAAAGGTTGTAAAAGCGGGGTTTTTCGACAATACCTCTACGAATGCCTAACCGATTGCCATGATATTTTTGGTCACTACAGAGGCAGTTTGTAAAATATCGAAACAGTAAACAAACTGTACGCAAAACTGCAGATTTTTCGACTTTTTCGAAAAATGGGTTATACCTAATATTACCTAATATTATTATTGTTATAGATATTATTTATATATTATTTTTTTCAAATTTATATTTGCCTTAAAATTATCAATATTTCCAGTATTTTTTTGTATCTTTCAGTTTTCAGGTATGTCTAGAGCTGGTAAAAATCGTAACTTGACAATTGAGGAGCAAAAAGCCATTTTTCGGGGACACCAACTTGGAGAATCTCTGGAAGATCTTGCTTCTCTGTTTGGCGTAGGAAAACCGTGCATCTGTAGATTTTTGAGACGTTGGCAGAGCCAAGGATGTAAAGTTTCACATTGGCCGAGGTAAAGTTTCACATTGGCCGCCCACGTCTCACTAATCGTCTCGCTGATATTAACATCGTGCGCTTCTCAAGAAGAAGTCCCAGGATGACGACGCCTGCGATTCGAAGAGAAAATTTTCATGAATTGTCTGGTTTCCCCATCGACCTCGACCGTCCAATGTCGTTTGAGAGCAGCTGGAATCATGGGAAGCAGGGTTGCACGGAATTCCATCTTCCATTTTCCGTTTTCCGTTTGAAAAAAATCGATTTCCGTGCAACCCTGATGGGAAGACGTCCAGTAAAGAAGTCATTCATTTCGGAGAAGAACAGAAAAGCCAGAGTTGCCTGGACGAAGGAGCACCAGAATTGGACTCGTCAAGATGGGAACCAAATTTTATGGTCGGAGGAAAGCAAGTTCATGCTTTTCGGAAGTGACGGAATTCAATGGGTACGGCGTCCAGTTGGCTCCCGGTATGATCCCAGATACCAGTTATCCACCGTTAAGCACGGTGAAGGAAGTTGTATGGTGTGGTGTTCCTTTTTCGGAAAAGGAACAACCATCATGGATCGCCACGTCTACAAGGATATCCCAGAATCATTCCAGCTTCTCTCAAACGACGTTGGACGGTTTAGGTCGATGAGGAAACCGGACAATTCATGAAAACGCGTGGGATTGATTCTGGAGACGCGCACGATATTAATATCAGCGAGACGATCCGTGACACGTGGACAGCCCATGTGAAACTTTACTGGCTGACACCCTTGTCCCTTCCAACGTCTCAAAAATCTACAGATGCACGATTTTCCTACGCCAAAGATAGAAGCAAGATCTTCCAGAGATTCTCCAAGTTGGTGTCACCGAAAAATGGCTTTTTGCTCCTCAATCGTCCAGTTACGATTTTTACCAGCTCTAGTCACACCTGAAAACTGAAAGATACAAAAAAAAAACACTGGAAATATTGATAATTTTAAGGCAAATATAAATTTGAAAAAAATAATATATAAATAATATCTATAGCAATAATAATATTAGGTATCTGGACTGTAAGTAGTTAGTGAGTCAGTTTTATAAATTCTGATACTCCTCATTTTGAAGAGCCCTTCTGAACGGTTCGAGCGGATCTGTTCTTGCCGGGATCTCGTCTCTATTTATCTGATTAAATTATACTCTTGTAGATAATAATAAAACAGTTGCCTTCATATCCCACACTGGTCTCAATTCGTATCTAGAAGCTTCATACGCTGGTGTTCCAATATTAGCTGTCCCGCTATTTGTAGATCAGCCATATAATGCGATATCAGGTTATACTTTATATTCAACCTTCCTTCCAACTATAATTTTAGGAGAATCGATTGGCACTACTTACATAATCGATAAAACGAATATAACTAGTGAAAATATTCAAAAAGGACTCGATCAATTGTTGAACAATCAAACTTATCGAGAAAACGCTCGCCGAATCTCTAAAATGCTTCTCGAAAAGCCGCACAAGCCGAAAGATGAGTTTGTTGGCTGGGTTGAGTTTATTGCGAGCAATCCATTGCTTCATAAGGTGAATTGAATATTTCAATTGCTCATGAGCAAACTGTTCAATTTGCAGCAACTGAACCTTCCGGCTAGGCATCAAACGCCCGTTCAATATTATTGTGTCGACTTGATATTTATTTGCCTTGTTTGTATATTCATTTCACTTTTTATTTGTAAACAATTAGTCAAACTCTTGTTAAGGTTATTTGCGAGAAGCTATTGTTCAGTTAATTGTAAAGTAAAAGTTGAGTAGTGTGGATTTTAGTCATTCATTTTAATACTTTTTAACGTTTGTAAAAGGAGCAAATGGGTTAATTGTAAACAATATTTCGTTGAATAGTTGTTTCTATTGCCTCATTATGAATTTTTAAATGGGTATTATTTCAGTTGCTAATAAAATACATGAAAATACACCTGATTATTATTCCTTAAATACAGTGATTATATTTTGTTAAACAGTTTCTAAAAATTTGAAAGGTTGTAAACGCTGGATTTTTCGAGCATAACTGGTTTTCTAGAGCCGGTATTGAGCCGAAATTTTTACCAGTTGTTTCTGAAAGTGTTAGAAAGTTTGTCGACAATTGGCATACAAAAATAAAAAGATAATAAAATTTTAAGGGAAAAAAATGATTTTTCGAAAAATCAAATTTTAGCCTTAATTTTTCAAAAAATCATAGGTAATTTCCAAAAAAAAACGTTTATTCAACACATAACATATAAAAACTAACAAATTGGGTCTGATACTTTGTTGCGAGCCACGAGAGTCAATAACCCTGGCATCTGCGCTTCA
This sequence comes from Caenorhabditis plicata, assembly GCA_963931815.1. Classification (NCBI taxonomy): domain Eukaryota; kingdom Metazoa; phylum Nematoda; class Chromadorea; order Rhabditida; family Rhabditidae; genus Caenorhabditis; species Caenorhabditis plicata. The sequence continues at coordinate 12,191,767 of OZ007491.1, read as the reverse complement.
TGGAGTCGAGCAAAGGGCCCATTACTGACAGTGGGATCTTCTCCCATTCGTCTGCCGGTTGCTGGTACTTATCTTCCGCATTTTTTTTCCTGCCAATCGTCTCTTCAACTCTTCCCTCAAATTCTCCATTGTATTCAAGTCATGGGACTGGTTCAACGTCGTTTGAGAGCAAATGGAATCATGGGAAGACGTCCATTAAGAAGCCTTTCATTTCGGAGAAGAATAGAAAATCCAGAGTTGCCTGGGCGAAGGAGTACTTGAATTGGACCCGTCCAGACTGGAAACAAATTTCGATTACTGACAACCCCACAGACGCCGTCAGTAGTAAAACTTCCTCCACCGTGCTTAATGGTGGGTAGTTGGTATCTGGGATCATATCGGGAGCCAACTGGACATCGTGCCCATTGGATTCCGTCACTTCCGAAAAGCATGAACTTGCTTTCCTCCGACCATAAAATTTGGTTCCAATCTTAACGAGTCCAATTCAAGTGCTCCTTCGCCCAGGCAAGTCTGGCTTTTCTATTCTTCTTCGAAATGAATGACTTCTTTAATGGACGTCTTTCCATAATTCCAGCTGCTCTCAAACGACGTTGAGCCAGTCTTGAATCCAATTGAGAATTTGAGGTAAGAGTTGAAGAGACGATTGGCAGGAAAAAAGCGAAAAATGCAGAAGAGAAGTACCAGCAACTGGCAGACGAATGGAAGAAGATCCCACTGTCAGTAATCGACACTTTGCTCGACTCCATGAAGCGCAGATGCCAGGCTGTCATTGACTCTCGCGGCTTCGCAACAAAGTATTCGACACAATTTGTTAGTTTTTATATGTAATGTGTTGAAAAAACGTTTTTTGGAAATTACCTATGATTTTTTGAAAAATTAAGGTCAAAATTTGATTTTTTCAAAAATCCAATTTTTTCCCTAAAAATGTTATTTTTCTTATTTTTGTACGGTACTTGTCCACCAATTTTCTAACGCTGTCAGAAACAACTGGTAAACATTTCGGCTCAATACCGGCTTTGGAAAACCAGTTATGCTGGAAAAAACCCAGCGTTTACAATCTTTTGATCGGTACTGTATTTCAAAAAATCAGGAAGGTGGTTTCGAAAGAGTGGAGCAACTTAGAAACTTTCTGCTATTATACGGATTTGCTACGTATTTTTTTTACTACGTATACGTAGTACGAGAGAGTACGAGAATTCTATAATGGCCAGGCTCAGAGATTGAATGCAATTTTCTTTGGTTAAAATGCAGCCACAAGGAATTATACGCTTTTTCTTACGTAGTGTCGCGTTTTCTCGATCCAATGAACACGACAGTACCATCATTTTCTGCACGCCAAATGGAAATAACGATTTTCCAACTTTTAAGCGCGTCTGAAAATTGCACGTGCTTTCAATTAAATTTTAATTAATTTACGTTACATTAACAAGGTTTTCCTTAATATATCTAAAAAATAGATAATATATTTCCAAAAATTTAGAATTGAGCACAGCACATTCAGCCTATTCTATTAACATATAAGTTGGCTTGCTGTTGTACGGGGTTGAGGAGGAATAAGTTTGTAGAATTTTTATATAATCTTTTGTTTCACAACAATTTTATTGTTATTTGGCAAAGTTTATATATTTATCTGATAGCGATTTTTCTGCTCTACAAAACTGTCTGTTTAGTTTTTCTGAAATTTAAAATTTTTATCTATTTTCAGGCTTTTAAATAAACTATCCACGATGCAAAAATTCTTCTCTTTTCATCGAAAGCAAAAATCAGCCGAAATCGCTTGGGAAATATGCAGTGTGTATGGAGAAAGTGTCTTAAATAGTTTGTAAAGTTCAAAACTGGCTACTTTAATCTTGAAGACACGCCTCGAAGCGGACAGACAACCTGCGGAATTAGATGAAGAGCATCTGAAGGCACGGTTGAAGGAAGATGGTCTGGACGAAAAAAAACGAATTGTGATAAAAAAAATCCTTAATCGTCTTCATTCGATGGGATTTACCGAAAAACTTGTGACCTGATAAGCTCCACGAACGAAGCAAAGAAAGTTAGCCTCTCTTCTACGAGCAACACGCGGTCATAAACAGCGATTTTTGTACTAATCGACACGGAAAATGAAAAATTGTGCGTGTACAAAGAAAGGGTGGCTCCAGGAGATACGCCAAAGTCGAGAGTCAAGCAAGATCTTCAAAAACTCAACATTTTCGACATCTGCTCTTCTTCACTTTTCATCGAAAGCAAAGACACCTGTCGAAGCTGAATTAGACGAAGAGTATCTGAATTCTCTATTAAAGAAAGATAGTAGCCAAACAAGCCGTGAATTGGGCGAAGAAGTGAACTGTGATGAAAAGAAAATCCTTAATCATCTATATTCAATAGGATTTGCAGAAAAATTCGGGGCTGGATATCTCATAAGATCATCGACCAATACAAAGAAAATCGTCTTCAAATCGCAGCTCGCCATCTATAAAAAATAACGATTTTTGTACTCAATCGTCACGGGAGATGGAAAAATGGAGCCTGTACGTCAATCTAAAGAAAAGAAAGGAGTGGGTGGCTCCAGAAGATACACCAAAGCCGAGAGTCAAGCCACATCTTCACCCAATAGAGACCATGATATGCGTTTAGTGGAACTGGTATGATATGCTACACTGGGGAATGCTCGAAAGAAACGCTATGGTCAACAAGGAGTTCTATGTTGCCGATCTACGCCGCTTAAATGAGGCTATTCAACTGAAAAGTCCCGATCGACAAAGCCAAGCAATCTTTCTCCACGACAACGCCAGACCGCATGTTTTACAAGTGGTCAAAACCGCCCGCGAGAGAGCTCGAATGGGAGGCCCTTCAGCATCCAGGGTCCTCTCCAGACCTTGCGCCATCCGATTATCACCGATTTTTCGCTTTTTAGGTTGAGCCAATGTAATCTCCAAAAATGGTAGATCTTGCTTGCCATTACTGTATGTCCGTCACAGATGGACAGATTTTCCTTAATTACCCTTTTGTTATTATCATTATTAATGAGAACACAATTTGAACTAACATAAAGTGCGTTTCACTAAACGCTTCTAGAAGAAAACTACATTCCCTGAAAGATTATTTCCGCTGATTATTAAGGTGTCATACTCATATTTGCTATCATTTGTAATACTTTGAGTAAATAAAATGAAGTTTGTTTACGTGGATGCTATGATTGTCGAGGTCTCACGTTGTGCCGACAATTTTTCACGTCTGTCAAAAAACGATGAGGCGCAAAGCCGTTGAGAATATAATTATATCATTGAAAACAAATATTAGGTATTAACGGTTTCCGGAAAGTTGTCGGCGCCGTTTTTACGTTTGAATAATAAATTTAAAAAGAGTAGAGATCATGGAATGCTTGTAGGTGAATGTTCAATGAATTGGAACGCCAATTGAAATTGTAGATTTTTTTAAACTTATAAGCGTAAAAATTTCATATTTATTTTGAAGTAGTCTAAAACAATATATATGTTTTAGTATGTTTAAGAAATATAGATCTCTATAGATTTTACTGTTAGCTAGCTGGTTAGCTAGAAATGAATTAGAATCGTTGCAATATCCTGATAAAGTAAGTTTATATAAAGTCAGTTTTGTGAAGAGAGCACGGCTTATAAGTGAAGGAGAGGCTTTTTCTCATAATTATGAGGGTAAATTAAGAAAATAATTTCAGAAAAATCAAAATTTTGAAAAATTACAACAATTTACTCGAAAAAAATGAAAAATAAAACCAAGAAAGTGACACATAATTTAAATGAAGTAGAAAAGCTCCCACGAGTGGGATATTCTTCCATGCTGCCTCCAATTGATCAAATTTCTGGTCCGCATTTGATAATGGGCCGAGAAGCATCTCCCCCTGGTACTTGGGGAGGTATCTCGCTCCATGTGTCATTTCCGAACAAGTTAAACTTGTATTCGTCAGAACATATATGTTTGGCCCACACAGCACGCCACCAGTTGGGATGGATATTACCCCAGGTAACACGTGTTTTTCTATTGAATGGTTTACGAAGGGAACGTCTTCCATGAAGTCCGTTGGTCTGTCGTAATGCTTCTTCGAGATATGAGCTGGTTCTACTGGAGTCGTTACAAGCATTCGAATTTCGGTAGAAGTTTTTCTTGGATGCTCCCGTGCAGCTGACAGAATGTTGGGTTTCTTGGGTCTACCAGTGGATTTCGAACAAGTGCGAAATTTCAAAAGATATTAGGGTGAACCAAAATTTGTTTCCGATTTCCTATATTTTTTTGTCTAACTGTACCAAATAAAGATTTTTATATACATGTGTTATATATATATATATTTTTAAAGGTCTTGAACAGCTATATCATAATATATATTTAAATTTTTAATTGCTCTATTATTTAAAAAAATTTTAACTTGTAGAAGAAACATGGAAAAATCCGAAATTCGTGTTCTTGTACGCCATTACTGAAAAAAAGGCTTCAACGCAACTCCAGCAGCAAAAAAGATATGCGAAGTTGAAGGTGACAATATGGTCCCGGATCGTACTGCGGGAAATTGGTTCTAAACGACGCCACTCGAGGACCAGACACATTCAGGCCGACCTACGACAGTGGATTCCTAAGCAATCCGTGAAGTTGTGGAGACTAATCCATCAATAAGTACTCGCAGATGGTTGGCCGAGCTCGATATTCCTCAAACATCAGTTGTACAACATCTTCACGTCCTTGGGAAAGTCAATAGACGCTGCCGAGCTTCAATGACCTGGTCGATGTCGAAAACGGGTGCCGCGAGTTTTCCGCCTCTAAGAACAAGGAGTGGTACCGCATCCGGATTCTGCTAATCGTCTAGATTTTTGGTGAAAGAGAGCTGAAACTGCTTAGAAAGATCTATTGTAGATCGCCGCTGCTCATGACCTCACAAAATGGTCTTTGTTAATTTTTGTCGAGATGCATTTCCTTCCAGTCGGTTTAGCCATCTTTACAAAACAAAAAACAATAAATAGTTTTAAAAAACAAACAAAATGATTTCAGATCCCATAATGGGCAAAATTTTATAACCAAATAATTTGAATAATCTATTTGGAATTTTTTAGTTTAAGAGTTTATTGATAGAGACAGCAACGTTGAGCAATAATTTATTTGATTTTAAAACTTATTCACCTTCTAACAAAGCTCTCGTTATTAAAAGTTGAACCTTGCAATCGTAGACTTAAATTAGTCTAATCACGTTTAAAAAACGCGGAGTTGTACGTGGAGCAGAATGATATCACAAAATCATACTTTCTCCTAAAATAATCTAAATACTATTTTGAAACAAATAATAATAAATTTATTGAAAATGTTCTTCGATTGTAGTTCTTCGACCGCGTTAGGCGTGTAATCATTCATAAATATTTCATTTCAATCGTGATGATAATAATTCATATGTTCTCCAGAAACTATACGTTATTGATGAAGATGTCATGGATTCAGAATCAACTGAAAAAAACTATTATCAAAATATTGTCCTTTTCAGAGATCGGTGCCTAATGGAAGAGAAAAAAAATTAGGATGGACTGAAGTTCTCGTTTGGACGGCCTCTCTTTTTTACGAAATAATGGACAGCACATATTTAAGAGGAATTGAGAAAAATATTTTTTGTGGCCCCATCATTTTCTCTTCTTTTATTACTCTTCCATTAGGCATCGATCTCTGAAATGAATAATATAAGAAATTAAAAATTCAATTTCAACATTTTTTAATTTTTTTCAATGGCCTCAAAGAGATCAAGAAACAAATATTCAATTTATGTTAATAATTTCTCTGTTTTTCATTATATTTCTTCAAAATTTCTAGATCAAATCAGATTTATTACTTTTATTTTTTATGAAAATAAAATTGGATATGCAATATGCACAAAATTTCAGATAAAATTAAAGATTATTCAAAAAATATAGGCAATTTCATGTCATCATATATCAAACAATTCTCCAGCCTGTGACATCCTGATGGCTCGTCGATTCAAAGGGAAGAAGTGTGGACAGGAATCACGTATGCCGTCGCATCATTTATGATAGAAATGGTAAAACGCCAAACTACGTCTCTTTTGTTAATCTTAAAATATATTTTTCTGGAGTTCGAACCGATCTTGCCAATACAATTTATCGAAAAAAAAACTTTAACAACGCTGTTAAAGTTTTTTAAAGTAAAGTTTGTTAAAGTTGTTATAACAACTGAATTGTTTTATTGTATACTACGTTTTCTAAGATCTGTTAATCGTCTACCTATCAAAAGCAATTTTATTTACCCATTTTCGTAAATGTTCTTGTATTGAGTTGAAGAATAAGTTCGAAGAGTTTTTTTTATTATCTTTTGTTTCACAACAATTTTCTTGTTTTTTTTGCAAAGCGGTTTTTCTGCTCTGCAAAGCTTCGTTTTTAGTTTGTTCTGAAAAGAATTGAACTACCCAGAAAGGCAAAAATAAGCATTCAATTTTCATCGAAAGCAAACATATTTATTTAAACAATAGTTATATTAATCAATTAATCAATTATGTATTCATCGTTACTGTTTACGACTTTCTCCCACCTCTCGATCAATTTGTTGATGCCGTTCCGCCAAAAATCGCCCGGTCTGGTGTCGATAAAGTTGTTGAGCCAGGTTTTGAGGTCCTCTTCGCCATCAAATGTAAAACACTTCTCATTTAGTTCGAAAGAGAGGGGAAAAGGTGATAATCAGATGGCACGAGGTCTGGAGAGTACTGTGGATGCTGAAGAACCTCCCATTCGAACTCTTGGAGGGCGGTTTTGACGACTTGTGCAATATGGGGTCGGGCGTTGTCGTGGAGAAAGATGACTTGGCCTTATCGATCGCGTGTTTTCAGTCGAATAGCCTCATTGACGTGATGCATCTGGGCATTATAGAGCTCCTTGTTGACCGTGGCTTTTCTTTCGAGCTTTCCCGAGTGTAGCATACCATACCAGTTCCACTAAACGCATATCATGGTCTCTATTGGGTGAAGATGTTGCTTGACTCTCGGCTTTGGTGTATCTTCTGGAGCCACCCACTCCTTTCTTTTCTTTAGATTGACGTACAGGCTCCATTTTTCCATCTCCCGTGACGATTGGATACAAAAATCGCTATTTTTTGTAGATGGCGAGGTGCGATTTGAAGACGATTTTCTTTGTATTGGTCGATGAGCTTATGAGATATCCAGCCCCGAATTTTTCTGTAAATCCCATTGAATATAGATGATCAAGGATTTTCTTTTCATCACAGTTCACTTCTTTCTTTAATAGAGAATTCAGATGCTCTTCGTCTAATTCTGCACGTCCTCCGCGTACGCTTCGAGAGGTGTCTTCAAGATTAAAGACACAATTTTTAATCTTTGCGAACCATTTCTGTGCAGTAGACACGCCTAAGACACTTTCTCCATACACACTTCATATTTCCCGAGCGATTTCGGCTGCTTTTTGCTTTCGATGAAAAACGAAGATGTCGAAAATGTTTATTTTTGCTTCCTGGATAGTTCATTTATAAGCCTGAAAAATAATAAAAATTTAAAATTTCCGAGCAAACTAAAAACACAGTAATATACTCACTAAAGGTTTTAAATTAAAAATTAAAAATACATGGAATATTAAAACAAAAATCAAGACAACCTTGTGGAAAACACATCACAGGATACACAATTAATCAATTCTAGCCATTTTCTTCCCGGGTTTTAATGTCACCCATAATAAAGACAACTTTAGGACGTTTTTTCCGAATTTCAAGTGAATCTGAAAATGTTTTATCTCATTTTAACGAAACATTCTCCACGACAATTTAACTGAGCATTTCTTAAACTTTCTAAATATATTAAATTATCTCGCCACAAAGTTAGATTTGAGAACATTTTATTAATTAATGTGAATTTACCTATTTTGGAATGTGAAATAAAGCGTCGTTTATTGCATTGGGCGCATTTTAGGAATTATTGCTTAATAACTCTTTAATTTCAAATATATTTTAAAAAGATTAAGATATTTTATGATCAATACTATAAAAAGTTTCACCAAGAATGCTACCACACTTCAAACAAATCAGTTTGATTAAAGATTGCTTGAAAAAACCAAGAGATGAACGATGCTCCTTCCTCCCCCTTCCCTCACAAAAAAAATGATGCCGCCATTGTGATCTTGAAACATTAATTGCTCATATTTGTCAAGCGCCATGGGAAAAAAACAAGACCGAATTATTTGTTGAATACCGATCATACATCGAGCATGAATCACGTCTTAAATAAATGATGCCATAAAAAACCCCCACACAAACATAGAGCAGAAGCGCGTTTATTGTAGCTCTCTCTACGCAATTGTCATCGAACGAACTTGATTGTGCAATCGCCGCAACTCGAGAACCCATCACAAATTCGGTTGCGGCACAGCCTAATCCTAAGCAAATGCCGGCATTTCTCACCATTTTACGAGCAACCAATAAAAAAGTTTTTCGCGCACCTCCTCCCGTTTTTCTCGCGCCGCTCACTTTTTATAGACTGCGCTCGTGCGCGGAGACAGCACACGTCTCTCGCCTATTCCGGCCCCATTCCGGAAACGTTGCCAATGCGGTAGGCGGGATTACTCATTGCCACATATTTAAGCGCACGTGTTGACTCGGAATGATCACATTCGGATTGTTTCATCCAATTAAGCGAATCATGTTCTCATCGAAACTCCTCACCACATCTTGCCTCGTGGCTCTCGCCATGTGCGCTCCAGAGACGTCTTCAACGTCAACGAAACGACGACAATACATTCCTCCAGCACCGGCCGTGGTTGCAGCTCAGCCAGCCGTTGTGGCGCCGGTTGGACAGTGTCCAGGTTTATTTCTCCATTAGTTTCCCACATTTAACTCAATCTAGGAGGACCCTCCTTACCAGTCGAATGCGACCCGAAGAGACCATGGCCCCAATGCCCACCACAATCGTATTGCTATGCGACAAACTCAGTCGACGTGGGACCATACTTCTGCTGCCCAATCTGGTCGACGTATGGAGCCCAGTGGCGTCCAGCCACTCCATTCTACAACTACGTTCCACCAGTACCAAGCAACTGGCCTGATGTTGCTCGAGTAAGCGCGTAGCCTCATTCCCCAACTAATCCTAGCCATCTTCCAGATGACTGCCAACTGGCCGGCCGCCGCCGTCGCTCTTCCAGTGAAGGCTCGCAAACAGCCATCGAAGAGCGCCGTCGACGAGCAACAGAACGATGACACAGATGCTCCGAAAGAGGACAGCATCGCCTCGTCCATCAACACGTGGGTTCAGCGGCAACAATCGTAAACCGGCGATTCAATTCCATTGAATTCGGCCGCTACGTCCAATTTTGAAACAGCTCGCACTTGTTTCGTCGTTTGTTTGTAAATATTTGCGTTCAGCTCTTTCTTCCGCTTCCCAACAAACTTTTCGATTCGATTTTATTTATTCAAGTGTATTTTTGTTGTAACATAATATCTATCTTATTATTTAATATTATTTTGTTTCCTGTTTTGAACAAATAAACTATTAATATTATATTTGTTTCATTTACATGATACATGAACAAATAAAAACAATAAATATATTGAATAAAAAACCACACAAAATAAAAAAAACAATAATATTTAACATTGTAAATCCATCATAAAGCATCATTCAATTAGTTTCTTAGACTTTAAAAAAAGGATTTAATACTACAAATCATTAAATATAATGATCCTGGCAGGTTTTGGCTATCAGTGAATAGAATCATTCTTGAACAAAGTTAAATTATAAAATACAATAATCACTAAAAATGAAAAAGAACATTTTACATTATTTAACCGCGTCTCATTATTGCATATTACACGTCTAAATTGGTTGTCAATTTTGTCAATTTTCACACAACTCTAATCTATCCGAAAAACTTTAATATCTTCACTAAATATTCTCTTACAGTGGATTTATGAGCTTATATTTTTATGATTGCATTTGGCGTGTTTTTGATACTATTTCAAACTTAATTTTATGTTAGAGAACAAAATTCATCCGCCAATTACAACTTATTAAAGGAATAAATGTGCTCATGTGTGACAAATACGTGAACATTTCAGTTGGCTTAGACATCTGTACGCTTATTTGAATAGAAAATCTTACGGCTTAAAATAAGATAACTATTTAATAGAAAGACGCCAATTGAAATGAGAAAAAGAGGAAAAGAGTTAACTGATTAACATTAATTTAAAATTCTAGAAATTAACATTATTCTATTCTATTTTTCTAGAAAACGTCATATTTAAAAGATAAATTTGGAAGAACCTAGAAAATTGACGTGAAACCATGAATCAAAATTAAATTTGGTAATATTTCTATTTTCCATTAGCACTCCACTGTCAAGAAACCGCGCCGCATTGCAAAAAGACTTCGCACCAATTGCAAACTAAAACTTTTAATTTATTTTTATTTTCAATATTTTATTTATCAGTTAAAGTTTTATTCTGCAGAAATCCTGATGAACTAATGAAAATAAATTCTCAGTACCTCAATTAATGGTCCAGAAGAGTCTTCATCGTCAATATAAGCGACTTGTAAATATTGTAAATACAAATAATAAATTTAAAAGTTGAGTATGCAATTGGTGCGAAGTCTTTTGCAATGCGGCGCGGTTTTGTGACAGTGGAGTGCATTAGCGTGCATACAAATTTAATTAGATGTCTTAGAGCCATACGTGAAAAAATAATATCGTGCTAGAATTCACGAAGTTCGTCAAGATACATCCGGAAAAGTAACATGACTATCATATTTTAAGCATTAGAAAAATATTAGTAAAATATTCTAGGTCTGTTTAAAAAAATGCAATCAGCAGTGGTCGCAAATTTCACCAATGCAATGCTTCAAAACCATCATTTTCTTTAGAACAAGTCGTCTTCAAATGATACGCCGCCTTCCACCAATTCATTCAATTCTTCTCGCAATTCATTATCCGCCTTTTCAATCTTACTCTTCGTCAAAATTGTCATGTTCCTGATCTTTTCACGTTGCTCGGCGCCATATTCATTCAAGCATTCCATCTGAATTATACAAAACGTTCAACGATTAAACAACTCGGTGACAATTACTTTAACTTTCGCTTGCTCCAACTCGCGTTTAAAGTGGCGCTTTTGTTTGCGCTGCCATTCGGAGCACATTTCGCACAATGAGCCATAATCAATATCAATTCTGAACTTTCATTTTTTATTTGCTTTAAATTGAATAATATCAGGTTGTTGCAAAATTATATCTTACTTGCCTATTAGCACAGAAGCATGTCTCGAGATATCAAAAAATCCACAGGACACGTTTACAAATATTGTCAAAGTGTAAGAAATTGACAATTCATTTTCAATCTTTTTTAATTAATTGTAAATGGTCTCAATGAGAACATGAAGCAAATTTCCAATTCATTTAAATAATTTCGCTTTATTTCATTATTTTTTGTTATATTTCGTCAAAATTTATAGTTCACGTCCTATTGATTATTTTTATTTTTTATGAAATGAAAATTAGAATTATCAATTTCTCACAACTTGATAATAAAATTGAATTGAAACGCTTAAAAAGCCTAAAACCATCATTTTCGATAGGCGGATTTATTACTTATGGAACGCAAAATATAAAATTTAAACACGGATCTCAGAAAAAAGTGATAAAATTGTTTTATACAGTAATACATGTTGTTTTCTACAGTTTAAATTATGCGTGTCACGATTACGAGAAAAGTATTCTGTAAATATCAAGGGTAAACTTGTAATATTCATTTAAACATAAATAAATTTTCATTTTCCTTTTGGCGTGCTGATGGAAAATTTTGTAATCTGGGTTGGGGAAAGAAACTAACAATGCGAAATACATGCCAAATCGAATAATATTAATGAATGTGTCCACAAGAGGATTTCTAACGGAAAGTAATGAAAGTTGAATTCCCAGAAAAATTCCGTTATTTTTTTCAAAATTGACGTTAAAATATATTTTCCTAAAAATTGCCAAGAAGTATTCCGATATTATTATGTTCAATCACAATCCAGTTTAAATTTGGCATTCCTACATTATGCGTAATTTATTTTATACATCTCTTGGCGTGCTCTAGTTGACTTACACATGCACGCCAACTGGAAATTACGATTTTCTGATTTTTAACCGTGTACGAAACGTGTTACGTATTTTCAATGAGGCATTTCTCACGGCAATTTAACTAGGTTTGTCTCAAACTATGTAAAAATATGAATATCTTTCCGAAAAGTTATATTTTATGACGTTTATTGAACACGTTTTATTACAATACCAGTTGGCGTGCACACGAAACTCAATTTCAAGTTTCGAATCAATAGTCAAACCATAACAAGGTTATAACAAGGAAGCTTTCATGGTAATTATGGACAAATTTATCACTCTGATATTTGCAATTTCCGGTTATACAGTGAGCCAAAATATGAAAAATAATGTAATTAACTTCAAAATGTTTACACGATAATTAACGAATTATGTAAGTATATAAGCACCCAACTTCCAACGACTACTGCACGCCAAATGAAAATGACGATTTTGCAATTTTTAAATACATTTTATGAAAATCTAAGTGTTACTTTAAAACTGATTTTAAAGTCAATATTTCGAGCTTTTCTTTATGCTAGTTATGTTAGGTTTAAATGCCTCTTATGGGTTCCTGTTTTTACTATCTCATTCTTAGTTTCTTAGAACCGTTTAGAATTATTGATTCATCGTATTTAAATTGTTTTAAAGTTCGTAAACGGACTCCAAATTGAAATAACGGTTTTCGGTTTACGCTCGTCATACAATCTTCACGGCTAATTTACAAAAACTTGTTTTACGCCAGTTTGACAACAAATTATTAAATTATCGAAGAATATTAATATTTTCTGCAAAAATTATATTTTCGCACGTTTTCTGAGATTGTTTTCAGAGAATTACTGTTGGCTTAATATAAAAAATAAATAATTTAAATAAAAAATGAAGGACGTGGTTTTTGCAATTTATTCACATCTTTTTGTAAGAAGCGCCGCATAGTAATCGAATCGTGGCAGTGGAGTGTAAATGACAAGGGAAGTCACTTTAGCGTCCCTTTGAGAATTTGCTGAAACTTGGACCATTGATAGATTCGGATGCGCTGATTCCAAATCCGTTTTCAAAATCGGCGCAATATTTCTCTGAGCCGAGATATAAGCCGTCAAAGTTCATTTTTTGATGTGCTCATTGATGTGCATAAACCACAAAATGTCCGACACAAGCATTAGCTTAATTATATAAGACGAGCAATTAGCATGAGAAGCGTGGCAGCAGCAGCGAGTGGACGGAACAATTGGAACGGTATAGTGATCATGGTTGGTTATTGCAGTGTCTGTACAGTATTGTTAAAGTTTCTAGTTGCTATGCAAGTTGAAAGTTTATTTAATTCGTATTTTGAAATTTTTTCATTTATTGCAAATTTGTGAAAAATTTCTTATTCTGTTCAAGAGTTTAAAATAACAGAAAATAAAATTTAACAAAATTAACTTTCAATGGAAAAATTCAAAATTTTTTTAGCATCACTTATGTACATCAACTACAAAAAGATTATTAATAAAAACTTCTACAATACAGACATGAAATAAAGATAGTATATATAAGCGAATTCAGGAAGAAACAATAATTTTCCCGATTTTTAAAATTTTTCTGGTCGTTGTACATTGAACCGATCTCATGGCCATGTTGAAGGTGAAAAATTTGCCACCATACATGTGAATGCGTTTAGCATGATGATAATCACCAAAATTTTTTTTTCATGAATTCATTTTAAAATATTGATCCCGCGAGCTAATTTAAGCCGTGATGCACCCCTTAACTTGAGCCACCTCGTATAGGCAGATTTGCACGACTATCATCAAGGTATGTCAGCCATATATATCAAGGTGTGTCAGCCATATATTTTCTCAAGCATATCTGTGATACAAGATGTACCATTTTTTCTAGTACAAATTTATGGAATTGTTCTAGCAGCATAGGAAGCCGTGCAAATATATTTCTCGAGGTAGCTCAAGGTAAGGGTTACCATCATCGTTATGAATCACTCTACCAAGTTTACTGAATACTGAAGAGTTCAAGTGATTCGGGTAGTTAACACCACTTGAAGTATGAATTTTCGAAGGATTAAAAAAGTTGTCAAAAAGGTCCGGAGACAGTTAAAATTCCTGGTTCATAAATTAATTCAAAAATATTGGGCCTCGAGCTAATTTAATCAACAGGATTCAATTTTCAATTTTTTTTTCAAATATTTTTTCAATTCCATAAATAGAAATTTATAATAGAAAAAAATGGTACATTTTGTAGCAAAAATATGTTTGATAAGATTTATGGCTGACATATTTGGTATAAAAGGGTATAGCGGGCAACATAGGAAGGCGTGCAAATCTGCCTACACGAGGTGGCTCAAGGTAAGGGGTTGCATCACCGCTTAAATTAGCTCGCGGGACCAATATTTTAAAATGAATTCATGAAAAAAAAATTTTGGTGATTATCATCATGCTAAACGCATTCACATGTATGGTGGCAAATTTTTCACCTTCAACATGGCCATGAGATCGGTTAAATGTACAACGACCAGAAAAATTTTAAAAATCGGGAAAATTATTGTTTATTCCTGAATTCGCTTATATATACTATCTTCTATTTCATGTTTGTAGTGTAGAAGTTTTTATTAATAATCTTTTTGTAGTTGATGTACATAAGTGATGCTAAAAAAATTTTGAATTTTTCCATTGAAAGTTAATTTTGTTAAATTTTATTTTCTGTTATTTTAAACTCTTGAACAGAATAAGAAATTTTTCACAAATTTGCAATAAATGAAAAAATTTCAAAATACGAAATAAATAAACTTTCAACTTGCAGAGTAACTAGAAACGTTAACAATACTGTACAGACACTGCAATAACCAACCATGATCACTATACCGTTCCAATTGTTCCGTCCACTCGCTGCTGCTGCCACACTTCTCATGCTAATTGCTCGTCTTATATAATTAAGCTATTGCTTGTGTCGGACATTTTGTGGTTTATGCGCATCAATGAGCACATCAAAAAATCAACTTTGACGGCTTATATCTCGGCTCAGAGAAATATTGCGCCGATTTTGAAAACGGATTTGGAATCAGCGCATCCGAATCTATCAATGGTCCAAGTTTCAGCAAATTCTCAAAGGGACGCTAAAGTGACTTCCCTTGTGAGAATAGAAAAATTGCCTTAAGCGCACATAAAGTGAGGCTGTTGTAATCTTACTAAGCGCATTTAAGCCAAACATCTTGACAGTATGAATAATCAAAATAAAAAAAAAACTGTAATTTTTTACATACTAACAATAATAATTTAACTTACTATTGAAATATTAGATGGGTTCATTCATTTCAATTAAAAAAAAGTTTCTATTGTCGTGGTGTAGGTTGATGAAAAATTAGGGGTAAAGGAGCATACCGAAAAAAAAGATGGTCTCGCTTGGGCTGGTGTAGATTTAATTTGCAATTTGTTTATTATTTCGCTCCTAAACATAATAAATTATACCTAAAATTTTTATAATAATAATTATTATGTTGATTTAACAACCAATTTAGTAAGAAACAAATTGCAAATTAAATCTACACCAGCCCAAGCGAGACCATCTTTTTTTGGGGTATGCTCCTTTACCCCTAATTTTTCATC
The DNA here is from genome assembly GCA_963931815.1 of Caenorhabditis plicata. Classification (NCBI taxonomy): domain Eukaryota; kingdom Metazoa; phylum Nematoda; class Chromadorea; order Rhabditida; family Rhabditidae; genus Caenorhabditis; species Caenorhabditis plicata. Next base: position 12,176,095 of record OZ007491.1, on the reverse strand, counting down.
AACCTACACCACGACAATATTAAATTTTAACGAAACAATTATAAATAAAATTTAACATAAATTTAGTTTATTTGTCTTCAAAATTTTTACAATATTAGGTTGATTATCAAGTTAGAGTGCCGAAACTGAGCTAGAATATTTACACAGTTAAAGCAAACGGTTCTACATTGATATACAAGAACCATAGAAAGATATTGCTACAAGGGAATTTGAGATTTAATTAAACTTGCATTTCGGGTGCGCTGATTCCTAATCCGTTTTCAAAAATATTTTTCTGAGCCGAGATAAAAATCGTGAATATTTATTTTTTATCGGTTTATTGTTCTGCATAAAGCAGAAAATTTAAAAAATAATTAAAAACATCTACTTGGAATATACATAACTAAACACACGTCAGAATTGCCTTCAGTTGGCGTGCTCGGGTTAAATAAATAAATGAACTCTCCTTATAGAGAATATCAAAAATTTTCATTTCTTTGTTGAACTCTTGAAAATTTATTTTTCTCTAAATCTTGAAGCTCACCTTTCCGGATACAAGATAACATTAGATTCAACACTTTCATCATCACTTGACGTCCAAACCCAATCTTAATAGAATATTATTCCAATCAATTAGAAAACCAACAATTCCCACCATTATTTCCAGCATCTGCAAAATCATAGTTCGCTTCAAACTCTCCTACCTCTTCCAGCTTTGCCATATACCCTCCTCCTACAATAAAAAAACCTTAATCTTCCAATTAATAAGGCAAACTCAACTCCATCCATCTCTCACTTCATTCCGAATCTCTTTCAAGCTTCTAATCTCTTCCAAACATTCCTTTTCATTGATTTTCTTCTCCAAATCTTGCCGTTCTGCTATCCTTTCTTCGAGATTCCCTTCACAATTTTTACTCATTTTCCGCATGCTCGATGAAACCTACAACAATCAATCGCGTTTCAATACAAAAGTACTTTTAAGCTACCATCAATTGGATATCATATTCCCGTCTTTCTTTGTTTTTACTAATTCTTTCCATTTCTCTCATTTTCCACTGTTTTGTTTTACTCCCACCAGCTTCAAATAATTCATTGATAACACATCTTGAACATTTTGGTTTTGATTTCTCCTCAAACTTGATAATCGCTTCTTTTAACTTTGATTTTGTCAATTTTGAATCGTTCTTCTTTTTAATCGTGAGCTTATCAAAGTCATTGTAGAAAGACAAAACATCAGACTCGTTGTCGTTCTTATTATAAAAGGAATCCTTCGATAAGTTCTCGACAATCTTATCATTTTCCGTGAAATTCTGAAAACGTAATAAACATTATTGGTTAATATTGAGTTCCCTTATTCGTGTTGTTCACACAAAGACAATTCTAAGAATGAATAATAGTGTAAAAAGCATGGACAGAGGTTCTTTCTATATAAACGTTCATCGACCCTTTGAATGTGTGATTCTTCTTATTATTATTATTATACGGTACGTTTTTTATTAAAACTTGATTAAATTGAATGAAATTGAACATTTCCTAGTTCCCATGCAGACCACCCGCACTAATAAATTGACGAGGTCATATAAGCCTTTAGATCTTCATTTAGTGATAGAACTTGATGTTATTTGGATTTTCTGTCATAAATTTCCTACAATTCGCTTAAACCTTAAACAGTACACGTGGAAAACGTGATTAATCTTTGCAAAAATGGAATTTGAGGGTGGCGTGTCGCTTGCAAAATATATTCTAATTGATTTCACAAACCTCGTTCCCACCAATCCCAACTAGTTTATGAGCTTCTTTTCTAACGTTTTCCAGCTTGTCTCGAACATCCTTCAAACTCGTTTTCGTCCTGATCTTCCTTTCAATTTTCAAGTTCTCCATCGTCTTCGACACCTTTTTACAACTCGGCGCACCTCTTTCCTCATCCTCCACTATTTCATCGAGATAATGTTGTTTAAAATCTCTAAGGCCTAAATTCCTCACATTCTCCATTATTTAAATCCCAATTTACCTTGAATCGGCCTCTTTAGGATCCCTGCTTTAGGCGTCGAGGTTGCCGACGGCTCAAAACTGTTTTCCAGCTGAAATGTGTCTTCGTCAACGAATTCTTCTCCAGAAATGTGTGGCGCTTGTCGATTGGGGAGTCTTAAATGAGTTTCATGTCGAAATGCAGATAATTGACGAGATAACTGAGGCGCACGTCGAGGAGTTATATTATTTCCTAAATTTGAATTGTTTGAATTTTACCGATAATTTAAATGAATGAACATTGTAAGGTGTGTATACTTATAGAATATTAATTCAAATTGATAAATTTTCAATATACAAACTTTTCTATTTTTCCAGTAAAGGGAAAAATTAATAACTCGATAGACAACATTCATTTAAAATATTTTAAAAATTAGTTTCTTGAATGGCATACTTTTAAACATTTTAAAGCGCATGTAGAATACACGCCAAATGAATTTTTCAACAGATGAGCTCAGAAAAGCAGCTTAAAAATTTCTTTAAAACTTAAAGCTTTAGCGATATTTTAAGAGAAGATTGAAGAGTTATAAAACGCGTTTAAATATTTCAAAATCGTCGTTTTCCTTTCGCATGGACTTAACCTTTAAAAAATAGTTCATGTTAAACTCAGAATTCAGTTTGTTTCCGCCTATAATTATTAAGCAAACGCCATCTGTCTGTCTTGATAAAATAACAGTTTCCTATTCTATTTTCTTCATTTACACATGCATTCTTGGATAATTAAAAGTAAATTTTAACCATTCTGGAATGTCAACGTAGAGCAATTAGTTTAAATTTAAAATGCGGTGAATAGAACTCATCAACAATTTTCGAATTCTGAAAACTTCATTTGGGTTTTCTGCAAGAAAAAAACGCAAAACAATTTCAGAATTCAGAACAGCAAAAACAGAATCTGGAACTCGGAATTCCGTCAATAATTGACCACGACAAATGAAAATCACAATTTTACTTAACCTAATCTAATTTTGTAAACTTCCACGTGTAATTATTAAACAGTTTTAAATATTATTTAGCAGATTAGTATCAGATTACGAACCGAATTTTAAAATATACCCATAATGGTACGCTTTTAATGGTACATACCAGGGTTGCACGGAAATCGGTTTTTTTCAAACGAACGACGGAAAACGGAAAATGGAACCCGTACAACCCTGGTACATACAATAAATTTATTTATCATCTGGTTTCATAGTTTCAGTTGAAATTCATATCTGCTCAACATTTACAAGACCAGGGAGTCGAAGTGCGAAATCATCGATTCGCCCTACTTTTATAAAAAAAATACCGTACTTTTAAAATCTGACACAGAGGGCTTGAAGAAATTTGACGAGCCAATTTTTACGGAAACCTTTCGAACGGGAACAGCTAGCGGAGATGTGTTCAAATCATCCTTCTCCGTCGCACTTCTATCAAACTTTTTGCATTTTGTTATTGTTTTCTGAAATGGACAATTTATTAATAATATTATGCCTTCTTGCTACTCCTTGCTATAAATACCTAGAGTAGTTATTCAACTATTCAAATATTTTTATAGTCGTCGCCAAATGCGCAAAGTGTGGCGCACTTTTTCTAAATATTATTTTTTCATTTAATTTTCATGATTATTTTCTTGTTTAGGCTCGTTCTATACTGTTTTTGCTTAAATAAATTGAAGAATATGTTTTAGATGTTGTTTCAATCGTGGAATAAACGTGGAAAATAATAATAACCATAAAAATTAGATGAAAAAATAATATTTAAAAAAGTGCGCCACACTTTGCGGCGGTAATCGCATTTGGCGACGACTATAGCTAAAATAATTTTGGAAAGGGAAAAAAGGAAAATTTAAAATGTTTCCTTTAAAATTTTTTTTCCTATCTAGTTAAACGTCCACTTCTTTACAGATCTAGACATCTATTACATTAGGAGGAAAAAATTCTGAATTAGATTTGTTATGCACAAAAGCAAAAAAAGCTTTTGCTCAGTTACGAGCAACGTATGGTGTCCAGAAGCGACATTCTGAACACCTTACGCTTCAAGGGGAACTTTCGAGTTACTAACGAATTTATTCTACGAACATTTCGAAGATATACAAGAACTCTCCTTCATATGAGTGACCTCTCCATTTGATAGGAACTCATATCATTTTCATATCATAAAAATATCCTTCAATTACCGCGGTAATATTACCGTAATCATGATTCTAGGAGAATTAGATCATGAAGATAATATTCTAGAATTTCTTGATTAAAATTAGTGTGTGGCGTATTTAGGTCACAGAAACTTCAGAAGTGCTGACAATTGATGAAAAATATATAGAAGAAGTATCGAAGTACGTCTCTCGTCTAAATTGTCGTAATCAATATTCTCATAAAAAGATGTAACAGTTTTCCGACACGCTTAAAAATCGAAAAATCGTTATTTCCAATTTATTCTTTTTGCCTACTCCTAAATATAGAGAATATACTGAAACCAGAGCGGAAAACAGTGCGGACCGCATACAAAATTCGAACCAGATGGTGAAGATGAAAGCGAACTTGTCCAACTCAATCATCCTCACGTCATGTGCTAAGAATAAAGAATGATGATATAGGGAGCTCCAGAATATGGTAGCCTGGAAGCAAAAAGAGTGGAGCAATTCAGTGGCGCTGTGTAACAACGTCCAAAAAATTCTGAGATAGCTTTATCATTTACTCGACTTCCCTAGAAAACTCCTGGGATAACGAAAAAAAAAATTCTGCAAAGTAACGAAATCGTCGCTGAAAAACAGGGCGCCAAAATATCCCAATTTAGTAAGTATCTACGAGTGATATCAAAATGGTAAATGTTCAATCACGAAATCTAGAATTCGGAATTCTTCCTCTACTAATTGATTATTCCTCGAAAATATCTTCAACATAATTCCTTTAGTTTTAAAGCGATAGTGAGTAGACAAATTTTTAAAAAATTATAAAAAAATAATCTATTGACAATGAAAATTCACCAGCATTTCATTTTCGGTCAACAACTTCTTATATTCTTCATCTTTGGCAGACAATTCATTCAAATGCTTATCATGTATTTCTTTCACCTAAAAATTTCAAAATAAAATAACACTGAAATAAATTCTCACAGATTTCTGCCAATCCGATATCATCTTTGCCTTCTCTTTCCTCTCATTCTCCAACAAACTCCTTAGCATCAACATTTCCCCGCTTGGAGTACCAGGTCGAGTTGAAGAAATTGGAGAAATTTTATTATTTCGGCTATCATTCGCTTTATTTTCTCGAAAGAACGAATTATCACTTTCATGCCTTGAAAATGTTCGTGATGAATTCATTAACCGACTATTATTTTTCCGCACAGCCGCTCTTACAACTATTGAATTCCCATTAACATTGGATGAATTTGATGTCGATGGAATCTAAATACAGACTATATAATATAATTATTTTTATAAAAATTACGTCAATATTTCCAAATCTAGGCGTCGATGACAATGCACTTGATTTTTCAATACTAATCGCGGGCTTAACTAGAAAATGATGAAATATAAAACAGCCAAAAATTATAAAACAAACCATTCACTTCGAAATTGTCAAAGGAATCGTCAGAATCATATGTTGGCTCCTCTGTTTTAACCTTTTTAGCGTCATTTGTAGATCGTATGGGAACGGAACTGAAATTAAGAAAGAGATTTTCATAAAAAATAATAAAAATATATTTTGAAGTACGGCGGTATTCTAATATTATTTTATTGGAAATAATTGGTTTATTTGATGTTGCAGTTGATGAGGCCGGTTGAATCGGTTATTTCTACTTTCTCTGCATTCATGTATTTGTAACATTTCTTCCTACCATTTTTATTGAAATAATGCTTCTTTTCTTCCTACCATTTTTATTGAAATAAGGCTATGGAGAGACATATTTTCCATCTATGCGAACTCTAGGAATTAATTCCATCTGATCGCCTTATTTTGAATCATGAATCCAGTTGAAAGAAAAAAATCAGATGAAAAGCGCGTTATTTATTGTTTTAAATTAAAAAAAGAGTTTCAATATTGAAAACGTGTTCAGCTCATATGAAAGACTGCGAATCTAGATTCTAATTTCCACATTTTGAGATTCGATTCCGGATTCAGAAATTGGACATTTACCATCTAGCACATTATAAATTTCCATAAACTTCATCACGCCAAATGAAAATTTAATTTTTCAAATTTTTCAGTGTGATTTTTGAATTTTCACGTAGCAATAACAAATAAAATTTTCGCAAAATTAACAAAATTGTTTTAAAATATCAGAAAACATAAAAATTGAACCTGAAAATTTTCTTTGAAACCCTCAAGCGAGCTTTCATTTCTAAAAGTGCAGTTGACGTGCTTTATATTCATTGAATAAAACAAGAAGAATATTTTTGAATAATGTCTTCTGCCGTTTAAACTGTTTCAATTCGTCTAGAAACCTATAAATTGATGTAATAATTCATATTCAAATAATAGAGCGTTCCCTCTCTCGACAGTCAAATTAATAATATAGATTATAAAAAGGACAATTCAATTACTAATAATCTAAAAATAACCCAAGTGACTTAAAGCTTGGTACAGCCGTTAAATTCAATTAAAAATATTTTTAGAACTTTCATTCACTGGTGAATCCGAACGCCTAGGTTGAGTACAAAAAGCGCTTCGGCGGCGGACGAAAAAGCTTTTAATAAAAATTATTCAACTTTCGGTAGACCAGGCTTCCTCGCAACAATTGAAATAAAATATAGAATTAAATTGAAGCCTGATAATATAAAAACGAAACTTGTTTCAAGCTCATTAGAGCCAAGGTGATTAAAATAAATTAAAATTGAAATTAAAGGATTTCGAACCATTCCTTTGGAATGTCCTCAATTCGCATGAAATATGTAATTTACCCGCAAACGCGGAAACACCGGGTAATAGATTATTTCAGATGTACCAAAAACATAATGCAACATTCACTTAATTACCAAATACTACCCATCTTAGTTAGTGATATGTGGGTACTTAATGGGTCATGAATCATATAAATAGCAACCTACAATTGAACCGGTTGGTAAAAACTGTCTTCTTCTTCATCCTCCATTTCCTCTCTGGTATTTGAACATTTCATTCAATCTAATCAAATAAAGTGCATTCTTTTTATATTTTCTCAATTAATAAAATAACAATTGTATCTAACATTTATAGTAAAACAAAATCCACACACCATTAAAACAACAATTCAAAGTAGCAAGAAATATTATTCCAAAACCAATTTCAAACAAAAATAAAACAAATTTATTCAATTTTGAAATATATACAAAATCAAGTGAGAGGGCATGCAATAAAATGTACAATAAATGACTAGTTTCTAATAATGAATATGAGTAAATGCAATAAATATTTATATCAAAATTTAACAACTATTACCGGGAGATGCAAATATGATTCAAACATTTTACCTAAATCTTGGTTAACCCCGTATTCTCGTCAAATTGAATAGCAAAAATATCTCTATTTCCGACTTTCCAGTCCATAACTAGGCATCGGCTCGGGTAATGATTTTCCACCTCGTTTATTCCTTTCAATTTCAGCTTTGAAATATTCAATCGTCTTCATTATTCCATCTCTCATTAAGACTCTTGGCTTCCATCCAATTTCCTTGGCAGCTCGAGAAATGTCAGGGCGACGTTGCCTCGGATCATCTTGCTGCGATTTCATATTGACTATTTCACTGTTACAGCCTAAAATTTTAAAATTTATTTTTTAATAAATTAAAAATGTATTCCTATTTTTCAACTATTATTCGTTATTTGATTAAAACCAAATAATTATCACTTTATTTTAACTAATTCCATCTAGTTAACAATCAAATATAAATAATATCTTTCGAAATATTAAGAAAATAATTTATCTAATACAATGTATTGTACAATGTGTTAATAATAACTTAAGTTTAGATGTTACAATCTTTAAAAATACTAAGAAATTAAATTAAATTTAAGTATAATTTTATTAATATTTTCGTTTTATTTAGAAGTGAGGGGTGGTATATACTACAAAAAAGTTAGAAAAGCGTACTTCCAACAAACCTAACCTGGAACCAAATCCTTAATAATATTAGCAAACTCAGATATCGTATGCTCTTCCGGGTTTCCAATATTCACCGGCTTCGAATAATTACTATTCATCAATGCAATTAACCCATCCACAAGATCCGTAACATATTGAAACGATCTTGTTTGCGTTCCATTACCATAAATCTTTAAAAAATCCCACATAATTTCGCATCGAAAAACATTTTAAACCGTTATTGGCTTGTCTTGAAGCGCCTGAATGATGAAATTCGATACAACTCGACCATCATTCATGTGCATTCGCGGACCAAATGTGTTGAAAATCCGTGCGATCCTAATTTGAACATTCTCTTGTTTATTATAAGCAACCATCAATGATTCAGCAACACGTTTTCCTTCATCATAACAACTTCTGGGACCAATTGTGTTAACATGACCCCAGTATTCTTCTTCTTGTGGATGAACCTCCGGATCTCCATAAACTTCGGAAGTAGAAGCAAGCAAAACAGTAGCTTTTACTCTTCTGAAAATTCGTCCCTTGAAAAAATAAAGACTAGGAAAGTTGTATATAAGTTCAATAAATTCAATTTGAAATAATCTCATCAGTAGATATACACTAAAGATGTCATTTAGGAAAGTAAGAAGTGAAATATGCGGATAAATGAAAGAGTTTGAGCACATTTACTATTAACGTAAAATTAATTTAAAAAATGTTTTTGTGGAATTAAACGGACAAGTAATTTAGTCAATCTACGATTCTGATTCGCTTTTTTAAATCGATGCATTAATATCCTTATATAAAATAAACCACATGAAACATACTTTGCTAAGCCGAGCATATTTATCGTACCCAATGTGTTGGTCTTAATAGTCTTAACCGGATTGTACATATAATGTGGAGGTGATGCCGGAGATGCAAGGTGATAAATCTGATCAACTTAAAAAACATAAATTCAATTAATGTTCCCCTACAACACTCAACCTTCCACAAAATATGGATTTACTACATCATTATGCACCATTTCAAAATTTGGGTGACCAATCCAATGCTCTATATTCTTCTTTCTGCCGGTGAAATAGTTGTCAAGCACGATCACCTTCAAATTAAAAATGTATGGTTAAAAATAATCAGAACACATAATTACCTCATGTCCATCAAACATCAATTTATCAACTAGATGAGAGCCGACAAATCCGGCTCCACCTGTTACTAATATCCTCTTCCGTGTTTCTTCATTCCTGTACCTGACCGATGGGAATGTCTTCCTGTGGGAAAGAGATTTTTTGATATAAATATAGACCAGAGAACATACGTCGTTGGATGAGGTGCAACAACATTTTCGAATGTTTTTTGATCATTCTCGTCAACCTTCATTCGCAATGAATTTATTTCATTTTCAAGATTGTTTATCTTATTCAATAATAAATCAACAGTGTCGTCCTTATTAATCAATTCTCTAAAAAATAATTATATTAGTTATTCGATAATTATAACAGAAGGTAGAGAATATAATATATTTCGATTATAATTTTCTATAAAAAAAGAGATGGAGTTACTAAATGAAGCTTTGCAAACTGTCTCGAATATTAGTTTTCGATAACGATAAATTATAATAAATCGCATTTAACACAGTTTGAGGTCCCCCCTCGATAGATATAAAAACAAAAACCTCTTTGGAGTTTCGCCATGTCCCTCTTCATCGAATTTAGTCATTAGATTATTCGAATTTATTGATTTATTAGAACCATTTGAGATTAAAACTAAAAATAGATCGTTTAAAAAATAAAAAATATCCGAAATATTTACCAAATATTACAAAAAACATAGCAATGATTGCAAAAGCTCCACGAGTTGCCATTGCTATTGAAAACAATGGAAATCGTCTATACGTTGGCATAAAAAGGCAATGTAAATCAAATTCTCACTGATTGGATCACATGCGCAATGCTTTAATCTGAATATTAATTAAGAATTATTTCCATATTACATTGAATAAGAGCGAATGTTTATTTATATTATTACTACTAGCAAAAAATAAAGGCACAAACAAATAAATGAAAATAAACAAACTTATTACGAACAAGGGAAATTTATAAACAATGAAAAAATATAACATTGGTGACCAATTTTTAAATTGGTCAGATTAAAACAAATGATATAATCTCGATTCATCATAACATTCAGCTCTGAGGGTATGGTGGGTGAATTTAATCTCTCAAATTTTTTGGAGAAAAAATGCAATCGTTTTTACCGATCGCAACTGTGGTGTTTCGGCAAAATGCCCTTGAATTGTGAGTTGTCGAAACAATTCAATTATTTTTCAAATGTCTGATGTCTGAGAAAATTGCTTGCTTGAATAAATTTATAAACAATTAATTAAAAGAAATATGTGTTTCATAATAAAGTCAAATTCATCAATACTTTTCCAGTGATAAACTACGAATAGTAAAAGTGTAATAAAATAAAAAGAAAGAATTTAGTTTTAATAAAACCAACGTCGATTAGTAAAGAAGATTATTATTTATTACAGTCACTTTGTACTTTTGTTTAATACTCCGGTTGTTGGATTAAATAGTAACATACATATATTTTTAAAACGTAGAATAAAAATATGGTGGGTATTCACAAAAACATGGGAGAATATATTGGTCTTTATAATGAAATCAAATAAAATCAGTATAAAACGAGCTTCTCCAAAATAAAAAACAAGACAAGGATGGAAATATGTAATTGAAATGTAGCAAATAATGATGGTTATCCTTTTACCAAAACTTATTTTATTGAGTTCATTTTAATATAAAGGTTGTCCAAACGACAGGAATCGGAATAATTCAAGATATAATCTCATCAGCAGTATTTATATAACGGTTTTTAAGAGATAAATTTACCTTCTTATGTTACAATAATGATGTCATATTGTGATCCTTGATTACCTACTTACTTACTAACTGGGACTTTTGGATAAGAGGCAAACATTTTGCTATCATTTCCGTTGCAAATATTAGTTAACTGATTAACTAGAGGTTTTTAACTGATTATCGCAATTAAGATTGTCGAGCAACATAAAATAAAATAAAACAAAACATACTAAATTTAATAAAGAAAATTCCTTGAGATCCTGACCATAATCGAGCAAAAATATTTTTTCGCTAAAATAACGTGTAAAATCCTGCTGACATGAACTTAGAGGACCATTTCAACCCTAAACTTTATAACAATGAAAAATATAACGAAAAATAAAAATAAATATGACAGCAAAAACTCTTCCATTTATATTTAACGCAATTTTCAGAGCCCTATTTGGAGCTAAGGTTGATTTTCAATTAAAAAACAATAATTGTAGAAATATATCCTCGAGGTTATCGTATATTTTCCCTTCACGATAACATGTTTCTTAAGGTTTAAATTAATTTTAATCATGAATGGGTATCTGGAAGAACAATTTATTAAAAATATTTCATCCATTAATTTTATTTTAATAATTTTATTCTCTAAAAAATAGTTTTATAGCTCAACAATGTCTAGAAATTTGTTAAAAATTGCAAGGAACTGTCGCTACAGATGTAGAAATTTTTGCGATAATTCCCAACCTAATAGACTTGCGGATATTGATGATAAAAGGTTGGCTTTAATTTATTAAACAAGAAAATAATTTTCAGCCGTTTCGCTATTAAAACGCTCAATAAATCCATAGAAATTGAAAAGGTATCTTTATCAAGAGGCTTAGCTATGAATAGATTCGAAAAAGTAATTAAATTATTTAATGGCAATGAATTAATTGCATATTAAAGGATTTCATGATATATCCGGAATATACAGATTCCGATGAAGTCGAAATTATTGAAGGATTTGTAAACGTTTTGAGGAACTCTCTAGAGTTAACTGGTTTAAATATTTTTTAAAATTCATTAATTCTTAATTTCTATTAAGTTGATCCGAAGGAAATTGAAAAGGAAGGAAACCTTCCAAGCGAAGTGGTTGGAGCTTTGAAGAGTAATGGTATTTTTGGATTAGCTATCGATAAAAGTTATGGAGGTGTTGGCATGAATAACAAGAATATTGCCAAAGTTTTTGAGGTTTTTTCAATGACTAAAATAATTAAAAATACATGTTTAATTTAAAGGAACTAAGCATCGAATGGAATGTATTCACCACAGCACAAATTTCTCACTCAATTGCTAATATATTAACATTATATGGTTCTGAGGATCAAAAACAAAAATATTTGACAAATCTAGCTAATGGAAAGTATCGCCCAGCAATTGCAACCTACAAAAATATTGGGTAATTGGTATATATCTACATCCTAAATTAATATAATTATTCAAGGCTAAACTCTGCTAAAATAACTCATGGTACAAGTGGAAAATCAATGCTTAGTGGAGATAATATCCAAGTCGTTGGACATCACAATCCAAATTTGTATGTTATATTTGGAACTAACTATAACAAAGTCAATCAACAAGTGGAAACAACATGTTATATAATTGATGAGACAGAATTGAACGCTGGCGATGAAATCAAGTTCACAAGAGATTCACATCTCGGATTAAAAGCAACTGATAGTAAGCTTTAATCTAAAAATATATTAATAAGAAATTTAGTTGGAAAAGTAAATGTTAATGTGATGGTCAAAAGTGAGAATGTGGTAGGAGTTTCGGGCAATGGAGCAGAGGTTGGTGCTCATTTTCCATATAATCTAGAGCAATTCTATCGCAGATTGGAAATGAATTAATCGGAAGCAATCGGATGCCATTTGCTGCGGCTACTGTGGGGATGGCTCGAAGAGCTCTTAGAGATTTATCATCGTGGTGCAATACAACTCCAAGTAGGACATCGGACAGGACCAGTTTAGCATCGGAAAGCAGAGCACAGAAGATTGTCACGGATTTAGCATTAAAGGTATATTGTGCTACATTAGCGGTTTTAAAGAAGTCCATATTAAAACAATTTGTTTAATTTAATATTATTGCTCCTATACAGGTAATGGACGGAACGGCTAATTAAAAAACAGAAAAGGAAATAAAATGTGAAAATTGTGTTAAAACTAAAATAAATCCTTAATAGGTTTTGACAACGTTATTTTTGAATTGTAAACAAGAAATAACACTAGACACTGGTGAATCCGAATGTGTCGGTTTAGAAAAAAACGCGCTTCGTCGACGGACGAAAATGCTTTAAATAAGATTTATTCAAATCTTGGAAGTGCAGACTTCCTCGCGACAATCGAAATAAAATATAGAACTAAATTAAAGTATAATGATATAAAAACGAAACTGTTTTCAAGCTCATTAGAGCCAAGTTCATCAAAATAACTTACTTTATTTACTTGATAAGCGCGTATCAACCGTGAAGGTTGCGGATCATCTCTCTCCAGACGTCGCGGCTCTGTCTCGCCATTGTCGACTTATGCTTCGCTTAAACGTTTCAACTGTTTTGTATACAATAAACATATTTCTTCTCTCGTAGCCTGCTTCTGAATAGTTTAAATCGATGTTTTAAGATTTCTCTCGTGAACGATTTCTCAAGATTTCTCTCGAAAAAGCGTGTTTAGTTTGCGGCGGACGCGTTCGAATTGACCAGTGAGATGAGATATGAGATCGATGAATTGAGAAATACCGGAATTCGGAATTAAAATTGAAAAAAAAACAGTACCCCGATTCGGAAAAGGGCTGACGGCGAAAGTCGGGTTTCTGTCCATCACTGGTATATAATATCATGTATTGTGTATGTAGCCAATATTAGATGTTAGTTGAACAGATAGGTGGGATATTTAACGAATTCTATTATCAAGTTATAAGCAATTGATAGTTCATTTTCTTACTTGATTACTTGGTTGTCCGACGTCATTCCGACTGCGTCGAGATGCGGACCAACTCTCTCCAGAGTGTTCTCGTGGACGAATTTCGCGAACCAGAGCTAGACTACATCCGACCACCTTCCTTTGGGTCTCCCTCTTTCTCTTGACCAGCCTAGTGGATCCCATTCTGAAAGAATTCTGCTCCACCTTGTGTCTGGCAGGCTTGCGACATGTCCAGCCCAACTGAGCAGCTTCTTTCGAATTATCAAATCAACCGAAATGGATGCTTCGATATTGGCGTGAGAACAGATAATGTCCAGAGTTCTTTGGTGTCGTTGGAGAGTTTCCTTAGAAGGGCACCAAGTTTCACAACCGTAGAGCAATGCCGAAACGATGTTCTGATGTACTAGCTCTCTTTTCACATTTTTGAATTATTTTCAAATGGCCTCAATAAGAACATGAAACAAATATTCAATTTTCAATTTTAATATTGTTCCTTTATTTCATTATCTCCGAATTTCTCTTTATTTTATTATTTCTTCAAAATTTCTAGTTCACGTCGTTTATTTTTTATTGAATTATAATGAAATTATTTCTTTCTCATAAATTGATAATATCGTGTTAAAAATTTTAATCTTTAAATATGTTTTTGACAATTATTTCCACGCCAACTGAATTGGTAATTGCTTAAGATAGTGCGAACAATGTTTTGGAATCAAATTCACAATTTAGGATGTTTTCCGACAACGTAAATAAAAAAATACATTTGCGCGCCAAAAAATAAATCTATGTTTTCAATTGAGTCTAATTTGATTGGAAGTTTACGTCTGGAAATGTAAATTATATTCGAATATTTTCTAAAAATATTCCAGTATGGTTTAGAGCTCAAGATAAAATTCATAAAAACAATGATTTGTTTACGCTTCTTTCTCAAATATAATTTTTACGATATTTAATCCGTGTTTACTAATTTCCACATAGATTGATCATAATCATTTCTAAAGCTTATAAGGATTAACGAAAACAATTCATTTACAATTGAACATGGCGTCCGTTTAGAACATAGAAAAATCATTCGTTTCATCTCGTCTAAGTGCAGATAAAAATGAATATGTTAGTTAATAAGTGAAAGTAATAATAGCAAAGTTTTCTAAAAAAGATTTCTAATCTATTTTCCATAATGTCTCTGAATAGTTTCCTGTAAAATTGAAATAAATCGGATGAAAATTTTGTCTCTTATATAGATAGAAACACGCCAAATGCCACTAGAAAAACAGAAGCTCATAAACTCACTGTAAGAAAATATTTAGTAAAGAAATTAATATTCCTGGATTGTATAGAGAGTAAAAATGAATGTTAGTTAACAATTGAAAGTAATAATAGCTAAGCTTTCTGAAAAATATTTATAATCTATTTTACACAATGTCTCTGAGTATTTTCCTGTGAAATTGAAATGAATCGGATGAGGATTTTGTCTCTTATAGAAGCACGCCAGATGCCATTAGAAAAGCAGAAGCTCATAAACTCACTGCAAGAAAATATTTAGTAAAGAAATTAATATTCTCGGATTGTATAGAGTAAAAATCATCAAGTTACGTGAAAATGGACTTATAATTTAGACTTATCATATAATAAGACGCGCTTAAATAATGTAAAATGTTTGATTCCATTTGGCGTCGATACCTACTACTGGCTTCTATAGAAACATATTGTTTCAAATATTTTATCCCGGACATTTTTTCAGGTTTATGCATTGGAATCGGCACTTTATTACATTTCTGGAATGATTGATGAGGGATTATCTATAGTTATTGATATCGAGAATTCTTTGATGGGAGTACGTTCCGATGACGTCGTTCCCAGAATTAAATTTACGAAAATATTAGGTTTTGTCAAGGGATGTAATTCAACAATTAATTGCTGTACAATTGGAATTGGTCGGATGCGCATCTAGCGATGCATCTTTGCCACATGAAAAGATTTATAGGGATATTACTACTCTCTTATCAATGGTGGGCACATTGTATGGATTATTATTTATTTTTAGTTCAGATCGATGATGGAGTGGATGTGGAGAGTATCGCACTTGCGACGATATCCACATGGGCTACATCGAAATCACATAAAAGGATTGTGAGCACATTAAAGAGATTGCTGGGAAATGAACGTGATGCGGAAGATCTCAAGAATCCTGAGTTGACTCATTATATTGCCGAGCACGCACATCCTTCATTGCAGGTGATTTGATTCTATTGAGCGGATATGTGTGGTTTTGTTATAGAAAGCTTGTCAAGATTTGGAAAATTCAATGACACGTATCAATATTGTGATTTCCAAGTTATTGGGATCTCAAGGAAAAAATATTGAACAAGATTATGGTAGCCTTGAAGCGATTGTTAAGGTTTTGAAGGTTTGCCATTATTCGAGCATTTCTTTTTATATGTTTTATGATTTGAAGAATAATTTGATGATGATATCGACGATTACTCGAGCATCGAGATCATATTCGATTGGATTGAGAAATTCTGATATCGAGTTGGCATGGGCGACGATGATCAGCTCTAGATTGTCAAGAGACACTTGGTTCGAATTGGATGCGCTTTCGGATATATTTGGATTGGTTAAGTATAATCCATCTATTTTAATTGCTGGAAAAGCTGTATTTGATTTGGGAGGTTATCCAATTGAGTCAGCTTTGGAGAAGAATTGGTGATGTCGTTTGCTGTTGTATAATGTATAGGATAGTAGAGTTGTTTGATTGTTATTATTTTAGAGTATTGTTAGTTTTGTTCTTTAATAATGCTCATATTTATTGGTAGCGGGTTTAATTTTGTTATAAATTTTATTTTATTTTTGATAATGTTTTTTTTTTTTAAATTTTGTTTTATGCTTTTCCTGTATATTTTGATTTTTTTGTTTCAAATGGATGAGTGATGAGGGATTTAAGATGAAAAATATTTCAAATGAATGTGAATCCAGTTCAGGGACTAGCCAGGTATTTCAACAATTTTATTTCATATTTTTGGTTTTTGTCTTGAAAAATAAAAACATTAGTTCGATAATGACACAGATGATGCCAATATTAAGTATCTACAGGTTAAATCACAGGTGAAACCGAACGAATTGTTCACGAAAACTCTAAAAAAACGTTTTCTCTTGAACTAATCGCGATAGAAATTCGACTGAACAGTTCGGATTCACCAGTGAAGTTAACGTCAAAACTGCACTGCGAATCTCGCAACAAAATGCGATGAAAAATTGCAAAAACCGCGTCCTTCACTTTTTAATTAAATTATTTATATTTTAAACCGTAACTTCTTCGAATTTGATTTACTTTGTTGCTTAGAATCGTTTAAATTATTGAATAATCGTGTTTCATTTTGTTTTAATGTTCAAAAAGGTTCTAGGATGCTTAAAAAATTAAATAATTTAAATAACGGCGTGGTTTTTGCAATTTGTCTACGCTTTTTTCCAAGATACGCAGTAATCGCGAAGTGGAGTGCGAGAAATTGAGAAAAAAATAAGAGAAAATTAATTCCAGAAAAGGAATTAAATATAGTCGTCGCCAAATGCGATTACCGCCATAAAGTGTGGCGCACTTTTTTAAATATTTTTTTCATTTAATTTTTATGATTATTATTATTTTCCACGTTTATTCCACGATTGAAACAACATCTAAAACAAATTCTTCAATTTATTTAAGCAAAAACAGTATAGAACGAGCCTAAACAAGAAAATAAAAATGAAAATTAAATGAAAAAATAATATTTAAAAAGTGCGCCACAATTTGCAGCGGTAATCGAATTTGGCGACGACTATATTTAATAGAGTACGTCAGTGTGAATTGTAAAATTTCCGCGATTTATTGCGCATTTTCCAAGTTTTCACGTAAAGTTGTAAAATTACTAATTGCTGGTCGGTTTATCAAACGGAAAGATTAATTTATAGTCGTCGCCAAATGTGATTTAAAAAATAATATAGTCGTCGCCAAATGCGATTACCACCGCAAAATGTGGCGCACTTTTTAAATATTATTTTTTAACCTAATTTTTATGATTATATTCTTGTTTATGGTTTTATGGGTTCTATACTATTTTTGCTTAAATAAATTAAAGAATATGTTTTAGATGTTGTTTCAATCGTGGAATAAATGTGGAAAATAATAAAAATTAAATGAAAAAAAAAACACTTTGCGGCGGTAATCGCATTTGGCGACGACTATAAATTTGCTGATTTGTCTCTTTAATTCAGCTTAAATAAGGAAAATAGCGAAATTAAAAAATAATGGTAGAATACGCAATTTGGTATTCCGTCTGATATAGACCAGTGGTGTAGACCAGAGATGGGGGAAATGGGAGTTTTTTTGAATTTCATACATTAAACCAGTATATGGATCGAACATTTTAGTGGAACATATTGTCTTGGTGTAGGTTAGTAAAATAGCAGGTTTAAAGGAGCATTCAAAATAATAAAATGGTCTCGCTTGGGGTCATGTCGATTTAATTTCCCATTTTTAAAAAATTATTTCGCTTTTTTTCATGACATTTTTGTTTTATATTGTTTTATCTTAATAAATTGGTTATTAAATGAATATAATTATAATAATAATAGGAAAAAATCGAAATAAAAAACATATTGGAAATTACATTAAATCGACATGACCCCAAGCGAGACCATTTTATTATTCGGAATGCTCCTTTAACCCTGATTTTTCATTAACCTACACCGCGACAATACAGTATACCAACCAGTTGTCAACATGAATACGATACAAATTTGCACGCTTTACAGTCACTTTCTTAGCACACTCGCCACTTTTCTTTGGGACTTACCCGTTTCCCTAACCGGGACACGGGTCCCTCCCATCACTGGTATGTACGTGTAAATTAGTAATACTCGTTTAAACATTGAAAAATATTTATTTAGATTTGGCGTGAAAATGGTTTTTGAAGTCTGTTTCTGAATTCTGAAATTGAAAGTTTTCAGCTCCTAACTATTAATTTTTTACAGAAAAATGATTTCCTAAGGATATCGGAGATTACTAAAGACAACAGTAAGATTGAAGAAGTTTGTAGAACTTCTATAACATCATCGCTACCAGAAGATGTACGGAATGGAACTGTTGCAATAGATTCTGAAGTGAAACGATTTATTCTCATTATAATCGATAATAAAAATTATTTAGACGTTAGCAAAGTTTGTGAGCTCCTTTTCAACATTTATAAATGACATGGAAGAAGATAGAGATAGTTTGGCTTCAGATATTGATGAAATGACTGAAAAAGAGCTGGCTGAAGGAACAGAACAATTCCGAAGGAATATTGATTCTGTAAATGACATTAAGAATAAACAAAATATTATAAAGGATGGATTTAATTTGAAAAGTTTGATATTCGTGCATTTTATGATTAGAATAATTTTCAGACAATATTGGATCAAGTATTACAGAGAAGGATGAGGATTCTAGAAAGAAAAAGCTTGTTAAAGTGTCTCTAGATAATAGCAACATTACGGTATAATGTTTGAGATAGATGGAAGCAATTTTATTTAAGCAGTTTTAGATGAACTTGAGTCAAATTACGGCCTCTGTAATGAAACAATTGTGTAGAATGATGACATTCTTGTTATCGAAATATGAACCAGATGACAGAAAAAGCTATACACAACAATTGAGCCTGATACCGAGGAAATTGATTATAAAAACGTTGGTTTGAATTATTGAATTACATTGTGAATTTATTTCGAATATTTCAGTGCAAACTTGGAAAAAATAAACTTGAAATTTTTATTAAATAAATCAGATGTGGCGAAATTTATTAGATATTTCCTTTTAAGTATCACAAAATCTAAGAGAATTGGGAGTATCTTGAAGAATGAATCCTATGGTTTTTTCTTCAATATGAAAGGTTTGTTTTTTTAATAGAGTTAATTGATGGAATTAGAAGGAGAAAAATAGTTCTGAAGAGGCTGTGAAGAGGAAGAGGCAGATTTAGATGGCATTTTAATACTGTATTCACGCCGGCTTGTATTCTAATAAAACGATTTCAGAGAACGTGCTCAAATATAAAATTGCGCTGAGATTTTAATATTTTTCCATAGTTTAGGAAAATTCTGTCCAACTAGCGAATATCAGGTTTTTGTGAAATACACGTAAAAGTTGTAAGACGCGTGTAAACTCTGTAAATCATTATTTCAAATTGGCTGGCTGTATTTTATATATTCTGCGCAGAAACGGTGAACGTTATTATTATTTTTATTGGTATTCGTTATATTAGAAATGGTTTTTAAAATATTATTTTTCTACTTTCCAGAGATAATGGAAGTACAAAAAATATGAAAAAATGATAGTCTCGTTTGGAAGGCCACACGGACACAGTTTTCATCTCTTCTTCTTCAATGAGTGTTGCCTATTTTTTGAGACAACACACATTGATCAGATACAAAATAGTGGCCGGCAAAACTAGGAAATTATTTTGTTCTAATTTCTTTCCTCTTCCATTGGGCACCGATCTCTGAGAAGGACAATAGGAAAAAGCGAAATTTTCTGTCGTTGGAAAATAAAATGCATTTCCGCAAAAAAATTTACGGATTATTACACTATCTAACTTTGAATTCTTCCTAAAATTTCAATTGATTAATTAATTAGAATATAAGTGGGTGCGCGCTGGTTAAATTTTTTGGGATATTTTGATTTTTTAGTTTTTTTAAAAAGAAAATTTAAAGAATCGAACTTGACCGTTGAATTTTTAGGAATTTTAAATTACATTAGATGGGTAGAAAACTGTAACCCGATAAAACACAAAAAAATTTAATAGATAATGAACCCTAATAAAAGCTTTCCCCACTACGAGTCCGAGATAGATTAATAAAAGCTTTCCCCACTACTAGTCCGAGATAGATTAATAAAAACTTTCCCCACTGCTAGTCCGAGATAGATTAATAAAAACTTTCCCCACTACGAGTCCGAGATAGATTAATAAAAACTTTCCCCACTGCTAGTCCGAGATAGATTAATAAAAACTTTCCCCACTACGAGT
This sequence comes from Caenorhabditis plicata, assembly GCA_963931815.1. NCBI lineage: Eukaryota > Metazoa > Nematoda > Chromadorea > Rhabditida > Rhabditidae > Caenorhabditis > Caenorhabditis plicata. The sequence goes on along the minus strand of OZ007491.1, from coordinate 12,155,207 downwards.
CCGAGATAGATTTTCTTGCGATCAGCCACATGGGCTGGCAGAATTTCGAAATCCTTTATTACAATTTAATGAGGAAAAGTACCCCGGTGCATTGAAATTGAGGAATTTGGGGCGCGTTTTCACATGTAAGCACATATTTGTTTTTTTCTTTTCTGTCTCCACTTTATTTTACTTTCACAAATCCTGCAGTATGATTACAATGGACAAAAATAAGGAGTAGAGACAGAAAAATCGGTTAATTTTATAAACGCCCTCAGAGTTTATAAATTTCTTTGCGCCGTGCCGTTTTTATGAATACAGTATTATCTGCTTTACAGATAGGAAACATATAAAAAAGGAAAAATTAATGGTCTAAAAGAAGTTATTACAAAATGGAAAGTTTGCTAGTTTTTAGTAGAAGTGAACCATGACAATGTGTTAAATATTTGCACAAAATTACGTACAGTCGTCAAATAAAATTAAAAGAGGCACATTTTTTTTAACCTTAAAAATTGCACATTTCAAATCTGGAAACGGGATTCCTGTTTTAGAAAAAAAATACCCGGGCCGGGAGATCCCTCCCATCACTGCGTAATTTCATAGTTCCACATTCTCTGACTCCCTCAGCCCGGCTATGATTTTTCCAAAGAAAGGGTCCCCGTTTCTCGGTTTTGAAATTTTAAATTTTTCGTTCCTCCGGCACCGGAATTTAAAAAAAAACAGGGTCCATTCCATCACTGGCCTATTAAACGCTTATCACAGATCTAATAAAATTTTTTAGACAGTGTGATTGCTCTTGAAAAGTATTACCTAGCTGTTGAAATGGACAAGAATATCCAATTAATTAAAGATGACAAATTGGTCATCGATTTGAACGAGTTTATAAAGTGCTGTTTCATGAGGAAACGAGAAATCGACAAGGACTTTACCCCGAGCTCGATAGTTCGAGAAGCCATATTTTCTTAATTTTAATTACAATTATATGTGTTATAGCGATTTTTTAAAAAGATCTCAATATTCCATAGTGTTAAAAGAAATATTATGTATCTACTGGATTTATGTTATTACCATTCCCTAAACCATAATCAGTTAAATGATACCCAGTTTTTTATTCGTGTATTATTATAATTGTAAATCACAAATAATTGATATTGGCAATAAATTATATTAATTATGAATTAGTAAAACTTTGGCTCATCTAGATTGATTTGTCCGTTCATTACAGTAACCGCATTGCCGTTTAGAATGACACGATCTGGCTCGATATTTAATTGGAATTGAGCACCTCGCTTTGGATAAGACTGAAAATGCGTTTAAAAGGGAAATAATTGAAAAGAATGAACCTGTAAAGCATAGAGGTGATTCTTTGACATCACTTTGGACCAGAATGGCCCGAGAACGCATTGCGCGGAGCCAGTGGCCGGATCTTCTTCAATGCCAACCCAAGGAGCAAAATAGCGGCAAACATAATCGTATTCTTGATTGACAGTGTCAATGAATCCCTGAATTCGAATATGAAAATTAATCGAGATGAATTCAGCGCCAACCTGTGTGGTGGGGTTCTTTGGGCATAATGTGATGGCGATGCCGCGAACGAAAGAACCATCGTGGACCTGAAGTACTTTGGCCAAATCCGGCTTGAACTGAAATAATTGAAATGATTAGACATTTTTTCTAATTTTGAGGAAATAGTGATTCGAGAAGATGGATACCCTCGGTATTGATTCGGAATTATGTGCTCAATCCTTTTTAATTCAGAATTACTTTTTGGTAAATTTCAGAGACGATTAAAAATAACTTTAAAAGTTACAAATTCACCCCAAATGAAATAGTAATGTTTTGGGGTCAGAAAAATGCCTATTTTTCAAGTTTCGTTAAGCAAGCCAACTGGTATTGTAATATAATTAGCTCAGTAAACGAGCTCAAATCGAAGTTTTTGGAAATATATGATCGATTTTTAGATATATTAAGGAAATCCTGGTTAATTTTACGCGGTGAACAATAATAGACTTGTCTTTAAATGACATTTGTCTTTTAAGCAAAGTTATTATTCATTTCAGAGATCGATGCCTAATGGAAGAGGAAAATTTTAGGAGCGGGGCAAAGGTCTTGTTTAGGCAGCCACACACACACCTTTGCCCCGCCCTTAAAATTTTCCTCTTCCATTAGGCATCGATCTCTGAAATGAATAATGTTTTTATAAATTTTACTTTCAATCGACTATAAAATACACGTAAATTACCGTAACCACGTCATGTTGCATTTCAAAAATTCAGAATTTTACTAGGAACAAAATGATAGAGTAACTTTTTAAGTAAAAACCATATATAGCTGATTTAAGTGGTCATTTTTTTGAAAATCATGTTTCTCTACTGACTATAGTCTTTACAAACATTTATTCTATGAGAAAATATTATTCTATGTATTCTATGAGAGAAATGTTTTAAGTATTTGAAGGACACTATAATCAGAAAAATTTTAGAATCAAATAATTTGAAAATTCTATTTTTAATTTTTGAGATCAAGGATTTATTTATAGAGGGCACAACGGTGAATAATAATATATAGTCGTCGCCAAATTCGATTACCGCCGCAAAGTGTGGCGCACTTATTTAAATATTATTTTTTCATTTAATTTTTATGTTTATTATTTTCCAAATTTATTCCACGATTGAAACAACATCTAAATATATTCTTCAATTTATTTAAGCAAAAATAATATATGATTTTTTAAAATTTCAACTTTCAATCGACTATAAAATACACGTAAATTACCGTAACCACGTCATGTTGCATTTCAAAAAATTAAGAATTTTACGAGGAACAAAATGATATCACCCATGAGTGATCACTCACGTTTCATAAAAATCACTAGTTCTCCTAAAATAGTCGGAATACTGGTTTATTGTCCTTTTCAGAGATAGGCGCCTAATGGAAGAGGAAAAAAATTAGGATGGACTGAAGTTCTCGTTTGGACGGCCTCTCTTTTTAGACGGCCATTCTTTTTTACGAAATTATGGGCAGCACATATTTAAGAGGAATTGAGAAAAATGTTTTTTGTGGCCCCATCATTTTCTCTTCTTTTATTACTCTTCCATTAGGCATCGATCTCTGAAAAGGACAATACAAAAAAGAATAAATTTGTTGAACGCGTGATCAAGTTCAATGATCTTTCTTGCTATGTGAAGGAGATTTTTCTATTGGCTGCCTTCGGCGTGTATTATTATTATTTTTCGATAGTTTAAGGAGCAGTTAAATTTTTTAAAAATTTTAATGTTTTTTAAAATTATATTTTAAATTTAACATTGTTCTCGACAATTTCGATAAGTTATTCTTAAACTATTTAAAAATAATAATACCTTGCCGCAAAGTTCGATTTGAGAACGTGTACTGAGCTCATTTTATTATAATATGTGTTTTTGCAAATGATGCAATTCCCTTTTCTGTGAGGTATCGTAAATTTTTATTGCGTATACATTTCGATTTTCACAGTAATCGGTTTTGTTTGAGGAATTGTCCTTTTCAGAGATCGGTGCCTAATGGAAGAGGAAAAAAATAGGATGTAATGAGGTTCTCGTTTGGACGGCCTCTCCTTTTCGACGGCTATTCTTTTTACGAAATAATGGATAGCACAAATTTAAGAGGAATTGACGAAAAAGTTGTTTCTGGCCGTGTGGCCGCCAATCATTTTTTCTTCCTTTTTCTCTTCTATTAGGCACCGATTTCTCAAAAGGACAATATGGTATCATCAAAAAACTGTCGGGGCATACCTTTATAATCAGTACTTTACATAAATAAATTTCTGAGCAGAATTATTCAGTCTTGTGTATTATTCTTATATTTATCAACTTATATTAGAGCTTAAAATCAGGATTACAGCAGAATTCTTGCGGAAATTTTAAATTAATATTTCAATATTCTATCACTTTCTAACAATAATATAAAAAACATACCGATTCGAGTTCAAATTTAGTTGTTTCTGGATCAATAACAACCACGAGTTTCTTTGCATTCGACGCATATGCAACACATTCAATCGAAATCTAAAAATCTACCCAATTTACCAACAAAAACATTTTAATCACCTCGGGTGGTAAAATGCAATTTATCACGTCTGCCAAATATTCGGGTGCTGCAAACTGAAACCCAACATAAAAGAGTCTAAAAGTAGACAAACCTCGGAAAACGTTCCACGGAGAGCATTATCGATATCGTCCATTTTAATCGATGTTATCTCATATTTCGGGAAATTCATTTGCAGGGCATCGCCGTTTTTGCGCACAACTAGTACACCAGATTTGGTGGAGAACTTGATTTCATCGTTGATGTTTCCGACTTCATTGAAAAGAACGTGAGAAGTGGCGAGTGTGGCGTGACCGCAGAGTGGTACTTCGGTAGTTGGTGTGAACCATCGAAGATCGAATTGAGAGCCTGCAAGGATTTTTGGGTTTCTTATTTAATTTTCTATTTAAAATTGTTTGGAGATAATAGGAAACTAATAAATTTCTTAATGGAGTAGAACATTTTACATTACACTGGTCAATTCGAACACGTCGGCCGCAAACTAAAAACGCTTCGTTCATGAGAGAAATCTTAACAACATCGATTTTAAGTATTAAAAAGCAAGATAAGAAAAAGAAATATTTTTACTGTATACAAAATAGTTGCAAGATTTAAGCGTACTGCAAATGTTTTTTAAAAATCCCAAAATTGATTTAAAATTCCAATTATTTCAATTTTAATTCATTTTAATGACCTCGGCTCTAATGAGATTGAAAAAGTTTCGTTTTAAAAACATTTTACTTTAATTTAGTTCTATATTTTATTTCAATTGTCGCAAGAAAGCCTGGACTGCCAAGATTTGAATAATTCTTATTAAAAGCTTTTTCTTCCCTCGCCAAAGAACGTTTTGTTCTCAACCGACGCGTTCGGATTCACCAGACTTATTTAACCGCATTTTATTTGTCGTCTAACTAGGGCATAGTGTTTGGAGTTACAGGATGTGACATATATCATTAGAAAGAGAAAAAAATCTACTTTCTAAATATAAAAAGAGTTTCTGCAACGGACACAGCTATCTCGAGAAAATTGCGTCTGAAAACCCTACTTGTGCGACACTTTCCATCCAACTTTGGCTGGCCTTGAATCCTTCAATTTGCATCTCTTTCCATCATTTCGAGAAGCTCCGAGAATATGAGATTCAGGGAGATGATTACCGGGACTCAAGGACTAATCTTCTGAAAATTCTGGCAAAACGGCTGTCTGATGTCGCCAAGGAAAAATTGAAAACGGGAATTCATCTTCACGACTTGGATCTGCAATTGATTGCCAGAGATATCAACAGGAAAGAGATGCAAATTGAAGGATTCAAGGCCAGCCAATGTTGGATTTCAAGATAGAAAGTGTCGCACAAGTTAGGTTTTAAGACGCAATTTTCTCGAGATAGCTGTGGCCGTTAAAGAAACTATTTTTATAGTTAGAAAGTAGATTTTTTTCTCTTTCTAATGATATATGTCACATCCTGTACCTCCAAACACTTTGCAGACCATTCCCTAGTAAGTTAGGAGTAAATTTTCACGTAAATTTAGTCACATTTTTTCTAAACTATTAGAGGGCATTAAAATCCTTACTAAATATTATCTTATAAAAACTGTTATGGTTATAAAAGCTCAGAAAGCGTGCTCAAATCTAACTCTTTAGAAAGATATGGATAATTTTAGAGAGATTAAGAAAATCATAACTAAATTGCCACAATAAATGTTTTATTGAAAATGCGTAACGCTTCGTTAGACACTCTTAAAAATAGAAATATTGTTATGTCCAGTTGGCGTGTATTGGATTTATGAGCTTCTAATTGTATTTGACGTGCTGTTTTTTCATATTCTAAATATTTTAGTCTTACTCTCTATAATCTATAACAATACATTATGAATAAAAGGCTTCTCGCGGAATGATTATCAAAATATAAGAAATTGAAAATTGAATTTCAACATTTTTGAATTATTTTCAATGGTTTCAAAGAGATCATGAAAAAAATATTCAATTTGTGTTAATAATTTCTCTTTTTTCATTATATTTCTTCAAAATTTCTAGATCCAATCAGATTTATTACTTTTATTTTTTATGAAAATAAAGTTGGAACTGTCAATTTCTTATATTTTGATAATAGCTATAACAAAAGTTATTGAAAACCTGCACAAGCTCCTATAGTTTACCAACAAACCAATAAAAGAATAAGAATAACACTTACATTTCTTAAAATCTGTCATTCCAATAGGTACGGGAAATGCTGTCTCCGACAAATTGAACTCTGCCGCGATTTTGTAATAATCTTCATCTTGAAGTGTCTGAAAATGTTTTATCATTCATACAGTCCTTTTGGGCTATTCTATAGATCTAAATTGTGAGCAAAATCGTGAGAAATTGATAATGTCAATATTAATTTCATAAAACACTCCGTCTTGAGCAATAAATTTTGAAAAAATATAACGAGAAATTATTCAAATTGGAAATTGAATATTTGCTTAATGCTCTCATTGAGACCATTTGAAAATAATTCAAAAATGTGAAACTAAATAATCAATTTCTTATAATGTGATAATGCGCGATATTAAATTTACTCCGACACTCCAAATTATGTCTTCGATTCAATGCGACCGCTTATTAATGCTGAGGGGCGTGGCTGGTATCAAAACATTCGTAATTTTATGCTTAACAATCTGTACAAAGTTTCAGAACAAAATTAAAGCCCTGAAAACCAATATTTGAATGTTTTTTAAATAATTTTTTGTATAATAAATAACAAGTCTTGAAGACAATTATTGAATCATATATCAAAAAATCTCTGTGCTTTACTCTATATAATGGTAACAAGCCACATTTAAAACGGAATAAGTTAATTTTTTAATTAATAAAAAAAATAGACATAGTATTTTATTGGACGAAAAAAGTCACATCCCCTCTCGTAATGCCTCGTTATTTATTGAATCGAACACATTTAAACTATTTTGATTTGGAGTGCTCCGAAATATTTTATACGAACTCAAAAAACTAACAAAATGTCCATAATTAACCAAAACAAGATGAAAATTGCAACTATCCATAGCAGAAATGTTCTTAAGCATTTTTTAAAAATTTTATTAATGCTAGTCGTTTGCTAAATGCGATTAGCACCGCAAAATGTGGCGCACTTTTTAAAATATTATTTTTTCATTTAATTTTTATTATTTTCCACATTTATTCCACGATTGAAACAACATTTAAAACATATTCTTAAATTTATTTAAGCAAAAACAGTGTAGAACGATAAACAAGAAAATAATCATCAAAATTAAATTGAAAAATAATATTAAAAAGTGCGCCACACTTTGCGGTGGAATTTGACGCGACTGCAGATTCCAATTTAATTTTCATAAAAAATAAAAGTAATAAATCTGATTTGATCTAGAAATTTTGAAGAAATATAATGAAAAACAGAGAAATTATTCACGTAAATTGAATATTTGTTTCATGATCTCTTTGAGACCATTGAAAATAATTCAAAAATGTTGAAATTCAATTTACAATTTCTTATATTTTGATAATAACGAATTAATTACTAACAAAAATGACAAATTGCATGAACAAACATGGCAATTTATGTTTTTTGAAAATTCCTGTTCCTCAAACTCCTCTACGAACCTGATTAATTAAGCAAACCGCTGCCGGATTTCCAGTAAACCGCGTCTTTGTGAAAGCATCAACAATATATGATGGGAATTGCTGCATCATTCCTGAAAATCGAACAATATTTCCATTATTTTACTGTTAACAAACAAATAAGAGAACACAAATAAACTGCCACCATCGATTATAATCGGTATTATTTGGTTTTTTTTAAAGTTTCTTCTCAAGGACAATCATTGACACATTTTATATCAAATATGACAATCTATGAGTGCAGATAAAACTGATGGCCGTTCAATTGTTGCTGTTTATTGTCAATTTATCAATAATTCGTAGAGTTCCGTAGAGCGGGACTTTAAACATTCTTTTTGTTTAATTCTACCTTCATAGTAATGGTTTTGATAATAAAAATATTGGGAAGAACACAAATTTATTTTTATGAAATAGTATGCAATGCAATTGTTACAAGGGCATGCCGACTGGAAATAACGATTTTCCTATTATTGAGCGTGTCTGAAAATCGTTACGTCTTTTCAATAAAAACAGTTCAGGATATTGGGATGAACCAACATTTTTTTCCGATTTTTTAATTAAAAATTTAAACATTATTTTACAACACATGAAAAACAATTAGGTATCAAAGTAAAGAACATTTGACTCTATGGCTTGAACACATCTTTCGGCAAGTTGTTCGATCCCGCTGCGGTACCACTCCTTGTTCTAACTCGCGGCATCCGTTTTCGACATTGACCAGATCATTGAAGCTACGACCACGAAGAAAGTGTGCCATGGATCGGAAGAGGTGATCATCAGATGGCACAAGGTCCACACTATAAGCTAGCTGTGGAAGAAGTACAATGGCGTCGAGATTTTAGATCTTTTCCTTTGTTTTTTGTCTGGCGGTGTGCGGGATTGTATTGTCTTGTTGAAGGAGTATACGATTCTGATTGATCATTGGTGGATATTTCTCGCCTAGTGCCGCATACATTCGATCAAGTTGGGCTCAATAAAGGTCTGCGAGTACTTATTGATGGATTGGTCTCCACAGCTTCACGGATTGCTTCAGAATCTACTGTCGTAGGTCGGTGAGTGTGTATTGTCCTCGAGAACAGTGTCGCCGTCGTTCGCAGTACGATCCGAGACCATATTGTCGCCTTCCACTTCGCATATCTTTTTTGCTGCTGTAGTTGCGCAAAAATTAAAAATTCTAACAAACATTTTGCTAAAAAAAATAAAAAACTGGACAAACTTGAACAAAAATTTTATTTAAAATAATTTCCGTCATTAATAACAACATTTTCCCAGAGTTTTGGCAACTTATTGATTCCATCATAATATAATTTTTCTGGCCATTGACCGGAAAAGATGATAATCCGACGGGACAATGTCCGGAGAGTACGGCGGGTGCGGTAAGACTTCTCATTTGAACTCTTTCAGCTTATCCTTCACCGCTTGAGCAACATGCGGCTTTGCGCTGTCATGAAGCAAAACATAAAATTCGTTATATAAAAATAATTTTATTTTTACAAAATATCAACAACAAAAAAACGCGGAAACTAATTTCTAGATCGAATAATATTTTTAAATAGTAAAAAACTAGTCAAAACTATCAAAAAAAAACTATAAGACACGATGAAAATATGAAATTGGTGTGCCCCCGAAAATACAACCGGGCGATGTACAATGTAAATTTTTTCAAGGGGTAACCTCTCGCGTATCTTGAACTCGTTGAAAATTTTCTTCAAACATGAGTTTCTAACAATATTCTGAAATTAAAATTCACATTGGAGCCAACTGAAATCATTAAAATGGATGCTCAGAAATCCTCTAAAATCTAACATTTTGTTAAGATTTTAATGTTTTCTGATATTTTAACTAAAAGGTACTAAAGCGAAGTTAAAAAAAGATTGTAATTACACGTAGAATTAACCAGTGCAAAGAAATTGATGAATTTAGAGCACGTTTTCACACATAATATTTGTCTGAAGACACAAAAAATGAAGCTCAAGTAATTTTCTTCATTCCTCAGATAAATCATACCGATGATATTTTGATTGATCGCTATAGTTTCTGCAATACCCTAGTGATGAGCAAAATAAAAAAAAACTGTCTGTCGCTTCCTGCGACCATCGTGACCAAGGATGCCACCATGCCACGATGTTGATCTACACCTTCACCGGTCTACTTCCAGAATTCTATCTTCAGTCTCATAATCTGAAGATCGTGAGTTCGTGCCTCACCGGAAGCACCACAATGTTGAGGTTGTGAGTGGTAAGGAAGGAATAATCAAGTACTTTATTGCAATGGTCAATAGTTAATACTTATTATTCGTCTTCTGCTCGCCTTATCCTCTGTATCACGTGGTTCAGTGGGATTGTTACATACCCTAGATGACACATGTGTGGACCGTTATGCCGTCGAGCTAGCGGGACACCACATAGATAGAATTCTGGAAGTAGACCGGTGAAGGTGTAGATCAACATCGTGGCATGGTGGCATCCTTGGTCACGATGGTCGCAGGAAGCGACACCGTCTATGTGCATGGTGTACTATAATACTATTAAAACAGTTCACTTATGATATTTTATGGTTTAAATAGAACCCTAGCACACGCCAATAAAAATGCAAGATTATTAAAACCTATTCACATTTAGAGAATATAAAGCAATTTTGAGAAATTTTAAGAGAAATAATGGCAAAATTAAGTGAAAAATAGTTTTTTGTTTCCACGCAAAAATTAGAAAAACACGTCTAAAGTTTAAAAATTTGTTATTTTCATTTTGCGTGCCAGCGCATTGATGAATGTGATGTATTAGGAGCGCGGTTTCACACAAAATTACATATTTGTTTTGTTTTTTCTGTCTCCACTTCATTTTACCTTCACTATGTCTCCACTATTATTAAACTTGATAGAAGACAGAAAAGACGAAAACAACTATGTGTAAATACACCCTTAATACTCATTAATTGCTTGGCGCTTCTTAATTATCATCTCCTGCAACTTTATTTGCAACCAAATAGTACCTTATATTTCACGTACAATCGTTATGCAAATATTTTCTTAAAGAAATAATGCACGACTCATTTAAATTCATAATAGAAGCGTGAGATACCTAATTTTGATTATAATTAGCTGATAAATATTTCAACTGTTATTTCTCGAAAGAAATATTTAAATCCGGTTCGGTTCGTTTCATAAATGTCTGCAAGAAACTCAACTTTAGATAATCGTGGTATCAGCGAATTAATGTGAGTTTTGAATTAGCCGTTATTTAGTGTGTCTTAAAATTTAGTTTAGTAGATTTGTTTAATTATAAGTCCATGAAGGAATAGTACGATTTTTCAAAAAGTTAGCTTGTTAGCGTATTACTTGTGGTTATCTTAAACATGTCACATAACAGCGGGAAAACATTGCGATTAATCAAGGATATTAGTATCCATCAAAAACTCAAATAGCATCCACTAGCGATGGACCAAAATTAACCATTCATGGAACTCAAAATGAGCTAAAGACTTCCATGACTAGGATTAATAAGAAAAAGGAAATTGATGAATTCGGAGCGTGTTTTCACACATAACCACATATTGACTTTGGTATTTTCTGTCTCCACTTCATTTCAAAAAATTCACTATGTATTCACTATTATTAAAATATTATCAAAATATAAGAAATTGAAAGGTCTATGTGATCATTTTTGAATTATTTCCAATGGTCTCAAAGAGATCATGAAACAAATATTCAATTTATGTTAATAATTTCTCTGTTTTCATTATATTTCTTCAAAATTTCGAGATCAAATCAGATTTATAACTTATTTTTTATAAAAATAAAATTGGAATTGTCAATTTCTTATATTTTGATAATTGCTCAAAATAAGGAGTGCAGAGAGCAATGACAAACAAATATATTATAAATTGACACAAAATGACTATTTTTGTCTAGAATTTTTTCTAAACTATTAAAAATAGCATAAACGTAAGCTCCTTGTATCCAATATTAGCACTTCAATAGGCGTGGGCTCGCGAAACCTTCTCGAGCTCGAGGCCTGCCGAAGCCAGTCATAGTTGCTCTATTTGACATTTTCTCTGAAACAGAGAATTGGAGAGTGCAATACTATAATGAACTGAAAGAAACTTTAAGGAATTGTCTCGAAATATTTAAGGAATTTTAAGGAATTGTCTCGAAATTCAAGGCAACCCGCTTGGAATTGACCTTGCTTGTCTATTCAAAGTAGGGTTCTCTAGGGTTATGCGGCCTACCATGAATACTGTACCAATTGTTACCGTAGTAAACAGGAGGTTTTGATATGTGACACTGCATCGCCAAGGCCTTCATGGTTATTTAAATCTCACTTTCGTTCTGAATTGCTTTAATGACAAAGTCTTATTTTTTTCTAGCATATTATGACTGAAATTCTGTTTCCGATTAAAAAAATCTATAGAGGAGTAATTGGCAAAGGTTTTATTAGGGTTCATTCTCTATTAAATTTACCTTATGTTTTATTTGGTAACAATTCTCTTACAATAAAGTTATGCATTCCCTAATAGATTGTTAGATGCGGAATGATTTCCCCATGTTTCTTGCAATCGATCTCTGATGTTTAAGGCATTGATTAAAATTCATAAAAAAATAAAACAAACAAAATAATGGAAAAATAATGTTGAAAAACAGAAAAAATCCATCATTTGTCTCACATCTTCCAATCATGATATATTTTGAGAAGATCATTTGGTTGTTCGACTATCAAAGATATCGTGGTCGCAGATCGAGAAAGTTACAAAAATAATTATATAAATAAATAAATTTAAAGTAATTAAATTTTTAACATGTAAACTATACACCGGATGGCGCATAATTCCTAGGCCAACATTGAGAGAATTTAAAAATGTCAGAATGGGATGAGATTCAACACATTTTATTTTACGTTTTCTTGTTTTATAGAGAAAAAATTAAAAAAGGAAAAACAAACTTAAACAAAACTTTTATTCAAAATAATTTCCGTCATTAATAACAACATTTACCATCATATGAACACTAAGACGGTTTTCTCACGATTTCTTTGTTGCGTTCTGAAAGCTCACGTCGAAAGATGCCGCGAGTTGCTCCTGTGTTTGAGGCGAATCTTCATCCAACAAAGCCTGAAGTTCTTTGTTTGTCGTTGACGTCAAAATCTCCCGATTTTCAAAATCAAAAAATCAAAAAGTCAAAATCTCCCGAATAATCTCCCGACTCCCGAATCTCCCGATCCCGATTCCCGGAAATCATTCTTGGGAGGTTCTTATGAATGGTGCAGCATCGCTGTAAGCTTGGGCAACCATTTTCTTGTTGAGTGGAAAAGGGAAAGAACAGCTTCCCACAAATTACGTTTTCCTGGCACAAAGGTGGCATATTCTGAACCCAAAATAATGGTTTTTTTTATAAAGTACGTAAAAGAAAGTTATATATAAGTAGAAAGCTAATAATACGTAGAAAATTTTAACATAAACAATTTTAACATAAGTAACATAAGTAATTTTAGTTTGACAAAATATCAACAACAGAAAAACGCGGAAATTAATTTCTAGACCTGATAAAAACATTTTCTTTTTTCAATTTTCTGCAAATCTGCAAACAGAAATTCTTCAAATATGCCGAGAATATGTATCATATTTTGTAAAAACTTTGAATCAATCGGTTCCCTACAAAAATTGTAGGGAACAAATAACCTAATTTGACATTCTTTATATATTTTACATTTTGTGGCTACCACGAACAAGACCATTTTAAACATACTAATACACTATAACGTTAACAAATTAAATTAACAAGTTACTTGTCATTTACCAAGAAATTACTTGTCATTTACCAAGATCTTGTACTCCTTATTTAGAAAATTTGGCTCTCTCTCTCAAATTGTCATTCTCATTCAAAATTGTCATTCAAATTGTCGTACTCATTAAAAGCTTCTCATTGTTTGAATATAATATTTTTGCACGTAACAGCTCGAACTATTATTTTATCGAAAATTTCAGAAAACACCTCGAGGAGGAGATTTCACTCATCAATACCAAAGAATCGGTTTGTTTCTCTTGCACGTCACGCCAATCGGAAAGAACGATTTTTACGTCTTTTTAATAAAATAATTTTTACGGAAATTTGGCTAGATTCTTTATAAAATATTGTCGTGGTGTAGGCATTGAAAGTCGATTTAAAGGAGCGTTTCGAATAATAAAATGGTCTCGCTTGGGCTGGTGTAGATTTAATTTGCAATTTGTTTGTTATTTCGATTTCATTTTTTTCATATTGAAATTAATATGTTAATATCACAACCAAGTTATTAAGAGAAAACAGGATAAAACAAAAAATGAGATGAAAAAAGAAAAGCGAAACAATAAACAAATTGCAAATTAAATCTTCACCTGTCTCAAGCGAGACCATTTTCTTATTCGGGATGCTCCTTTAAATCGACTTTCAATAACCTACACCACGACAATATATAAATACTAATACCTTCCTATAACTTTAAATTTGAGCACGTTTAGTGAGCTCATACTACCGTTCCAGTTGGCGTGCATTCACTTTATTGTTCAATATATTTTCCTTTCAGTACTTATTAGGCTTGTTTGGTGTTGTTACGCTTATTTTACTATGCTTCATAATTTACCTAATCTGTGATCGTCGTAGCAGACAAAAACAGGTATATTGCAACTAATTACAGTATAAATTTCTCAAAAATTCGCGCAGGGAAGCGTGCCACAAGCCATTGTAATCCAACCGAATGGCAACAGCTCGAGCATGCGAACCGAAAAAACCGGCCGAATTTCCAAGTCGGCTCGTCGTGACAAGTCGATGGAAAACGAGAAGGAGATTTTGCCATCCAAGAGCATGAAGATGAAGGTGAACATTGTGAACGACGCGAGCACGAGCCGTAACTCATCGAAACAATCGGCATCTTCCAAGTCGACGTCGGTCAAGACGTCGCAGGGAACCCAGTCGCAATCGCAAAACATCATCAATCACGCGAGTGACGAGATGCCAGTGAATCCTCTGACCGCTCAGGAGGAGAAGCAGAAAGAAGTCACCAAGGACTCGCAGACTTCGCAGACCAAGGACTCGTTTGCCAATTTGAGCGTCTCGACGCCACAAAATAATACGTCAATGCTCAATACCGCCAATGCCGGGCCTTCGACTGCTACGAACACCACATCTACTTCGGCAGCGTCGAACACCTTGGCCGCCTCGATCAACTCTTCTGATCTGAAAGGTAATGTTCATTAGGGTTGTTGAATCACTGTGGCGAGCATGCAAATACTAGTCTAAGCAATTCTTATAGTACTGAGGCACGCTATAGATTGATATTTTCATACGGACACGCCAACGGAAAACAGCCTTCACATAGAAATGAAGATCAACGAATTTTATCCGAATGAAATTAAAATTCTGATGTAAAAAATGTCAGGCCGTGAAAGTGCGGTCGGTGTACAAGCACAATATCGCGCTAAAGTCGATTATTGTTAACATGTAATTTCACTCATGCTTTCAATTAACTTATATTTGTCGTTCTTTTTTTAAACAGTTTTTAGACTGTTTTAAGATGGTGATTTTTATGAAACGTCAATTATATCATTTTGTTGTATGAATACGGTAATTGACGTGTATTTCATGGTTGCTTGAAAGTCTTCTTCTTGAAAGTCAGTCAAACTTCAAAAAACATAGTTGTGATTAGAAGAAGAATCAAGCTTAAAGAAAATTAAATTATTACTCACTTCTGTGAGCTTTATCAGTAAAATTAATCTCAAAAGTCCAGAAAAAAGTTTTTGACATATTTCTTATAGAATAAATGAACACCTTATAGGGTCCTTAAAACATAAAATCGACTAACTCTGTTAAGTTTCTCTTATAGAATAAATGTTTGGAAAGTCAATAACCAGCGCAGAAACATGATTTTCGAAAAACGTGCCAAGTTTGCCCTTAACAATTCACTTCAAAATATTTTAAATCAGTACCGTTCTACAGAATAATAAAATAAACAATATTTGCGTGCAGAAGAAAATTACACCACGAGAAAGCCCGTATTCGCAACTAAATGAGCAAAATTAGGAAAAATTCTGATATGATCCCGAATCATGGTTCCCTAGTTAGTGAAAACTGATTTTATTGAATTTTGGACTGGGTAATCGGGTTTTTGAAAAATCTTCGATAATGTGGATTTTAGCTAGCTCCTAATTTTATCAGATTATTTTTAAAATATAGAAGAAAACTTCAAACTTCAAAATCGAATAACTCGAAAATTTCTTCTTAATTTTTGAAATGAATTTTTGAAGTTTATTGATAGAGGACAGAACGGTAAGACATATTGTCCTTTTCAGAGATTGGTGCTTAATGGAAGAGCAAAAAAGAAGAACAAATTATGAGCGGCCACAAACAACTTTTTCGTCTATTCCTCTTCGATGTATGCTGCTCATTATTTCGAAAAAAGGAGTGGCCGTCTAAACGAGAACCTCATTCCCTCCTAATTTTTTCTCTTCCATTAGGCACAGATCTCTGAAAAGGACAGTAATTGTCTTTAAATTTTATTCGTCGTCACTCGTTCTCTTAAAATAGTCAAATTAATTTGAATAAATTTGTTTAAGACGTGATCAAATTTGTTGATATTTTTTCTATATGAAGGCCGTTTCTGCCTCTGCTCTCTGCCTTCGACGTGTACTGGCAAACCCTGGGATAGTTGATAATGTATAACCTTCCTTCGTATCAGTCGACCGAAATTGTTGTCAACTTCTACGTGTGATACGATTTTTGATTAGCTAGGATTGAATTAAAATTGGATTTGCAGTACGCCAACTGAAAATAACGATTTTCGCGATTTTAACCTTGCCTGAAAATGTTTGCACCTTTGTAACAAAAAATGTTTCACTATTCTCTTACTAGGCTTATCTTAAACTGTCTAAAAATATTAAAATCTTACCCCAAAGTTAGATTTGAGCGCGTTTACTTATTATCAAAGCAGTTGGCGTGCTTGCAGTTGCACGGCTCCCACTAACCTTAGAGAGACTATTCGTCAAGAACTCGGGCCGCAACTCATGCTTACTGACAAGATTTTGCAGCTCCGTCACCGGGAATCATATCCTCTATGCCAATCGCGTCAATCAGTCAGTCGGGTTTAACCTCGAATAATTCGATGACATTTACCGTTCCCGAAGAGACGACGAACACAAACTGTGCGGCTCTCTTTAGTAGCGCGACAGGGTCTTGATCATCATCGATTAACGATTGAATCTTTAGGCACGTCGAAGAACTCGTCGTCGAAGCCCATAACGCCATCGGCAACCACTTTGTCTGGAACCGAGATGTCCAAGATTTCTACGACGGGCACAACCAAGTCGGCGAATACCGCCATTGATGTTAGTTGAAATCGAGCAAGATTTGTACTGATATTCCGGTTTAGGTGACTTTCTCGACAGCTACCACTCAGTCCAAGGTAAGCACGCCGGTAGACAATGAGGAGAAGAAAGAGGAAGAGAAGAAGGAGGAGAAAAAGGATGAGAAAAAGGAGGAGAAAAAGGAAGAAGGAAACAAAGAACCAGCGGCAGATAATAAAGTAATAAAACTTTAGTTTTAAAATTTTTTTTTGATAAAAATTATTGTTAAGATTTGAGGTTCAATCTCTATTCCCAAATGGTGTTGGTTCAGCTGTTTAATGACGTCATGTCAAAATGTTATTCTTTAACTATTTAATTTCTCTTCTAAATTGTGTTATTAGTATTTAATAAAGTTTTTATTAGTTATTTACTAAATTTGTGCAATAGACTTTGGCTTTACTTGGTTATTTGGTTAGTCCATGTCAATCGTGAAGATTGCGGACCATCTCTCTCCAGACGCTGCGACTTTGTCTTGCCATAGTTGACCAATTCGTTTTCCTCTCAACGATTCTAATCCTTCTTCCTTTGGTGCGGTTGGTGGAGACCTTATGCACGTAATCAGACGTCCACTTTCGGATGACGTCGGCCCACCGCTCTTTCGGTCTGCCTTTGCTTCGTGTGCTGCAACGGGGGTCCCATTCTGAAAGTATTTTACACCAACGGTCGGGTGGCATTCGAGCAATGTGACCGGCCCATTTCAACTTATTTTTATCCGCAATGATCCCTACATCAATTTCGTCGCAACCGGAATAGAAACATATGGCATTTGCACATCGTTGTTATCGCTCCCTGTCCTTCTTCAGCAGGCACCAACTTTCACTATCGTATAAGAGAGCTGGTATTATGTTCTGCATTATGAGTTCCTTGATGCGTTTCTTGTCTAAGTGCGAGAGTAGTATTTTACTGTTAGAGAAAGATGACCATGCGGCTTTGCAGCGCCTGGATATTTCTTCGTCAACAGAGCCATCAATGTTTAACCAGTTTCCCAAATATCGAGTTCCACGAGAGATTGGACACTTAGACCCGTTTGAGCTTATGTCTCTTCGAGTTGCATGACGGCTGTACATGATGACGGTTTTGTTCGTGTTGATTTCTAATCCATGTCTCGAGCTGGTCCTTCTTATGACTTCTAGTCTTTCTTCGATTTCCGACCAATCAAGAGATCGTCGTCAGAAAATTCAAGCCATTGTAATGCCATCTATATCCATTCGATCTATTTCCATTTCGGCTTCGTTCACAATATGTTCCAAGGAAAACGAAAACAACGTTGGCGATGATGTATCTCCTTGCACTCCAGGACAAAGCGTGTCCAAAAACCAACTTTAAGGAGTAGCCAAAAAGGATATTACAAGGATACAGTTAATAATATCAAGACACTATTTTTTTGCTAAAACGCACGCCTTCTTGCCTCCATCTTAAAATTGTGTGTTTTCAAATTTGGAAATACTTTTCTATTGTTTTGTCCTGGAGTGCTCCTTGTCTTATTCCTCTGTTGAGCGGAACCACCAGATTTTCCCCGTGCACGGTGACATTGACAATCCCTCCTTGAATGGTGGATTGGAGTGTTGAGACAACTTCTCGAAAATCCACATGATTATCGTTTTATTCGTAGAATTGTTACTGGTGATGAAAAGTGGGTTTACTTCAGTAATCTGGACAGACAAAATCAATGGTTGGAACCGGTAGCAAAACGTGATCGTTTCTCAAAGAAGGCACTTCTTTGTGTTTGCTGGAATTTCGAAGGCGTTATTTACTTCGATATAGTTACCATGGACTCAGACCTCTATTGAGCCCAACTTGATTGAATTCATGCGGCACTTGGCGAGAAATATCCGGCATTGATCAATCGGGAGCGGGTACTCCTTCACCAAGACAATGCAGAACCGCACACCGCCAGACAAACGAAGGAAATGACTAAAAATCTCGACGCCATTGAACTTCTTCCATATCCAGCTTATAGTCCGTACCTTGCGCCATCTGATTATCACCTTTTCCAATCCTTGTCACACTTTCTTCGTGGTCGTAGCTTCAATGACCTGATCGATATCGAAAACGGGAGCCGCGAGTTTTTCGCCTCTAAGAAGAATGAGTGGTAACACAGCAAGATCGAACAACTTGCCGATAGATGGGTTCAATCCATAGAGTCAAATGGCCTTTACTTTGAACCGTGATTTTTTTTGCGGAAATGGATTTTATTTTCCGACGGGAGCAATTTCCGATTTTCCTAGATTTAATAACATCAAAAGTAACATCCAGAGTTTTATGATCAAAAAAATCATTTGCACTGTATATTCAAATAACCAAAATGGTGTTTGCTGACTCGAAGAAAGCTGATGAACGCGCTAATTCGATCAAGTTCATTGAAGCCACAATAAGAATTCACAATTGTTTATATAAAATAACTTAACAAAACAAAATAAAATAATTTAAATAAATAAAGTAGATACTTACTTACTTACTTAGGATACTTAGGAGTCCGTTGTCATTCTCTTATAGAGAAGCGGACCAGCTCTCTCCATCATCGCAGCTGCGCCTCGCCATGGTGGGCCAGACAACCTTCTTCTCCACGATTCCGATTCGTCTTCTTGAGTTTCTGGAGGTGGACTTCTCGTGCACATAATTTGAGACCCAGAGTTTAATTGGGTCTTGCCATCTTGCTTCCGGTCTTCCTTCTTGTCGTGTCCAACCTCGAGGAACCCATTCCGTCAATCGTTTCGTTGGCAATCGAGCCAGCCCACTTCAGTATCCTTCGTGTTATTTGACGATGGACGTCTATTTGATCGCTACCTGAGTGCTGACAAATTGCGTTCATACACCTCTGCAGTTGGCTAGAATTTTCTGTCGTCAACGTCCATGTTTCCGCGCCGTACAATAGAGCCGGGATCACATTCTGGAAGAGAAGGCACTTATTTTCTCTTTGTCAAGGTGGGCGAGAAGTGGTTTGATCTTGGTGTAAACACTCCGGCCAAGAAGTCACAATAAGAATTCACAAACGTTTATATAAAATAACTTAACAAAACAAAATCAAATAATTTAAATAAATAAACAAGAATATTTCATAAACACAGAAAAAAAGTAATAATAATTTAGAGACATTTCTTTTATAAAAAAGGTCCGTGTCAGTTCTAAATTGTTTCAAAAACCCGCTGGGAATACCAAAACAAAACAAAAAACATCATCACAAAGTAATCAAGGTACAATTATATTTGCAACAAATTAATCAAGTATCAAGCTTCGTATATCTCATGCCATTCCGATATTCATGATTCTCTTCATCCGGGCTCGCCTCAAGACTCGGACTTTGCCATTCCGAAGAAGATGCCGATGGATTTGGTTGGTGTGTTTCACCCAATCCACGAATTTCCACCTCAGTTCCTATAATTACGACTAAATTAAGTCAGCTGAGTTTTGAACCAACCATAAGCCGGATTTTCAAAAGCCACCGTTGGCTGATTTGCATCCGTATGTCTACGAATGATCCTTCCAAATGGATGCGGCAGCTCACTTCGTTTGCCCATCACCGCAATCACTGAAAATCAACATTCATATAGTTCAATCAATCAAAACACTCACAAGCAATCGCACATCCACAAATAAACAAAATCGATATTATCCAGAAGCCGGAGCTGTTCTTTGAAGTCGACCCTCCATTATCCTCCATCACTTGACGATCCTTTGCCACATTCATGTAAACAATCGGGCTATGGCCCATTGCATTCGCCGCCATCACTCCAATCTCATAATCTTCATCGTTGTCCAAATCGAGTTCGATCTAAAAACAAATTTCCCTTAAAACGTGCTTCCAGAACCCAACCGATTGCTGCAGAGACTTCTGCACCTTCCACTCGCTCGTATCATCATTCTTCTTGCGGTAATAAACAGCAAAGTATTTATAATCGGTAGTAGGTGGGTAATCCCATTCGATGCGAACATTCGAAGGGTTTGATTGCGCCTTGGCTCGCACATTCTTCACCTGAATCGGTTGAATCTCGTGATCTCTGATGTAGCACATCATAATTGGAACTGCTTCAGAAGCGCAGTCGTATCCCGTATGATTGCGTCCACCTTAAACAAATCCTTGTTTAACTTTTTCACTACTAAATAAAGAAATTCTATTTTAATTGAAGGCAAAGGAATCTTGTCGAGAAATCAGCGATTCAAATTGTAATTCTAATCGTCGCTAGAGAAAATATCGGATCCAAAAATTGCCTTTTTCCAATATAATTCTGGTACTTAAATCGAAATACTGGTGTCCAAGAGTTTGCGACACCCCCACTAGCTGTTCATATATTACTGTAGGACTACAGTTGAAATTAGTGGTACCAGTGGATTCCCCGTCATGAAAAATCTATTTCCAGAAAATTTAATTAAAACCGCTTTTACATTTTCCGCAAACAGAGATCACAGCGATGAGACATCCTTCTTTTCTGATCATTAAATCTCCATTTTGCGCGAAAAATGGATGTTTTTTCAAATAATTAGAGTATCAAAGGTCTGAAAACATGTCTTGAACAAGCTAGCATGAATTGGGCAGTGGAAGTAGTCTTTCTCTCCAGGAGTGTGCAAAATTTGTAGTCATACGCCGACTCGGATTATCCATCGTGAAAATCGCTGCGCATCGAAATCGATCACGTTGCGTTGTGAGTAATTACTTGAAGGACCCTTTTGGCTAAGGAAAGACACCAATTCCGGGACGTACAAGGTTTCTATCGACGAGAGATGATCGAACAATTGCGCGGAAAGCTTCAGATTCGATAAAGTCGGCTAGACAAATTGGCCGCACGTCAACTGAAAATGTTCGATTTTTGAAATTTTGCGATTAAATTACGGTACTCTAAAAAGAATATACCAAATCTTTTCTATTCTAAAGCTTAAATGTATATCACTAACTATTCAAAACACAAAATATTGACGGTATATTTAATCTGGTTGGTCTAACGAGTCCCGCTTTAAACTTGTTCAATTGGCGTGTGGCCCTGAAGATGGAGTTTCGACCTCGAGTCAAACAGTTTATCGATAGTAAAATCTAAAAAATGCTCCACGACTGACCCATGATCACAAATGTAGATCTGTTGACTTTCCTCGCCGAAACTTGGTCACAGATTAAAAGCATTGCGTTCATTAACGGATTTAATTGTCAATTAAAGCATGTTCAGATAATCTTTTCAGATGAAAAGAAGTTCAATCTTGACGGACCAGACGGCTGGAATTCTTATTGGCGAGATTTGAGGAAGGATCCATTGACATTTTCTAAGAGGAACTGTGGAGGTGGAACGTGCATCGTTTCTTCACGTCTACTGTAATTCTTTATTTGAAATTCAGTTCGCATCGAATGAAATCTGCGGACTATCAAGATGTCATGGAGATACGTTTAGTTCCATTTCCGGCATATTTCCTTCACATTTCAACAAGACACTGCCGCAATTCATTATAGAGCTTCAACGACGACGTGGTTGAGGTCAAAGAATATCACTATTATGGACGGGCCAGCGTGTTCTCCCGATCTAAATCCCATTGAGAATCTCTGTCCGTCCTTACTAGAGTTGTTCACCATCAAGAACGTCAATTCAACACTGTAGCGAATCTGAAAGCCGAAATCTTCGTCAATGACGCTGATCGATACAAATCTGATTGGAAGACTGATTGCAAGCAAGCCAAACGGTATTAATGAGGTTATTCTGATCAATGCAGAAGCAACAAAGTATTAAATAATAAAATTAATCATTAAATATCGCTAATTTTATTGTTAGTTCCTAGTTTAAGCGTAATGTCATATCACTGTGACACCCTCTGTTTTTGGAAAATGTACTGTAGCGTAGCGGTAATAAAACCGATTTTAATGAAATTTTATGGAAATAGGTTTTTTGTCGGAGATCCCGACCCCAAACGCGCCCCAGCGAGAGAGGCGCGACGCTCGTACGATGCAACTGCGGTTAATTTTAGGCCAAAGTTAATCTAATTATTTTTCTTTTTCATGACGGGGAACACGCCAAATCGAAACTATGATTTTCTTATTTTTACCCTTGTATTATAACTTTTACGTGTATTTTTCACAGTTATTGTCTACTCCATGTTGTCAGCATTTTCTTAAACTCTCTAAAAATATAAAAATCTTCACAAAATGTTAGATTTGAGCACATCTTCTGAGCTCGTTTTATTAGCCTTCAAGCTGGTGTGCGGGGAATCCATTAGTACCACTCATTTCAACTGTAGTTCTACAGTAATATAACAGCTATTTAGTGGGGGTGTCGAAAACTTTTGGACACCAGTGTATAATTCAGGTACTCAAATCAAAATGTATAAAAAAAGACAAAAACCAAACCCTTGCAAAGCGGCAAGCACTTGTCTGACACGCCTAACGCAATACAACATTCCGAGTGATCATCCGTATCATAAGCGCATTTAAGCAGCGGATCTCCGTACTTTGAGCAATCCAATTTGGTCGCTGACAGCGAGGCCCTTCCAATTGAGCACGCCTGAAACCATCTCATTGCTACTCTTTCCTCCAATATTCTCCCAAAAAACCTTCAAGCAATCACCCTCAACTCCTTCATCGACACAACATTGCAGAACCAAATTGCCATCGATCGTCATCGGCACGTTGGCTTTCGGCGATACCGTCAACGTCGTCGTGGCTTCCACGCGCTCATTGTTCGTCTCCACAATGCACTTGTACTCGGCCGCATCACTGGCGCGCAAGTTTCGAATATTCCAGATGGCCGTATAGGAGCCGCTTGATTGCTTCTTTATAGTCATGTAACCTCTCAAGTTGCGATTGCTGCCAATCTTCTCAAAGCTAAAGTTGGGGTTGCGCGACGTGCCCGTGTAGATGCACGGCATTTCCACGTTCTTGTTTTCATACGACACATATTTGTCGCGTTTGAAGGAGAGTTTCGCTGGTTCTGCAAACAATTGCATATTGGTAGAGGGTATTTAAGTGAAAGGTGAGATTCAAGATCCAAGCTCTCCTGACTAAAATCGCTGGTACAATTCAGAATTTTTTTTTCAAACACTGCAGTTATATTTCTTAAGCCCAATATAGTAGTGATTTTAGAAAAATTAAAACGTATGGGCTCTAATTTTATCAAAATGAATATAAAAACTGAGGGTGCAATTAAAACCCAAAATCGCTAGAAATAAATCTACTGCACATCAGGACAAAACAATAGAACATGTTGTTCCACATTTTGAAAATAAAAAATAAGGGCATAGAAAGTTTAGCAATGGATGCATGTTATATTGAATATTGTTCATACCGTTCCAGATGTTAATTTCATTTTCAGAGTTTAAAATAATAAAAGGTTAGTTTTTTTGCATCAATAACGGTTAATCCAGTTACTCAAGATGCTGACCAGTATTGTGTTTTATCCTTCATTGGGCTATAACTTATTGCGAAATTACGTTCAGCCACAAAAATGGGCATGGTACAACAGAGTTTATGATACCAGGATTATTGGCACACTGCCATTTAAATCAATAAAAGAAGAATCTATCAATAAGGGGAATGTAGGAGGAGTTGTTTGCTGTACCGAGGAGTTTGAACTCAAAGCAGCAGAATGCAAAAAGAAAATTGGCATTCTGAAGGATTTGAATTCTATGCTATTCCCCTGAAAGATTTTACTGGAAGTGCACCGAGACCGGAGATCCACTCGGCAGTTGAATTCATGGAAGGAATCGCATCAAAAGGGAAAACTGTTTATGTTCATTGCAAGGCTGGTATAACACGAAGTGCAACTGTTGCAACGTGCTATTTGATGAAATCAAGGAATTGGATGACGAATGTTGCTCGGGAGTTTCTTAAAGATAAACGGCCTCAAGTAATGCTTAGAGATACTCATTGGATATATATCAGATATTTGGACTCTCAAAACTTATCTTTAGAAAAATCAACGAAGTAATTAGTTTGAAATGAATTTCTTAGAATTGTTATCAATGGAATTATATTAATTTGTTTAATATATAGCAAATAACGCTTAAAAATATTATAATTGATTGAGAGCAAAATTAAGCAAAATTTTGTAAGATATGATAAATTTTAAATGGTCGATAACTAATCTGAAAGGTGCGCTTTGCTGAAATTCAGGCACATGATGTTAAAGAGCATAAAGTTCTGCTTCTGTTAATACCCATTTCCCATTTTGTTGCATTTTTGTGAATATATTTCTTTACAAACAAAAAACTTTTTTTGGTGGATGAAAAAAAACGAAATGAGTATTACCTGAAGCAGAATTTTATTCACCCTCACATCATATGCCTGAATTTCAGCAAAGCGCACTTTTCAGATGAGTTATGAAGCATTTAAAATTTGTCATGCTGTTACATACCCTAGATGACACATGTGTGGACCGTTATGACGTCGAGCTAGCGGGACATCACAACACCATGAAGTAAAGATACGACTCCGCCTCCACGGATCATAAGGACAATCAGTTGCTCACTCGACAAGGCTACGGGAAGGTCGCTTCTATTTGGGAGAAGCGCCCCGATCGTGGGTGAGATGTTAGCTCCTATTCTAGCTCCGTAACTAACTATATTCATCTATTGTATTATTATGTGGAATCGAATAAAGATTTATTAAAGAGCTAGGTGTTCTGTGTTCTCGCTAGTGTCCGCCAGGTAAGCCATTTATTGGGCATTTAGTATTAAGATTACATCGAATCCTCACACCAACTACTACTCTTCGGAAGGGAGTAGGTGGGGGGAGACGTATTGTAACGATTCCTTAAAAAACTTAATTTTTGCTTAATTTTCCTCTAAATAAATTCCAATATTTTAGACATTATTAATGCAATAAAACTATCCTTACACCATTTGTATTACTTTAATTAGGAAACATTTGAAAAACCGAAAATAAAATTAACATCAGGAAAGGAGTTCACAGTTTTCAATATAACACCAATCAATTTCAATATATAAGTTTCAATTCCAATTAAATTCAATTTCAATACAATTTTCAATGAAAGTTGTAACATACAACCATTGTTAAACTTGCCACGCCCGTATTTTTTATTTTTAAAAAGTGGAACATAATTTTTGATGGTTTTGTCCTGATTATTCGGATAAGAATGAATCCATCTGCAAATTTTTATCAAATTCTGAGATGGTGACCTAAAACACTTCACTTATGGCTCAACACTGGTGAATCCGAATGCGTAGGCGCTTCGGCGACAGAAGAAAAAGATTTTAATAAGATTTGTTCAAATCCTGGAAGTCCAGGTTTCCTCGCGAGAATTGAAATAAAATAAACAACTAAATCACCTCAAATTGAATGGTTAAGTTGGGAGCTAAGAAAAATGTTCATTTTGCAAATTTCGGTAAGAAGCTCATGTTTTTAGGTAATTTAAGACGAGCTACTAACAATGATGTGTAAAATTTTTAGAGAGAAATACGTGTAAATTAGTAATACACGTTTAAATATTGAAAAATATCCCTTTCAATTTGGCGTGCTAAATTAAAGTCTATTGTCGTGGTGTAGGTTGATGAAAAATTAGGGGTAAAGGAGCATACCGAAAAAAAAGATGGTCTCGCTTGTGCTGGTGTACATTTAATTTGCAATTTGTTTATTATTTCGCTTTTTTTCATCACAATTTTGTTTCATTTTGTTTTCTCTTACTAAATTGGTTGTTAAATCAACAAAATATATATTATAATAAAAATTTTAGGTATAATTTATTATATTTAGGATCGAAATAATAAACAAATTGCAAATTAAATCTACACCAGCCCAAGCGAGACCATCTTTTTTTGGGGTATGCTCCTTTACCCCTAATTTTTCATCAACATACACCACGACAATAATAATATAAAAACGAAACTTTTTTTCAAGTAGGATTTTTACATAACATTTACGGTAAGCTTAAATGATTCAACTATTTTGTATCCAGTGAACATATTGCTTCTCTCTTGGCCTGCTTCTGAAAACTTATAATCGGTGTTTTTAAGATTTCTCTCGTTTAGTTCGCGGAGGACGCGATCGGATTCACCAGTGCAAACCAAATCGGTATTTTCTAACAAGGGAAATCACTTTAGCCCTAAGTCACTCAATCAAAATCTCAAACGGACGCTAAAGTGAATTCACTTATAATATTTAAAGTCTATTCCATTCCCACATATTAGTTCAATACTACTTATTCGAAACCTTCGCAATCTGCTATAATATCGTAAAAAATCTAACTTGGCGGGCGATATAACTCTCATTCAAAAATTCAGAGTATCTGATTTCCTCAACGGAAAAGTAAATATCTTGCAAGAATTTTTCTGACAATTTTGTGCGGTGTGCAATCTTTGAAGAAACTCACTCTTAAACACCAAATGCCGATTCGCCACATGTTGCCGTCCATCTGTCTTCGATACCGCACACGTAATCGTATCATACATCCACGACTCGTCCGTTTCCGCTTCCAGCACCACCGACAACGCACCATGCTCGTTTTGAACCTGTGCAACACTTTTTTTACCAAAACAACACATCCCTATTCCACCAACCACATGCGGACCAAACGTCAAATCAATGTTGAGCTTCCGTTCTCCTTCCGTCTTCACGTGCTCCAGCGAGCAATTAATCTTCAACTTGTCGCCAATCGTGTACACTCCGTTCTCACTAGCCGGCTCGATTCGAATTGTCGGCTCCGGCAATCCAAGCGCGTCCTGTTGAGCCAGTATCGTAATGATCGATGAGCTTCGACTCGATTTCTCTCCCTCCTTCGCCGTCACGTACACGTAGTAAAGCGCGTCTTTGCGCAAGTCTTTAATGACAAGCCACGTCTGATTCGTGGTCACCGTCGTCCACGTGCTGCTCTTTTCCGTGTCGAGATAGTAAACCGTGTATTCGATCGTCGTCGCCACTGGCTCATTGTTTCGTCGCGAGGTGACGGCATTCCACGTGACATTGACACGCGGGCCCGAGTTCCAAACAATGCGCACACCTTCCGGTGCCACCGGTCGATCCGATTCGGTTTCTAAATTTGATTGCGTGATTTTGTCATTAGGAGGTCTCACCTTGCAAGGGTTTCGTCGTAAATGTGACATTCCATGATGGTGGTCCTTCGCCTTCGGCGTTAATCGCTATCACTCGCACTTTGTATTCTTGCTGTGGGTAAAGACCAGAGAAGCGGTAAATATCAGCAGAGCTGTTGATTGCTTGCACCATAGCTCCGTTGTTGAATAACTGAAAGAAATCAACCGTTTTCCACAAGATTCCCAGAAGGCAATCTATAAAGTACCTGAACTCTAAAATTGATAATATCATCCTCAATATCTTCCCAAGCGACCGTCGCTGATTCATGCGTGATCGATGTGACTTCTATGCTCTTCACCGCCATCGGTAGAGCCATCTGTTTGGCAGCAAAACATTTACGATATCTGTCAACTTGTCCAAAGCATTTATCGGCATCAATCTTGAACGGATGACGGCACGCCGGCAAGCATTCCGATGGCACCGATTCGCGGCGACAGCATCTTGTATGATCATGTCCATCTGAAGCACATTGTACCCAAATGTTGACTTCTTCTGAAAACATCAAATCCAATCTTCAATCGGGTTCACTCATGTACCTTGACATTCACGCGGAAGGGTTGCATTATAATAACAGGCGGTCATGCATCCGTCAGACATCTTCTGCTCTTTACAGCACTTCTGAAACTCGTCGTCCGTGTGCACATTATCTCCGCGTGGACAACAATAGCTCATATCTGTGTCCATTCCAGAGCAATGGAATCCGTTCGGGCACGGATTCGAATTGTCACATGGCAGTACTCTTCCATCTCAAAATCATCTCATTTATTTTACTAATCATAATCCTCAACCCACCATTTGTAAGAATCGGCTCGCCTATGGTGCATATTGGCAGTCTGGTGGTTGGGCGCGTGGTGAAAAGTTTCGCCGTCGACGGTAGACTCGCGCCAGCTTCCGAATTCGACTGCACACTAACAATATACTGCGTGTCCGGCTCCAAGCCATTCTCAGTATGCGGTGACTTCACATTCGTGATCTAGATCGCCACCATTTCTCAATACCTAACAAAGACTCGCTTACCGTTCGCACCGGCTGCCCAAGCTCATTCTTTCGCAAGAACAGTGTATAATTGCGAACCAAGTGTGCATTCGCTTGCGGCTCGTCCCAACGAATCGTCACCCCGTGCGCCGATATTCTATTCACCGTCACATTCACCGGCGATGATGGATGAGTTTCTAAAACATTTACACATTGAGTGAGCAACGATGCACAAACCAACCGTAGCCTTCACGAATGCACTGATAGATTGCCTGCAGGTCGAGATTCAAGCAGAGTACCGAGTGTACGCCAAGTTCTTTCGTGCTTCCCGAGCAAATCTCGAGACAATCGTTTTGAACGCCTTTGCGAATGCAGCAATCTGTATGGTTTCGATTGTCAGCAATGCATGGGGATACCTGAAAGAAATAAGAACTTATTGAATCTAAACTCAAGTTGGATAAACACGGACACACCACTCTAATCATTTGGCTCCCCGGTTATTCTGACATTTACAACATGTCAACAAATTCCAAATGGAAAATTATACTTTTTCCAGTGATGTGGCCTTTCCGAACAGAAGTATAAAGATCACTCTCCGCTGGTGTGCACAGATTAGTTATATACACTAGCTGACAAAAGTTTTGTCACAAATGTTTTATCGGGTTTCACTTTTTTGTGACTTGACCAAATTGGCTGATTTTTTGATATGATAGATTCATATGATTGTAGATTATTTTACAAATTCCCGCTTGCGATTACGATGATCCGTTTTACAGTGACAAGCGTTTATCTTAAAACGCTTAGCTCGAAGATATTACGCACTTTTCTTGCACTGCATATTTTAATAATTTTTAAAGTTTAATTATATTTTTTTCATAATTTATTGAAAATAGCAGTAATTGGCAACATTTTAGAGATGACTCCTCGTAAAGAAACTCAAATTGCCACCCGGCAAGCTGTTATCAATATGAGGGAAAACGGAATGCGTGGTACCGAAATTGCCATGGTAATTTAAACCAAATTTTGCTACTATAACATGTTAAACACTGATTCACATAAAATATCAAAAAATCAGCCAATTTGGTCAAGTCACAAAAAAGTGAAACCCGAAAAAACATTTGTGACAAAACTTTTGTCAGCTAGTGTAAGTTAAGAAACCAATTATATTGTAAAATCAGTTTGCACTTTATAGTGAAACATGGATAAAGTGCAGTTCTCTTCCAAAATGTTAAAAATGGTGCAGCGATCTCACGAACAATTGGCTGCGCATAAAAATATCGCATACATAAGAAAGAATGTTTCGTTCAACACTCGAATCTCTCTCGTGGGTGGACGATGTGCACGTGAAACAGCCAATGATATGAATCTTACAAGGGAAGTGTTTTTATTCGAACTCTCAGAATTTTTTAAAACTTTGCAGGTAGATTCCTCATGTCGAAAATAGAATGCACACACACCCCAACTTGTTGGTAAGAAAATAAGTTCAGTAAACGTGTTCAAATATAACTTTTTAGAAAGATAATAACATTTTTAGATAGTTTAAGACATGCTTAATTAAATTGTTGTAAAAACTTTTTTCTTATAAAGACGTGAAAATTTCCACAGACGTTTAAAAATCGCAAAATCGCTATTTCGATTTGGCGTGCACACATGTTAGACGTAAATTTCTTGGAACCTTTTGGAAAAGTCCTCAAACTTTGATAGTAAAACAAGACGCGCCTCCATGCAAAATGCGGCATAGTTGCCAAAAAAGTGCATGTTATTGATATAAAGAAAACAAAAGTTTAAAAACTCAAGTGACAAGCTCAATTCCATCGACGGGACCATCGAAATTTAAAATTTACTACTTTACGGTTTTCTCTCTAATATACCCGCTAGAAATTTGCAGATTTCTTGTCTGTCAAAATATTAGAATTCATTGAATATTATTAGGGTGAACCAAAATTTTTTCCCAATTTCCTATATCTTTTGTTCTAATTGCTTTTTTTACCAAATAAATATTTTTATATACAAGCACTCCACTGCCACAGAACCGTGCCGCATTGCAAAATACTACGCAACAATTGCGCGAATACAAAACTTTTCAATGTATTGTTTCGTAAACTATTATATTTATTAATTATTTTTAACCGAAACGTTAGTTTATATGTCATATTCATCACTATTTTTTATTCCTAAAAGAATTTGATTCAAGCAGTGACAGACACGTATATTCGCTCGCTGCACACAAGCCAATCCTGAACAAATTACGGAGACTGGAGCAATTTGCCGTAGCGTAAGAGCTAGAATATGAAAAGATGGATGAACTGAAAGACGTTATCAGAGAGCACTCAACTGAATGGAGATGGACCAGACTTGCGACGACGAAGAAACTCCATTTAGTTGTGTTTCGGGCAATTGGTGCAAAGTCTTTTGCAATGCGGCGCGGTTTCGTGGCAGTGAAGTGTACAAGTGTTATATATATATATATATACATTTTTAAAGCACTGGAACAGCTTTATCATTATACACTAGCTGACAAAAGTTTTGTCACAATTGTTTTTTCGGGTTTAACTTTTTTGTGACTTGACCAAATTGGCTGATTTTTTGATATGATAGATTCATATGGTTGTAGATTATTTTACAAATTCCCGCTTGTGATTACGATGATCCGTTTTACAGTGACAAGCGTTTATCGTAAAACGCGTAGATCAAAGATATTACGCACTTTTCTTGCACTGCATTTTTTAATAATTTTTAAAGTTCAATTATATTTTTTTCATAATTTATTGAAAATAGCATTAATTGGCAACATTTTAGAGATGACTCCACGTAAAGAAACTCCAATTTCCACCCGGCAAGCTGTTATCAATATGAGGGAAAACGGAATGCGTGGTACCGAAATTGCCATGGTAATTTAAACCAAATTTTGCTACTATAACATTTTAAACACTGATTCACATAAAATATCAAAAAATCAGCCAATTTGGTCAAGTCACAAAAAAGTGAAACCCGAAAAAACATTTTTGACAAAACTTTTGTCAGCTAGTGCATATAAATTTTTAATTGGGCTTTTACTCAAAATTTTCAACTTGTAGAAGAAACATGGAAAATCCGAAATTCGTGTTCTTTTACGCCATTACTGGAAAATAGGCTTCAACCCAACTGCAGTCGGATCGTATTGCGCTTAATTGGATCAAAAGATTTAACGACGGCGACACTGATCTCGAGGACAAGACACATTCAGGCCGACCTACGACAGTGAATTCTGAAGCAATCCGTGAAGCTGTGGAGACCAATCAATAAGAACTCGCAGATTTTCGGCCGAGCTCGATATTTCAAATTACTTGTACGACATCTTCACGCACCTTGGGAAAGAGATGTGCCGAGAAGTACCTCATTGACTGAAATTAAAGCTCAAAAACGTGTCGAGACTTGCCGAAAACTTCTCGAAAATTCAAAAGATTACCGTTTTATGCCTAGAATTGTAACTTTTGATGAAAAGTGGGTCTACTTCAGTAATCCGGACAGACAAAACTAATGGTTGGAACCCGGTAAAACGACGGAACCGTTAGCAAAATGTGATTGTTTCTCAGAGAAGGCAGGAATTTCGAAGGCGTAATTTACTTCGAGCTAGTACCAAATGGTCGGACCATCGACGCAGATCATTTTTGTAATGATAACTATGCCGCATTTTGCCTTGACGCGTAGAGTTACGACATTTACCATGAGCACATACGAATGTTTGAGTACTTTTCCAAGAAAATCAATTAAGTTCCATGATTCATTAGTTAAGACTCCTTTTTTTTCCTTGTTACAATCCCCAAAACAATTTGCAAACCTTTGGCCATTCCGCGCGACAAGTTGTTGCAATCGAAATAGTCGACATTGGTGTCGGATCCACCGCCACATTACACATTTTTGACGAACACGCCGATGTCACGTTGTTCTCGTTACAGCATTCTAAAACCAGCCAGTTCATTTCTAGAAAACCGGCACAAATCTCATACTCATCGCGTCTGGTAATGTTGCATTATTTCGAACGACGTGCACATTTGTTGACGCTATACTTCTGACCGACGGCACACTCGTTCCATATTCGTTGCGCGCTGTCACGTAGACAATATAACGACTCGCTGATCGCAAGTCTTTGATTGTTGTGCACTTTTGTGTCGTATTAATCTTAAAATGAAACAATTTTCACTCCCAACCAAGTCTCTCATACGCTTTTGAATGCGAATTCACGGACTGTTGTCGAATTAGTTGTGTCATCTCTTGTCACAATAACCATCGTTGATCGTTTATTCCTTCGCACACTAATTTCCGCACCATCGTCTATCTGAATTCAAATTATTCTAATTCAAGTATAAACTCTATTTCCCAAACCATCATCACATGTCTTCGCTTCCTTTCCTTCTTCGCATCCTTTACAACCTCAACCACTCCACCATCAGTGTCATCATCATCCTGCTGATATTCATCCTCATCCTCGCCATCCCCAACGTCCGTGTAATCACCCGTCAATAGCGGAAGTCCTCTGCAAAAGTTAAAGGTAAAAACAAAAGTAGCGTAAGATAAGACTTACATGTCGCCACCGAGCAACGGAAAGTTGGGAATTTCCTTGTAGAAAACGGTATAGTCGATGATCGGGAACTTCTTATTGGAATTGTACATCTTCGGCTCTTGCCAGCAAACAGATAGTTTGTCATGATCAATGGCGTTCACTTGGATTTGTACAGGTGCTTCCGGATAAGGAACTGAAATTGCCTTTCTTAATTATATTTATGTTCGAATTTTGCGACAAAAATCACAATTCTTAAAATTTTAATGCTCCACAGGCAATCCTCCAACGAAGGTTAATAAAACAAGGCTCAAATTTAAAATCAATTTCTTAATTCTTAGTAATTAAAGTTGTTAATTGTTTGAGAGATTAAAAGAATAGCACACCAAATGAAAGTGATACAATTTTTAAATATTTAATATTGTCTTTTAAAATTTCATGCACAGCTTAAACTGGTGAATCCGAAAGCATCGGTTTCCCATCGGTTCAAAACGCGCTTCGGCGACGGACGAAAAAGCTTTTAATAATAATTATTCAAATTTTGGCAGTCCAGGTTTCCAGACGACAATTTAAATAAAATATAGAACTAAATTAAAGTCTAATGATATAAAAAATAAACTATTGCCAAGCTCATTAGAGCCAAGGTCATTAAAATTGAAATAAAAGGATTTTTAAATCAATTTTGGATTTTTTAAGAAACATTTACGGTAGGCTTAAATGTTTCAGCTATTTTATATACAGTAAACATATTTCATCTCTCTTAGACTGCTTCCGAATACTTAAAATCGACGAATTAACCAGTGTTAGAAGAGACATACAACGTAAAATGCCTAAATTAGAAATGGAATGTACATAATCCAAATAAAAATTAAACATTTCAAAGTTTTGTGGCAAGTTGTGCAATACAACGACTTACTTAACTGTATATAATATACACTAGCTGACAAAAGTTTTGT
The DNA here is from genome assembly GCA_963931815.1 of Caenorhabditis plicata. Classification (NCBI taxonomy): domain Eukaryota; kingdom Metazoa; phylum Nematoda; class Chromadorea; order Rhabditida; family Rhabditidae; genus Caenorhabditis; species Caenorhabditis plicata. The sequence goes on along the minus strand of OZ007491.1, from coordinate 12,120,676 downwards.
CACAAATGTTTTTTCGGGTTTAACTTTTTTGTGACTTGACCAAATTGGCTGATTTTTTGATATGATAGATTCATATGGTTGTAGATTATTTTACAAATTGCCGCTTGTGATTACGATGATCCGTTTTACAGTGACAAGCGTTTATCGTAAAACGCGTAGCTCAAAGATATTACGCACTTTTCTTGCACTGCATTTTTTAATAATTTTTAAAGTTCAATTATATTTTTTTCATAATTTATTGAAAATAGCAGTAATTGGCAACATTTTAAAGATGACTCCACGTAAAGAAACTCCAATTGCCACCCGGCAAGCTATTATCAATATGAGGGAAAACGGAATGCGTGGTACCGAAATTGCCATGCTAATTTAAACCAAATTTTGCAACTATAACATGTTAAACACTGATTCACATAAAATATCAAAAAATCAGCCAATTTGGTCAAGTCACAAAAAAGTTAAACCCGAAAAAACATTTGTGACAAAACTTTTGTCAGCTAGTGTATATGGCAGTCAGATTTTTTATTCCTTAAGAATATCAAATGAAAAAATGCTATTATTATATATAAGCTTCCCTTACAACTTTTACGTGTATTCCACAAAAATGTTGTTTACCTAAGCACGAAAATTGATATGCTATTTATAGAAGATTAGCAAGGACAATTCCGGACTTCGAAATTGAAAAAGTCCCATTCCGCCCATCTCTGATCGACACCATTTAACAGAACATTGAAAGGATTGTTCGAGGAAAGGTTTTAAATCGGGTGGAACATTACCAGAAGGCCGATGGACGGTTGGTGCAAAACTCTAATAGAATGGAACCTCAGAGGATAAGCCAGATCCCATATGCAAGAATGGATTTATCTGTTAAATGACGATGGAAAATTTTTGTTAAATTACTATTATCAAAACATAAGAAACTGAAAATTCAATTTCAACATTTATGAATTATTTTCAATGGTCTCAAAGAGATCAGACTTCCATGTCTGGCATTAAGAAGAAAAAGGAAATTGATGAATTCCGAGCGCGTTTTCACACATAACTACATATTGGCTTTGGTGGTCTTTTCTGTCTCCACTTCATTTCGCATTCACTATGCCTTCACTATTATTAAAATATTATCAAAATATAAGAAGTTGCAAATTCAATTTCAACATTTTTGAATTATTTTCAATGGTCTCAAAGAGATAATGAAACAAATATTCAATTTATGTTAATAATTTCTCTGTTTTTCATTATATTTCTTCAAAATTTCTAGATCAAATCAGATTGATTCCTATAATTTTTTATGAAAATAAAATTGGAATTGTCAAATTCTTATATTTTGATAATATTATAAGGAAATTTAAGTAAGTGTATGTAAGAAATAATATTTTAATACAAAACAGATTGTCAAATATTTACAATTTATTGGAAAGGGCAATTAACCAATGATTTCCATCACCATTTAACGGATAAATATGTTCCTCGTCAGAAGACCTCAGACCAAACGGAACACCTGTTCTGATGCCGTCAAACTCTGGATCTAAAACTTCACCCACGAACGGTCCACGTTTGTGGCAGTGATGGGAGGGACCCCGTTTTTTGGAATACCGCGCGGGCGGGACCTTAAAGGGGGGGAAGAGTCCCTCCCATCCCTGTTTTGTGGGTGATATTTCCACGGACAGGAATACTGAGTGGCACGGCACAGTCGCTCGAACTGGAGAGACTTAGTCCGCTTCCGGTTCTAAAACTTCACCCTTAGTCCCCTTTTCATGGCGAGAATGGTTCGGACTCCAAAGTAAGTAAGAAGTTTACCAAAGTCACTCACATTTTGTGTAACCAACAAAGTTTGTAGTTAGTTTAGGACACGCTTGAAAATGTTACATGATTATCTTGTTATAACTTATACGGTAGAAATAACTATAAACTGTTTGATGAAATCGTCATTTCCATTTGATGTGCCTTTCCATATTATTCTTAAACTCTCTAAAAATATTTAAATCTTCACAAAATATTAGACTTGAGCACGTTTTTTTTTTTCAGAGCATGTTTTTCTAGTTGACGTGCGTAAGAAAGCTTTTTATCTTCATCCGTCACAAAAAAGTTTTGCTAGAACTGGAGCTATGTTATATGTCTAGGAGAAAACTCTAAGCTCGCCTAATTGATTAGCAAAGACAGGACCTCAAAAAAGTCACTTCAATCTAAAATTTTGTAAAAATTTAGAGCGCCAGAGATATTTTCGGAAGAAACCTGTAAAATTGACGTTAAAATCAGTTTTTATAGTGCACGTGAAAATTTATAAAATGCGTTTAAATAATGTAACAAATTTTAAAATCTTCATTTTTATTTTTCGTGCTCTAGGCAAATATAAATCATAATCATGGAACAGGAACAGTCAATTGTCTTTTTGGTTAACGGTTAGTGGCTGCCAATGATGCATAGAATTCCCAATTCTGGATTCTGGGTTTTGGATTGTTAATTTTTCAAATTTTCCAATAACGTATATTTATATCCTACAAGCTTTCATGAATCTCGTTTTAACTCGTCGGTCACCGATGGCGGTTGGACATCGATAAGCTCTCTCTCTCTCTATCAAAATTAAGGTATTATTTTAACATAATATACATCATCGAAACCCGCCAAATAAAGCGTGAGAAAATATTTTTTTAGCGAAGAACCTTCTGTAATTTTTTCTTTAAGTCTTTAAACACCTAAAACATTTTTTCGTCGAGTAGCCACTTACATTACCGATTGTCGATTCAAATTTAATCTGAGGCCGTATGCAAGAAATTATTTATCCGTTAAACGACGATGGAAAATCATTGATAAAAGAAAGAAAGTCTAAGAAAATGTTAATATTTGAAATTATATTTGAATTATTATGGAACTCACAAAATTAATTTAAAAAAACGTATATAATTTACTGGAAAAGTTAAATTATCAATGATATCAATGACCATTTAACGGATAAATACTTTCTTGCATACGGACTCCAAACCCTTATTCCATTATTATTTTTGGTTCCGAATTCTAATGTAACTAAAATTATTCCTAGAATATATTTATTTCACGGCCTAAACTGGGGTCCTATTCTACCATGTTCAGTTTGCTCATGCACGACAAATAAATGTGAAACAGGGAACGCCGCCAAAATCAACTCTGAACTAATACTGGAGGAGAGCCTGTCAGTCACTACACGGAGCACCGAATCAGAGACATAATAAGGCGTTTATTTCTATGCAAAATTAGCTTTTATACGCTTCTTCAGTAGGGGCGGGGTGTATTACCAAATCTAAGGCCGTATGCAAGATATTATTTAACCATTAAACGGTGATGGAAAATCATTGATAAACTACGTTTATAAGAAAATAAAAATAAGCACACCAAATTGAATGGCTAAGTTCGGGGCTCAGAAAATATGCTCATTTTGCATTTTTCGCTAAAAGCGTGACTTTTTAGATAATTTAAGACGGCCTAGTAACAACGAGGTGTCAAGTTATATGAAAATAATGCGTGTAAATTAGTAATACACGTTTAAATAGTGAAAAGTATTCATTTCGACTTGGCGTGAATGAGTATATGTAAGAATTAGTATCCAAATCACATTATGAATTAAACATTTATATAATTTACTGGAAAAGATAATTTATCAATGACTTTCCAACACCGTTTTACGGATAAGTACGTTCTTGGATGCGGCCGCTGGTATTTTAGCCAGATGCTACAAACTGGTCAAAACTGAAGCTCAGAAAAGTAATTTAAACCTAACATATTATAAAAAATTTAAATTGTTGTTGATACTTTAATGGAAGCCTGTATGGTTATCGTAAAATTAAAAATTTCTAATTTACACGTGGTTTTTAATAAAAATCTTTTACAAATTGCAAATTAATCATTTTCAAATCATTTTCGTGTTTTCTATTCCTTTGGTCATTTATACTGAATGACACGTTCAGTTGAAATGGATAGAAATTGGACATTTAATTACAAATATTAATAAACCCACGTCTAGTTACAAACCACCAAAACAACCAAACAGATTTATTACTGTGCATGCAAATGGACATCAATACAATATAGAAAATACAAATTTTAGAAAAAAGGTAAGGGTTCATGCTCATAACAGACAGAGGTAAATCTGAAACGGAAAAAAGAACATAACAAAAACAAAAATTGTGTAGGGTATTAGAAGAACATGCACAAACGAACAACAAAATCTCTTATATACATTTACTAAACTCATTTTTAGTTATCAAAACCCCTTAACCGTCAATTGGTTTTTCAATCATGAACGCCGAATAATGAATATTTGGATTAAACGGTGTTATTTTGGTAGATCGACTAAGAACACTTGGCAACATACGATAAGCTCGATCCAAACAAGAAAAGATCTCCGGCAAATAGTAGAGGCACAATCGATGAGACCTTCGCAGCATCTTGAAGTCTCCCGAACAAAAGTCGTAGCAGAAGCTCGGCACCAGCTGAGTCTTGCAGCAATGTACATGGCTCCGTGTGTTGCCCTCAGTCGCGCACGACAAAAAGTTCTTGTAGTCGTCCGTCTTACAACTGAACGGTAATGAAATCAACATTAAACATTAATCACAAATACGAATCGCAACCTGGTCGGATCAAAATGATAGCGATCCATTTCAGAAGGCTTGCACATGCCACGACACAGCGGCGATATGCCCTTCTGCTGGCAGCATTCCGAATGATCATACGAAATGTTCTCATGAAAGCCGCCTTTAAGTCCCGATTCGAGCACTTCCACCTGGAACTCGAGAAGCTCCGACTTGTTGCCCAGCTGACAACGATATCTGCCCGAATCGTCAAACGTCAGATTTCGAAGCACCAATGTGAAGTCTTCTTTGCGGCACGAGCAGCACTGGTTGTCGACGCATGAGAATCCAGGTGCGCACGGCTTTGAGTCGTCGCATTCTCCGCTGCATCCTGAAATTCTGGTGAAGTTGACGTTTTCTTGTATTGAATTGACTATGTTCAGTTAAGCTCAGACAATGCTTGGGATCACTCATTCTATCCAGAGATGGGCGCAATTCCCTATTTCCTTTTTCCATTCCGAATTGCGAAATTTTATATTTTTATTTAAAATTTCGAAACATCACTTTTCATATAAACCTTATCACCAAATGAGACCGGAATTTCGGATTCTGAAATCGAAAAACTGTAATTTCGTCCATCTCTGATTCTGACCAGCCCTAGTTCCAAAATAAAAAGTTAGAGCTGAACACATATTTTAAAAACTTAGGGAGTTGTCCAGCCCAAACCCAATTAGGGCAGAGCCAGCGCTTAAGTCAACTATTCTTCTAGCAACCACCCATCAAACCTTTTTCAAAATCCACCTCAATCGAGTGCTGAAACTTGTACGATTTCTCCGCTGCCGTTTCATTCAAAAACTTGGTGCCCGATGATATTTGAACACCATCCTTATACCTTCAAGAAAAATCCCATTAATCCTTGCTCATTCTTGAACCAAAAAAACCATCGAACTTGATCCGAACAGGTATTGAGAACACACTTGATTTGCGTCGCAAATCCCTGAATGACCGTCAAGAATCCCTCATTGTCCGTTGTCAAATGAGTCTCTTCTGGTGCTGTCGGACTTGGTGTGCTAGTGCCAGCCGAGTTAACCGTTATTGCTAAAAGACAGGCAAAGCTTAGAAAGCTTTGCCAATGTGCGAGCATGATTTACCCAGTTATGGTCGCTGCGGAATTCTGGAAATGGAGAGTTTGTCAATTTCAAGAGATCTTGTAGATATATGAGAGAATGACAAACAAAATATCAGAAATATTCATTCTATCTTGCAATACATAATCTTGTGAAGAATAATTTCGGAGGCACGCCAACTGGAAATTAAGGTTTATCGATTTTAAGCGTGCTTAAAGCTTGTTAAGTTTCTTCAATAAAATACTGATAGCGACAATTTAACTATGCTTTCCTTAAACTATCTAAAAATATAAATATATTTTCAAAAAGTTATATTTCAGAACGTTTACTGAGCTCATTTTATTACCATTCCAGTTGGCGTGCAACATAAATGTTAAAGAACTCGGAAATTACTGTTTCAGAATATTTAAATGCAACTAGTCCTTTCCAAAAAGTTAGATTTGAGCAGGATTCTTGAGCCTATTTTGTTATCACACCAGTTGGCATGCGGAGGGGACCGGAACACCACCCGATCCAATAAAATGTTATGCTCATTAGATAACCTAGGCTTTCATTTATCTTTTGAATTGCATAATATATATATATATATTAGTTGTTTGTCTACAAATAACCAAAATCAACTTAATATTTAGATTAAAATTCAGTGCAAAATTCTATAAAACGTATCTGAAGCTTGTAAAAAGGACTTATGCGGGTGGCATGCACGCCAAATGTTATGTGATTATAAAAATAGAAGCTCATAAATCCGCTTTAAGACAATATTAGATAAAATAGTAGTTTTTAGCGAAAATTTGATAACGATACGTGACAAGTGAAACCTAATTTAGATGTACAAACAATTAGACGGTATTGCCGATTTTACGAAATCTAATTTCGAAATAAGTTCGACGTAGATTTCAAAATATTTTAAAATATTATACTCTTATTTTCAGGCAGACAATGCAAAATTTTTTGAGTTAAATATTTATAGTCGTCGCCAAATGCGATTAGCACCGCAAAATGTGGCGCACTTTTTTAAATATTATTTTTTCATCTAATTTTTATGATTTTTATTATTTCCCACATTTATTCCACGACTCAAACAACATTTCAAACATATTCTTAAATTTATTTAAGCAAAAACAGTATAGAACTTGCATAAACAAGAATATAATCATAAAAATTAAATGAAAAAATAATATTTAAAAAAGTGCGCCACATTTTGCGGTGCAAATCGAATTTGGCAACAACTATAAATTAACATAAAAAACGTTAAATAATAAAAATATATTTATTGCGGGTGGCGTGAATGTTAAATGTACCTTTTCATTTCACGCCAACTGGAAATCTAACAAAATGAGATCAGAAAACATTTTCAAATCTATTGTCTTTTCAGAGATCGGTGGCTAATATAAGAGTGTGGCCGTGCAAGCGAGACTATCATTTCTTTTTTTTTGCTCTTCCATTAACCACCGATCTCTGAAATTTACATTAATATTTTGTGAAAGTTTTAATATTTTTAGAGAGTTGAGGAAAAATCTGACAAACTAGCGTAGACAATATTAGTATTAAGTACACTTTAAAATGTTAAGAGAAAAAATAAAAATAAGAGATACACGTTTAAATATTGAATAAAATTCATTTCCATTTGGCGTGCCATACGGATTTATACATGGGGAAAAAGCTCTCGTTGGAACATAAAATGCGTTTCCACATAGTTCAAGGAATATTACACAATCTAATTTAAAATAAGTTTAATTATATATGTTTTTCACCTGCATCGCTTTAATAATACATTTTTGTCCTTGCTTTATTCTACTAAATAATAGAAAGTATAAAAATTGTAATTATAAATTCTAGTTTTCAGTCTTAACTAATACAACACACCACCTGGACCAGCATAACTCGTGTTTCATTTCACAATGTTATGTTATTAATCCGTGTATTAGACCACCTAGGCACATAAATTGCAAAAGACCGCGCAACAATTGCGCCAAACAAGCCCTTTCATTTTTTTCCATTTCAATTATCCGGGACACGGGACCGGGATCGGACTTCCCTTTTTCTCTACCTGGGACCCCTTTTTGTTTAGGAAAATACTCGGGTCGGGCCGGGCCATCACTGATACATATACAAATTAAAACAAAAAATACCCCAAAAACCAAAATAAAATAGGTAAAGGATAGTAATAAACTATTGTCAAAGTGTAAGAAATTCAAGAAAGAATTCAATTCAAGAAGAAATTCATTTTCAATATTCATAAAAATTCATAAACAACTGGTAATAATTTCGGCTCAATTCGGCTCTCGAAAACCAGTTATTCTCGAAAAACCCAGCGTTTACAACCTTTTGACCGGTACTGTCCAACGAGTGTTTTGCGCAATTGGTCCGCGGTAATTTGCGATTTGGGCGTACTTCGTAGCAGTATGTTGCCAAGGTAAATGATACCATATTTGTTGATTAGGATAGTTTATAATCGTATCAGTTTGGAAAAATAATAATTCAGTATACTGACAGCACCCCAACTTCTATGGTAATTAAATGATCTCAGTAAGTATGCTCAAATAAAACTTTTTCGAAAGATATTTACATATTTAGATAGTTTAAGACAAGCTTAATTATGTTCTAGTAAAAACTGTTTTGTTATAAAAACGTCAAAATTTCTACACACGTTTTAAAATCGCAAAATCGCAATTTCGATTTGGCGTGCTGACAGAGAGTACTGTAGTTGTATCTTTCAAATTGGAACATTTGAGTTGGTGTGATGATTCTAATACGTGTATGCTTACAATAGTAATTTAAATATTCGTTCATTTTCAGTTGGCTTGAAAATTTTAGATAAATTTGACAGATTCTTCTTAAAAACTATCTGTAAGAACGTTTTTAAAATATTGAATTAAATTGAATCTGCTGTGATATTACTGCTATATATTCTATATTAAAATAAAACCATGAAAAAAACAGAGATAGAATAAAATTGGAACAATTCATTTAAAACAAATCATCCGGTCATTGCGAGAGAACACATAATCACCACCAAAAACGGATTAATCGAACACAGTTGTTAAAAAAAATGACAAATCGGCTGTCAATAATCAAGGACAAACCAAGAAGGAAAAAGAAATATCAGAAGAAGGACAAGAAAAATGAAAAAATAATTTTAACACCTTTATTTCCACCTTTTCCTCAAGAATAGATCAACAAGTTTCAGATGATGTGACAGCTGAAATTGTTTTCCAGTTTTATCATGATTTTCGTTTTATGACAAATTGATTGTTTTGGGAATGTCGGGAACAATGGGAAATAATCATCGATAAATAAATGACGAAATTATTAAAAAAAAAAAGGAAGGAAGTTGAACCGTATCAAGGTGCGATACAATTTTAAGAAACAATAGAAAAAATGGGAATTGGGAATCACTTTTGTTGTGTTTTGCTTATCGGCCCCTCCTAATTGAACGACCTTCTAGAAAGGCACGCCAACTGGTATGGAAATAAAATGAGCTCATTAAATGTTCTCAAATATATTTTTTTTAAAATATATTACTATTTTTAGATTATTCAAGAAAATCATAGTTCAACTAGTCTAAAAAATTATTTCTTGAACTAACCGAAACATTTTCAGACTCAATCGTTATTTCCAGTTGGCGTGGAAAGGTTAATTGAATAATATTATGGTCCCAAAATAATAAACAAAAACATTTATTAAATGGATCACGCTGTCTTAATGGACAAGCGAGGCTACAACTGTCTTTGTGTAAGCCATTTGTCATATTAGTAATTTACTATCTTTTGTTACAATAGCCCGCCACGTGCAAATGCCAACTTTGTAAAGTTTAATCACGTTTTACTTATTTCAAAGATTGATGACGTTTTTACGCTATATAACAGGATGAGTCTGTTTCATGCAAAAAGCACCTCGCGTCCTAACAGGAGCACTTTTCGTGCAAAACACAGTCACGCAACCGTCAAGCGCAAAGTGCAGAGTCATTTTTAATTTCGATTCTTTTCATTTTTATTTAAAAAAATCAAAGATCTCAAGAGAATAAAACCAACATAGATTTTTCGCGAATCAAATCCTCTACCAGATATGCTACGCATCCCTTTATATCTTAATTAATTTGAAGTTTGAGGAAAAATTTTAAGTTGTATGGTATAATAATCCGTGATTTTTTTGCGGAAATGATTTTTTCCGACGAGAGCAATTTCCGCTTTTTATAGATTTAATAACATCCTAAATTTGTAAGAACACTTGTAGTAATTTAAATGAAAACTGAGGCCGTATGCGAGAACGTATTTAACAATTCAATCATTTGTTAAATCAAATGTTAAAACAAAAACGTGTATTCAATAAATTTTATTTAACTGTATTTTTATTACTTTACTACTAATTTTATTTATTAAAGGATATTGTTGATTTTAATTTAATGAGTGATATTAAAAAACGGACACTGGTGAATCCCAACGCGTCGGTTGAGAACAAAACGCGCTTCGGCCACGGGAGAAATCTTAAAAACATCGATTTTAAGTATTCACAAGCAGGCTAAGAGAGAAGAAATATGTTTACTGTATACAAAATAGTTTAAGCATTTAAGCCTACCGTAAACTTTTTTAAAAGTTCCAAAATTGATTTAAAAATCCTCTTATTTCAATTTTAATTTATTTTAATGACCTTGGCTCTAGTGAGCATGAAAATAGTTTCGTTTTTATATCATTAGACTTTAATTTTGTTCTATATTTCATTTCAATTGTCGCGAGAAAGCTTGGGCTGCCAAGATTCGAATAATTCTTATTAAAAGTTTTGCGTCCGTCACCGAAGCGCGTTTTGTTCTCAACCGACGCGTTGGGATTCACCAGTGGGATGTTAAAAACGTCAGGCCGTGAAAGTGCGACATTCAACATCTAATGCGGATGACAAATATTTTTTTTTAAATTTTTATTTTCTATTCTTAATAAAATGTCCTTAATTAATTTCAGAGCAAGTTTGATAGAAGTTGAGTTGTAATACATGATGAAACGGGAAATATGCGACGGCTCGTCAGTAATTGCTTGATCACGTTTTCAAATTCCGCTTTCCGCAATAAGATGTTGGATGATGCGTGTTCACCAATCGCACTTTCACGTCCTGACGTTTTTTACATCCGTTTTTTTAATATCACTCAATTCAATTGTTAATCCTTTACCTATTAAACCGATTTTATTTTACATTTAACATAAAGTTTACTGCATACGGCCTCTGAATAGGATTGTATTTAAAAATTGAAAATCGAATACTGTAAGATGGATATTAATCTAGAGATAACTGGGTTGACTTGTTGATGTCTATAATTCTAGGTAATATTGTCAATTAAGATCTTAAAAATGAAAGAGAGAAACAGTACAGGAAAAAAATGAATATTGGTTTCCTAACCAGCTCAAGGAGAACTCCTGAATGATGTTCTCAAAAAACGTAAATCCTGCGCACGCTACACGAATTAGCGCTGCGTGATAATTTAAGACTCTAGATCCTAACTTAGCTATAAAATTTGACCACAAACGGCCGCTAAAGTTACTTCCCTTGTGAGATTTGCGTGGAAGGTTACAGATTTTACGGATACTTCGGAAAGGCAAAATGACATTATTTGAGCTTTATATTTTTACATTTACAATTTTTAATTTGTACAAGAAAGCCAAACAGATTAATTTACACATGAAATTATAGAAAATAAGCGGAATTCTATTAATCAATAATAATTCTTAAATGATGACGAAACTGAAAATAAAATAACAAACACATTAGGTTGACCAGCAATAAAATGTCCAAAATTCGGCGGCCCTATTATTGAGATGATGGTGATTGTTTTGTGTGCGTGTTCAATCGAATCGATGGATTCTGTTTGAAAAATGGCCTTGAAATAATTGAGAACAACCAACCACAATATCAAAAAACGAATTACTAAATGAGATGCGTTTTGTGTCTTTTTGCTAATCTTAACTCTTCGATAATGAATGGAATAATAATCATTTTAAAATTTGGATAACAAATCCACTTGGGAGGAGTTATCCGTCTTAATAATCCAGATGAATGAATTTGTGTATAATCCATGTTACTTCATTTTATACTCGATTCCAATAAAATCTCCCCATAAATTCCTGACTTTTATTAACAAAAATTAAATTCACCCCATTAATATTATGGGAAATACAAATGTGTGAAATTCGAATATTGGGTAATTCAAGTTATTATTCTTTTTTAAATGTGTTATAATAAGAACTATATACACGCCACGTTCACAAATCTACGCGGCAATGCAAAATTCGGCATGGTCGCTAAAATTTTTGATTCCACGTAACACAATTTACAACGTCTTTTAGTACTTAAAGTACAAAAATGGTAAAATTCCATTGTTATATAATAATAACCATATCGATTTGTATCTTTATTGTAATTCAAAAGATATAAGCTTATTTTTTGCTTATCAAAGGTATTATTTTCATTTTATTGTCCTTTTCAGAGATCGGTGACTAATGGATGATCAAAAAAGAAGAGAAAATGATGGGCGGCCACACGGCCAAAAACAACATTTTTCGTCAATTCCTCTTCAATATGTGCTCTCCATAATTTCGTAAAAAAGAATGACCGCCCAAACGAGAACCTCATTCCATCCTAATCTTTTTCCTCGTCCATTAGGCACCGATCTCTGAAAAGGACAATATTTTTATTAGAACATTTTCGGAATACTGAGATGGTTTAACTATAACTTTCTAAACTCACTTTAAAAACAGTATTTGTGTACAATTTTGGATCTTTGGGATTTTTGACTTTGTCATTTTAATTCCTATAACTTTCCTCAGGTTCACATTATAGACGGGTTCAATCAATTCACTTTTCCTCACTTCAATTGCCTCCTACCCAATTATTTAATTATTGGAAGAAATTAAAAATCAAAAATTTCGTTTTTTGGTTATTCCGTAAAATAAAATCCATTAGTTGTTATCTGTGTACTTTTCATAGACCGGAAGATATTTTCGATTTCTTAAATTTCAACAGCGTATTCTAGAATCCCACGTGAACATTCTGATGGAATTATAAATTTAATATGAAGATCTGTGAATATGAATGTATGAAGAAGAAATCGGTGTCTAATGGAAGAGGAAAAATTAAAAGGTTCTCGTTTGGTTTCTCAATGTGTGCTATCCATTTTTTTGAGACAACACTCATTTTTTGAGATAGAAAAGAGTGGCCGTCCAAACGAGAGGATCTAATTTTTCCTCTTCCATTCGGCAGCGATCTCTGCAAAGAACAATAAAATTGTTAAAGTGTAAGTTAATGAGATAAACGGATTAAAGGAGCATAAGTGAGAAATATGTGGCCTGGTCACGACTGGGACAAAGAGGCGAAGGCGCCGATTTTGCTTTTGTCATTTCAACCATAAAAACAACACATTTACACAGAAAATTGATATTAAAATAATAACAATTTTATTAAAAAATAATGAAAAGAAATAACTTTAAATGAAAAGCGAAATTGAAAATTAAATCGAGATCTCGGTCTCATTGCCCCACTCGCACCTCAAATGATTTGGTTAGGTTGGAGGCTCAGAAAAGATGCTCATACTGCAAAACAAAAATTACAAGAGCGGCTTTTCAGATAGTTTAAGACGGGCTAGAAAAAATTACGTGTCAATTTATATGAAAATCATACGTCTACATTAGTAAGACACGTTCAAATATTGCAAAACGTTCATTTTCATATGGCGTGCAGTCGAGACCACAATTTCTTTCCTTTGAGCAATTTTTCTCATTTATTTACACGTTGACAATACTAATTCGCCAATTACCGTTCCTATTTACATCTGAACAAATAAGAGATTATTGAAAGAACGAATTTTGATGACATTTGCTTTGACATTAAAATTAATCCTAATATAGTCAAATCGTAAAAAAATGTTCATAAACTTCAGGTGAAGCTATAACGTCAATGAAATTCTGAAATAACAAAAAATAATGTATGCTAGCATTAACGGAGTCCCTAGGAACAACGCTGCCTCTGCGCGGTGTCCCCTTGAGCCTCACCATACTGAGCTAAACTGTGTCTCAAAAACCCCACACATTTGGAAGGCGGAGAAAAAAACGCAGTTTTAAGTAAGACGTTTCAATGTTCCGCGATTCTGCGGAAAGGACATTTTATTTTCGGACGGGAGAAATTTTCGAATTTTCTAAATTTAATAACATTTTCGATGCCTACGTTAAAATATCAAATTGGGCTAGATATTTATAGTAAAAGAACGAGGACATTCGTGACGGGGCAAAAGTAATCCCTAGATCTAGAAATTAATTTCCGCGTTTTCTTTGTTGATGTTGTTGATATTTTGTCACGATTGCAGTGTATTCGTCGACTGTTCTTCCATCGAGGCTTGTTTGAAGAAATTCGAATCGACGGCGAAAAATGCTTGTGGTTGGTCCGAACACTTCTTTTAATCGCTCGACTATCTCTTCATACTGAAAAACTTGCTCGGCTTCTTCGGTAGTATCAAGTTCGTGAAATGAACATATTCTGCCTGTTCCAGCTTCTCGGTCAGCAATCTAGCCTTGGTCTCTGCTCCCAATTGTTGACCATCTCTTTCCATGACATCGGCGTATCGGCTGAGCCATACAGTACTGGCCATAAAGAATGCGACAACTTGTTTTTTGAAGATAACTTTTTGAAAACTCAACTTTTCAACTCGAATTTTTTACTGTAGACACATTGGAAAGTTACGAAAACTTGCGTACTTGGAAATTGCATCATCTTGCAAACAAAATTTTTTTTCAATTGTTTTCTTTTTTTTTTCATTTTGCATATTTTTCATGATTTTTGGTTTTTTTAAATAAAGTTGAAAGACAACTAATTGGAATTAGTTTTAGTTATTGTTTTATTGTTTTTCAGATATGGTTAGACCATTCGGGAAAAAATCCTTCTCTGTGGACGAGCGAAAAAGCATTGTGCGTGGTCATGAACTCGGCGCGCATCCGAAGATACTTGCAACTCAGTTTAGTTGTTCTTCCAGCCAAATTTACCGTATTCTGAAGAAAAATCGAGATGATGTGAGGTTTCAATCAGCTTTCTCAACTAAATTTAACAATTTAGAATGGCGTTGTTCATCGCCAATCTCCAGGAAGACCCCGAACCACTTCCAGAAATATGGATCGGAACATTTTGCGCGCATGCCGAGAAGATCCTAGACGCACATCTACGGATATTCAACTTTCTGTGACGTCTCCAAATGAACCGGTACCATCGAGAAGAACTATTAGAAGACGTTTGCAAGTTGCTGGACTGCACGGACGAAGACCAGTCAAAAAACCACTCGTCAGTTTGAAAAACCGAAAAGCTCGCGTTGAATGGGCTAAACAGCACTTGTCCTGGGGCCCCCGTGAGTGGGCAAATCACATCTGGAGCGATGAATCGAAGTTCAATATGCTCGGAACTGATGGTATTCAGTGGATTCGACGTCCCATTGGCTCCAGGTATGCTCCACAGTACCAATGTCCAACTGTGAAACATGGAGGTGGATCTGTGATGGTTTGGGGATGCTTCTCCGACACTTCTATGGGACCATTGAAGAGAATCGTTGAAACCATGGATCGATATGTGTACGAAGACATCCTGGAGAACACAATGAGACCATGGGCAAGAGCAAATTTGGGCCGATCGTGGGTGTTCCAACAGGATAATGACCCGAAGCATACTTCGGGTCATGTCGCCAATTGGTTCAGACGTCGCCGTGTGAACCTCCTAGAATGGCCAAGTCAATCTCCAGACTTGAATCCCATCGAGCATATGTGGGAGGAGCTGGAACGCCGCCTCAAAGGAGTCAGAGCATCCAATGCCAATCAAAAGTTTGCTCAACTCGAAGCTGCTTGGAAGAGTATCCCGATGACGGTGGTTCAGACGCTCCTGGAGTCGATGCCACGTAGATGCAAGGCTGTTATCGATGCGAAAGGATACCCAACGAAATATTAAATCACTTTTTATTGTTACCTTTATTTTGTTTTTGACCTCCGGTGTTTCTTGAGCTTCTTTGTATAGATCTCCAAAAATGTCATTTTCATGAATTTTCGAAAAAAATTAATTTTCAAAAAAATTGTAGCAGAATATTAAAACCAACTTAGCCTAAAAGTTTTTGATAGTGCTGAAAAAATCTTACCAAAAATTCGGATTGAAAAGTTGAGTTTTCAAAAAGTTATCTTCAAAAAACAAGTTGTCGCATTCTTTATGGCCAGTACTGTATGTCTGCGGTGCATTCGTTCTTCGGGTCGTACGAGAACGTCGGCATTCGTGACGAAATAGATTTAATTAGCACCGGGTCGGATCCATTATGCGTACCTGTTTTAGCCTCCTGTTGTGATGAGGCTAATTCCATCATCCTGCTCATCATCTCCTTCATGAAGTTTCGATTTTCCTCCGCTTCTCTCATCATCCGTTCTTGCATGAGTTTGGTAGCTTGCTCATGGCTTTCCAGCATCTTCTGTACGGCTCTAGTGTCCATCGCTTCTCGGTTGTGCGTGTGCTTGTTTTCCTGGGTTTTCCAGTTCGTTGAAATAACAGTGTCCTGGTTGCCAGTTGTTACGGAGTTGACGACAGTTGATGAATAATAGGTTTATTGTACAACAGGTAGTAGTAAGGAATGGATTGATATTGACTGGTTGGGCTACATATTTATAGTAAAATATCTGGGTCATGCGTGACGTGGCAAACGTAACTATTATTAAAAAGTTAAGAGGTCACTCGTGGAAAGGTGACCTATTATGTGGCATTAACAATTTTTCCACAACAAAAATTATTTGTATATAAATAATTTTATGTTATAATGTTCTCTGTATTATCATCTTTTACTTATATATAACTTTCTTCACCTAATTTATAAAAAAATCATTATTTTAGGTTTAGAATATATCCACCTCTGTGCCAGGAAAACGTCATTTGCGCACGCCAACTGGTGTGATAACAAAATGGGCTTAGTAAACGTGCTCAAATTTAACCTTCCAGAAAGGTAACAATATTTCTAGATATTTTAAGACAAGCTTAATAAAATTGTAGTAAAACCTTTTCACACCAATTTAAAGGCTAATAGAACGAGCTCAGAAAACGTGCTCAATTCTAATATTTTGTGAAGATTTTAATATTTTTAAAGAGTTTAAGGAAATGCTGACAAACTGGCGTAGACAATATTTGTTTAAAGTACACGTGAAAGTTGTAAGAAATGCGTAAAAATTAGAAAATCATCATTTTAACTTGGCGTGCCTTTTTTAGACACGCTTAAAAATCCGTAAATCGTATTTTCCAGTTGACGTGTTTGCGGGAAGCTCTTCTTTTCCTTTTCCAACTCAATATGAAAGCAACTGACGCGCAACAAATGCTTTCCCAAGCTTACGGCAATGCTGCACCATCCATAAGAACTTGCCAAGAATGGTTTCCTCGTGAGATTTTTACGTCATCGACAAAGACCGATCAGGACAGCCAAGAAATATGAAGACGAAGAGCTTCAGACTTTGTTGGATGAAGATTGGGATCAAACACAGGACCAACTCGCGGCATATCTTGGGGTCACGCAAAAAGGAATTTCTCATCGATTGAAAGCAATGGGGAAGATTCAAAAGGAAGGAAAATGGATTCCCTATTAGCTCTAAGAACGCAACAAAGAGCAGAGAAAAACAACTTCACAAATATTGTTGGACAGATTTCAAAGAAAGTCTTTTTTGCACCGCATAATAACTGGTAATGAACAGTGGGTGGACAAGGACAATCCGAAGCGAAGAAAATAGTGTGCTAGTCCCGGTGAACCGACAACTTCGACCGCAAAACCCAACATCCACGGGAAGAAGGTCTTACTGTGTATATGGTGGGACCAATAAGTACTGTGAACTGCTCCAACCTGGCAAAACAATCACTGTGAATCGCTATAAACATCAACTAGTGCAGTTTCGGCATGAATACGCAGTAAAAAAGATCAGAATGGGCGGGTCGACACGAATTATTTTTATTGTTTTTGACATATTGCTTCATGACAACGCAAGGCATCATGTTCCTCAAGCGGTGAAGGATACGCTGAAAGAGTTCAAATGGGAAGTTTTACCACACCCGCCGTACTCTCTGGACATTGCCCCGTCGGATTATAATCTTTTCCGGTCAATGGCTCATGGTCTGACGGAGCAGCGCTTTCAAGATCATCAAGCCGTCAAAAATGGCTAGATGAATGGACTGCGGACAAACCAGAAAAATTCTATTATGATGGAATCTATAAGTTGCCCAAACTCTGGGAAAATGTTGTTATTAATGACGGAAATTATTTTGAATAAAAGTTTTGTTTTAGTTTGTCCAGTTTTTTATAGTTGAATATGCGTATTAATTTCTAGACCTAATAAGAGGTCACTCGTGGCAGAGTGGCATTAACAATTTGTCACAACAGAAATATTAGAAAATGGTTATTTCCCATTGGCGTGCTTTCATTGATTTTAGCGTAATCCCTATCTTTAAGCAACACTAAATAATGCAAAATTAAATATTCAAAATAATTAAATATATTCATTTACAAGATTTATGAGATATTTTATTCATTAATCTGAATGTAGATTGACATATTTTAAAGAAATCATTCGAAATGTTTTTGAACGGACCACTTTATTTGGAAGAATAGATAAAATGAGAACTATAGCCTATACGGTACCACCTGGAACGTTTAAACATGAAACTATGAAAATCTTCTCAAATTTTGGAAGTGTAGCAGTTTTTTGCATAGTTTGAAATATTTAAAGATTATGTAAAAAAAAATCTCAAAAAACAGAGATTTTAAAATATAAAGGAGTGCTCAATTACATTTAACGTGCGTAATCAAAATTTGAATGAAAAAAGTTAAATAATTATACATATCATAAGTTAATTCCATGTTATTTCAGGTTCTATTCAGAGTAAATAAAAAAGAAATCATAAAAAAAGGCAAGGAAAGACCAAAAAACGATAAAAAAACGACAAAACAAGCCATTTGTATATTCATAAAAATACAAATCTTAAAATCCTAATAAAAAGAAAACAAAATTTAATTTAATAAAAGAATATGTTTTGTCGCACGAATGATATAAGAGACCCAAGTGAGCACAAAAAAATGAGCACGAATGGAAAAAAGAGAACCGAACGGAGAGACAAACAAAAATAGCTTGGCTAGAGAGGCATGAAGCCGCCAGAGTAGCCGATCATCTTCTTTACATATGCAATTTGTTTTTTTTATCGTCGACTTGTTGATTTCTAGCTAATGATTCAACCAAGTTGAGATTTCAGCGAACATACTCACATATAATGAACTTATTGTTAGAATGTTTACAACCCCATGTTTACATCCAAAAAAGCGAGTTGAAATTGAAAAGAAAGCTTTTCTAAATCGATGATGCTCAGGTAAACATTCCAAATTTTTTTCGCAATCTTCTGCAAAAACTATGCTCTTTTGCATTTTTTTGTTATAATTTAAGTTTTGAGCCACTCTGTTGAGATCTTTTATATTATAAAATTTGCTCAGAAAATGCGCTAAAATCTAATATTTTGGACAGTTATAAATATAAACATTAAAAACAATGTTTGAGTTAATATTAATAACTAGCAACTAATAACAAAAATAAAAGTACAAGTTGTTCAAGGATAATTGCGTTATTGCGTTTCAAAAAAAACAAAGTAATTTAATTATAAATTCCACTTCTTGAGACTAATCTCAATTAATTCTTCGCAGACTCAAAAAAACCATAAAAGCGATTTTGAAAATCTAATGGAAATAAGCGGTACCAATTTGTTTGTCAATATTTACATTGTACTTAACGGAAGTAAGCTGACCATTCGTTCGTTTGTTTGGACAAGTGCTACTTGACGTTTAATGAAGGATTAGATTATGCGGCTGCTTCTTGCTTAAAATGTTTAGCGCGTAATTAATTGTGAATTACGTGTGGCGTCTGATTGTACACGACAAACACTTCAGGTCAAAACAATGGAAAACGATGTCCCAATTTTTAAAAAAATAAATTTGAAGGCGGAACAAAAAACACAATAATTCGCAAAAGATTGCACGCCATTTTGCAGAACAAGTGTGCCTTATATTTTTTAAATTTTTTTTAGACAATTATTTATGTGTTACGGAGAAACTTGAACAGAGGTTAGTTATTACATTAATAAGTTTATTGATATACATAATATTGAAATTAATTCAAATTAACCAATTATTAGCCATTTCTGCCATTGTATAACGCTTTTGATACTTTCCAGATGTTATTAAAATAGTTCCCAAGGGTTTTGTGTGATATAACATAATTTTTCTGAAATCTGATACACGATTATATGTAATGTTTGTCAATCACCCTTAGCAGACCTACTTAAAATGAACTAAAACGCTTTTAAGGGCTGATCGGCAAAAAAATTACAAGTTTTAGCAAAATATTTCCAATATTTTTATGTCAACTTGATATGTCATATACATCATTAGAAAGCCCATTTTATGCTGATTCTAATGATATATAAATCATTAAATAATATCGAAAATAAAATATGAAATTTTGATAATTTGTAAAATCACGAAAATCAATGTTGCTCGTTTCAGGGGAAGTCAGTCGCAAACGTCCGTGAGATTAGGAACTGTCAGTGTTGGTAAAAACGAACAGAGGAATAAGGAATTGGTAAATTCTATACGGATGAATGCTAATAGAAGGAACGAATTCGCAAATGCATACATATTTAATTTTATAATTTATACCTATTTGTTTTATTAATAAATATTTAATACCAGTTTTTATGTGTGGTCTCTAAAGAAAAATAAATATTTATATATATAGTCGTCGCCAAATTCGATTACCGCTGCAAATTGTGGCGCACTTTTTAAATATTATTTTTTCATTTAATTTTCATGATTATTTTCTTGTTTAGGCTCGTTCTATACTGTTTTTGCTTAAATAAATTGAAGAATATGTTTTAGATGTTGTTTCAATCGTAGAATAAATGTGGAAAATAATAAAAAATCATAAAAATTAAATGAAAAAAATATTTAAAAAAGTGTGCCACACTTTGCGGCGGTAATCGCATTTGGCGACGACTATAAACTATTATAATTATCACAATCTACATCGACCTTCAAGTTGAACATGCAAGTCTGAGCTTTTTCTTTTTCGTCAACATTTCGTCGTCATCAATTTTTTTACAATTTTTCAAATCTTCAAAATTCCACGTTCATTTTCCCTGAAATTAATTGATTTATATATCATTAGAATCAGCATGCAATGGGCTTTCTAATGATGTATATGACATATCAAGTTGACATAAAAATATTAAAAATATTTTGCTAAAACTTGTAATTTTTCGCGAATCGGTCTGAGCAGCGTTTTAGCTCATTTTGGGTTCTATAAAATTCCCGCGACTAATATGGTATGTCATAAAGATTAACAAAGCTATTTACCAACCTTATATGCAATGAAGATGAGCTGCGGACCCGTCACGGACGTTTGCGACTGACTTCCCCTGAAACGAGCAACATTGATTTTCGTGATTTTACAAATTATCAAAATTTCATATTTTATTTTCGATATTATTTAATGATTTATATATCATTAGAATCAGCATAAAATGGGCTTTCTAATGATGTATATGACATATCAAGTTGACATAAAAATATTGGAAATATTTTGCTAAAACTTGTAATTTTTTTGCCGATCAGCCCTTAAAAGCGTTTTAGTTCATTTTAAGTAGGTCTGCTAAGGGTGATTGACAAACATTACATATAATTTTGTATTGGATTTTAGAAAAATTATATTATATGCCACAAAACCCTTGGAAACTATTTTAATAACATCTGGAAAGTATCAAAAGCGTATACAATGGCAGAAACGGCTAATAATTGGTTATTTTCATTAAATTTCAATATTATGCATATCAATAAACTTATTAATGTATGACTAACCTCTGTTGCAGTGTTTCCGTGACTTAATATCAATAATATTAAATAAAATATTGCCTGAAAAAATTAAAAAAATCAAGGCGCATTTGTTTTGCAAATGGGCATGCGTTTTTTTTGGCAAGCTTCCAAATAATTTTTGGGACCAATCTTGGACTGAAGTGCGACAAATGACGATTAAAATTTTAAAATAGTTATTATTCATTTCAGAGATCGATGCCTAATGGAAGAGCAAAAAATTAGGGGCGGAGAAAAGGTCTTGTTTAGGCACCACTAGGCCATCAAATCTCTTCCTCTTGTGTTTGTCATCAATAGTTTTATTTCATCCATTTTCATTTTTAAATTAAACTTTTCATTTCTTGTAATCAAATAATAAACAAAAATAGATAACCAAAATTGATGAGAAACCAAGGAGGAAGAGATTCGATGGCCTTAGTGGCCGTGTGACTGCCTAAACAAGACCTTTTCTCCGCCCCTAATTTTTTGCTCTTCCATTAGGCATCGACCTCTAAAAAAGACAATAAATGTAAAATAGTTAAACAAAACTTTAATCGAATTTTATTAAAATCGACGTGAAGGCTAATTTTTACTAGTTTCTTTAACGACGCTCTACTTACTAACGACTTACTAACGACGCGACTAATTTTTACCTTTCTTACATTTTTAAAAAACATTTCCTGGAGGTTAAATTTTTACGATATGCATTTTGGCTTGCACCAAAAACATTTTTCACGCCACTGTGGAATCGTTTTTCTTAAACAATCTATAAACTTTAAAAACTTTACAAATGTTAGGCTGCAAGGAATTTATGAGATCCCATTTTTATAACTCGAATTTGCATGTACATGTAAATTAATTATTTTTGCTAAACGGGAAAGAAGTTTTGTTTCTAGTTTTAATTCTACACGTGAATTTAATCGAATCGCCCTCCAATGCCACGAAACTGCGCCGCATTGCAAAATACTTCCGAATACTTTCTTTCAATACTTTGTTTATTATATTAGGGTGAACCAAAATTTTTTTCCGATTTCCTATATCTTTTTGTCTAATTGTTTTTTTTTTACCAAATAAAGATTTTTATATACATGTGTTATATATTTTTTTAAAGCTCTTGAATAGCTCTATCATAATATATACTAAACTTTTTAATTCGTCTTTTATTTAAAATTTTTTAACTTGTAGAAGAAACATGGAAAAATCCGAAATTCGTGTTATTTTACGCCATTACTGGAAACAAAGCTTCAACGCAGCTGGATAAGCTAAAAAGATATTCGAAGTTGAAGGCGACAATATGGTCTCGGATCGTACTGCGCGAAATTGGTTCAAAAGATTTAACGACGACGACATTGATCTCGAGGACAAGACACACTCAGACCTACCTACGACAGTGGATTCTGAAGCAATTCGTGAAGCTGTGGAGACCAATCCATCAATAAGTACTCGCAGACCTTTATTGAGCCCAACTTGATCGAATGTATGCGGCACTTGGCGAGAAATATCCAGCATTGATCAATCGGAAGCGGATACTCCTTCAACAAGACAGTGCAAAAACCGTACACCGCCAGACAAACGAAGGAAAAGATAAAAAATCTCGACGCCATTGATCTTCTTCCATATGCAGCTTATAGTCCGGACCTTGCGCCATCTGATTATCACCTTTTCCGATCCATGGCACACTTTCTTCGTGGTCGTAGCTTCAATGACCTGGTCGATGTCGAAAACGGGTGCCGCGAGTTTTTCGCCTCTAAGAACAAGGAGTGGTACCGCATAGGGATCGAACAACTTGCCGATAGATGAGTTCAAGCCATAGAATCAAATGGTCTTTACTTTGAAACCTAATTGTTTTTCATGTGTTGTAAAATTATGTTTAAATTTTTAATAAAAAATCGGAAAAAAATTTTGGTTCACCCTAATAATTATTGTTAAACAGAAGAGTATAAACAAAACTATTATATATATATATATAGTCCTTTTCAGAGATTGGTGCCTAATGGAAGAGGAATAAAATTAGTATGGAATGAGGTTCTCGTTTTGCCGGTCGTTCTTTTGTATCTCATCGATGTGTGTTGTTTCAGAAAATGGATAGCATACATTGGAGAGGAATAGATGAAACAATCAGAAAAAATATTTTGATTATATATACTGATGGGACGGACTCCGTTTTTGAAATTCCGGACGGGCGGGACCTTAACAAAATTTAAAATTTCAAAACCCGGGGTCCGGGACTTCCCTTTTTCAGCAACCCGGACCCGAGACCGGACCGGGGCTGGAAAAAAGGGATGTAACGGTACAAAATTTCGACAGTTTTTAATAAAAATAATATAGTCGTCGCCAAATGCGATTACCTCCGCAAAATGTGGCGCACTTTTTTAAATATTATTTTTTCATTTAATTTTTATGATTATTATTACTTCCACAATTATTCCACTATTTTTCTTCTATTTATTTAAGCAATAACAGTATAGAACGAACATAAACAAGAAAATAATCATAAAAATTATTTGAAAAAAATAATATTGAAAAACGTGCGCCACATTTTGCGGTGGTAATCGCATTTGGCGACGACTATATGTGGATATAGTTATTTATCGATATCTATAAATTAAAAGTATTTTCTCGGTATTTTGCTGAAACTTATCAAAATTTTCCCAACGAGCGGGCTCTGCTGAAATTTATACCTCTTTTGAAATAAAGCATAGTTAATTTTAAACCAAGTTGCGCATCAAACGACTGGACCCTAGGAAAGTCTCATTGAGATTTAAAATTTCTTTAAAATTCGTCATATTCTGCGAAATTTGTCTTCAATAGTAGCAATGCATAGAAATTAATAAAATTCACTGGTGATATTCACAAAACGCGCTTCGGCAACGGAAGAACGAAGCGTGTTTCTCGTGAACGAAGCGTGTTTAGTTTGCGGCGGACGAGTTCGGATTGACCAGTGATTCATAATTGCGCAAGATTTGCTTCATTTGGCCTTCAGGTCAAATAAAAATCAACGTTTTCTAACTTTTAAGAAAAGGGAACAATTTTATAAAATAAACGTTAGCAGCATTCTGTTTCGTGTCAGCGTACCAATTTTTATGATTATGAAAAATGTTTTTGGTTCGTCTTAAAAGCAAAGTTATGTTTTTTTTTTTAATTTCGAGCATTCAATAGAGTATACAGTATACCTCAATTACAACGATATCATGTTGAATTTCAAAAATTTCAGAATTTTCCGAGGAACGAATTAATATAACTCACGGCTCAAAAAAATCACTCGTTCTCTTATAATAATCTAAATATGGTTTTACAAAGGATAGATTTGTTGAAAACTTGATCAAATTCGTTGATCCTTCTCTCTATGTGAAGGCAATTTCGGCTTCCAACGGCGTGCTTTCATTTTACTACTATCGTTGGCGATAAATTCAAATTGTCTCACAATATTTTCGATAAAAGTTGAATATAAAAACAAACCTAAAAATAATAATTGCAATTTATTGTTACAAATAAAAACATGCAAAAAAACGATGACAAATATGCGCCTAAAACATCATTGTTATTATGATTATTATTAAAAATAAAACGAAATAACTTGTCAAAAAAATATACACAATGCCTGAGACCCGGGGTAACAATCAAATACAAATTGAAACATTTGTGAATAAAGAAACAATGTGTCTTGCTAATTATATTTAATAATAAAATCAATTCATATTTAATAATGATAATATCAAATGAGATCCTATCAATTAAGATCTTAAATAAATGGCTCACATAAAAACTCGACATCAAAACGAAGACAAGTCAATAATCGATTGGCGCGGCTTACGCAACAGATTCATCGGAATCTTGGCGAATGACAAGCATCGATTTGGTCTCCGCGCGCATTCCTTTAGTGATCGTTGCCGGCTCTGTTGAATTGTAGGTGGATCTTGTTCGTCTGCCAGCAAGCGGCATCTATAATTATCATTTTATTTGGATTTAATTGGAAGTTGACAATTCTCATGAAGCCACATCAAACTTCAATTCGCAATTTTATTTCAAGCAAAGTGCATTATCCAATATCTATATATACAATACAATGTGAGGTTTTAAATTAATTATGATATTTATTCTATCAATGAATGGTACACGAATATATATATATGCAGCACACAAACAAATTTTTATTTTATTCATTTTCTGGTGTCAAACAATATGAATTTTTGAATTCTAGTGCATTTTTTAGATGATTATTAAAATTATACCTTAAAGTTATTAAAGGTAAAGTTATTATTAAATCACGCCACCCGAAAATGTCAATTTTTGTAAAGATAAATTATTTTGCGTGAACTTATGTGTAATTTTTAAGCAGATTGTAGGTATTCCAATTCAGACATCCCATATACTATGGTCTTTTGCAGAATAAATATTTAAAACCTTAAATAAGAAGTCAAACATATCAGTGCGGAGAGTGTGTTAAAGGTATATTGTGTATCCCCGCAATAGTTAATTTGTCACGTTCTACATGCCAAAAGGAAATTACGATTTGTCGATTTTCCAACTTGTCTGAAAATTTGTGCCTCTTTTTAACTAAACAGTTTTTACTACAATTTAATTAATCATATCTTAAACTATCTAAAATTATGAACATTTTTCCAAAAAGTTGTATTGAAGCACGTATACTGAGCTCAGTTTGTCACCATACCAGTTGGCGTGCGTTCTAGAAAAGAATTTTACGCTTTGCTACACACGCACTAAATTAACGTGCTCATTTAAGGCTTTAGATCGTCAATGAGCTATAAAAAGAATGTTATATGGATTGACTGCATTTAAATACTTGCAATATCTTATTATCAAGTTGTGAGAAATTGATAATTCTAACTTTCAGTTAATAAAAAATATAAATAATCACTGAACTATAAACTATAAATTGAACTGGAAATTTTGACGAAATATAACAAAAATGATAAAATAAAGAGAAATTATTTAAATAAATTGGAAATTTGCTTCACGTTCTCATTGAGACCATTTGAAATTAATTCAAAAATATTGAAAATCAATTGTCACAATAAAGTTATACAGAAAAGTGCACGTGGAAATGGGTAATACTTTCACAAAGTTGATAGTTCATATTGAAACGTCAATTATTACAATAATCAAGCGTGCACGCCAACTTGTATGTTTATAAAATGTGCTCAGTAAACGTGCTCAACTCTAACTTTACGACAAGATATTAATATTTTTAGGTAGTTTAAGACTAACTTGTCTAAATTGTCGAGAGCAGTGTTTTCTAGAAAGTCTTAGACATAGGAAAATGACTTTTCAATTTGCCGTGAGCTTGACTTATAATTTTCTACGTCAAAATTACAATATAGTCGCACGCCAAATGAAAAATGTAATTTTTAAAAAATGTGATTTTTTGGCCTTTTAATTTATTTTATATTTATTACATTTTATTATCAAAATATAAGAAATTGAATATTATATTTAAACATTTTTGAATTATTCTCAAATGGTCTCAAAGCGATCATGAAACAAATATTCAATTTATGTTAATAATTTCTCTGTTTTTCATTATATTTCTTCTACATTTATACATCAAATCAGATTTATTACTTTTATTTTTTATGAAATTAAAAATGGAATTGTCAATTTCTTATATTTTGATAATATGAGTCTATGAAGTACGGAAATTTAGAAGATTTGACTAAAACTAACTTAAAATAGCCATTCTGATAAAATATTAAAAGAGATCATGTTATTTGTTCTACCATATTACTTTATTTTTAAACATAAAATACTACACCCTCACGACTACTGCGCATCTTGCAAATAAAGCCTGGACAAATTGCAAAAACCTTCACTTCTTTATTTTTTGAAGTGTAACGTAATTTTTTGCTTCCGTTTTTGTAGTTTCATTTGGCGTGCAGTCGTCATTAAATTCTAGTCAGATTTTCTTAAACTCTATAGAAACGTAAATATCTTCTTAAACGGTCACGGTCAAAAATCTACGCATGAATGCAAATGCGACGTGACCGCCATAAATTTTTATTAAACATTAAATAAAAAACAAAGTTTTTGAGCGCTTAAAGTAAAAATTGGTAAAATTCCTTTATTATATAATAAATACCCGTATCGATATTGTATATGAAAATATAAATCAGTAAATAAAATGAGAACACGCCATTCCCTCTGTTAGAAACATAGTGTAAAAAAAATATAATGAAATGAGACAACGAGAGGAATTTTGCTTGAAATGAAAATATTTTTATTTTCGAAATTCTCTAAGTCTCCACGTAATGAATTATATTTTTATAAATTATCGAAGTATTATTAATTTATACCTGTTTCAATACAACTTAAGCATCATACTGCAACAAAATAGAAAAATATACAATGTTGAACATGTAAAGAACCATATTAACAAAAAACATTTTATTTATACATATACACAACAATATTTTATAAGTAAAATAAGTTTTCCAGTATTATTTAAATTTATATTGATTGTTTTTTAACATATTTACTTGAATTATCATCTAAATATTTAACATTAGCATCATAAATGCTTACTTATCATCGTAGTTAATTAACGAACACAACTTTCACAGAGAAAACCAACATGAATGAAATTCATAAAACCATATTACAACATAAGCAAAACAATAATATTATTAGTAATTTCTGTCATCCCGACATGCTTAACACTCTATCCATGTAATTTTGTTAACAATGAGGTGATTCGAAGCTTCAAGTCAAATGCGAAATGCATTTTCACCGTAAATCATCTCCGACCCATCTTCATGATTTAGTATGATTCGACATTCCCATCAACTTATAAGAAAATAAATGGTTGATATTAACTCCTGGAATTAATATTAATCATAAAAGATAGAAAATAATAATATACCTTTTAACTGAACCGAAACAATCGATGGATTGGCTGATCAGCCGTCTCAGATGATGGCGTCGTCAACATTGAACGGCAATTTCATTCCCACTGTCCGGAATTTACCACTTGTATTGCCTGAAATACCATAATGAATAAATATTATTTGCATAGAACACGAATATACTGATAATAATGACGAAAACATATGTATATTATGGAAAATCATTATAACATCCATATTTGTGTTGCCGAATACATAGATTTGCTCATATCTCCGCTCAGAAAACTTTTTTCAAACATAAAACGGGTATCAATAGATCCGTTAGCAAGTCTAGAATGTATTTATGGCAATTACGAAATCATTCACTCAATCATTTACGTGTTAATTTATAAATCATATGAATCAACATCAAAAATTGATAAATCTGTAAATGCTTTTGCTCATAGCTCAGCTCAGATAGATTGTTATAACATCACACGAACATCAATAGATTCGTAATTAATTGTATCATCTATTAATGTTAACGTTTAAAACATTCACCGAGCCGATTTGGTGAAAATCAAAAAAATATGTAATCGGCCAACATCATGGATGAAGAGCAATATAGTTTTGTTTATATCTCGGCTCACAAAAAATATTATGGCCTCATTCACACATCAAAAGATTCGTCATATTGAGTAGAATCTATTACAATTTGAATTTGATCAAATTACTCCACTATTCGCGTAATAATCACGTAACCATATTAAGACAATGAACGTATGGTTGAAATGGTTTCGCTCATATCTTAGCTGAGAAGGATTGTTACAATTTTATACGCATATCAGTATATTTGTGTATATGCCTATAATCTTTTAAAGTAAATAATAAAAAAATTCACCGAGCGGTTTTCGCGAAAACAGTGTCCCCTATCGATCAATACATCGTGTTTATATCGTTGTGCATGTTGTTTCCATTTATGATTTTACCTTTAAATATATTATTTTACTTTGTATTATTTATAAAATATTTAATAATTAATATACTTACCTTCTAAAGTGATTAAATAAGGTCTTCAAAATAATAAAAATAATAAATAAAAATAATGGATGAGGAATTTTACGACCATGGACCCTGTTTCTCTTTTCTAGTCCCCGTGGGGGAATGGCGTGCTTTTATTTTGATAATAAAAAAAAATAAGCAAAATGAAAATTTCTTATATCTTTTGAAATACTATACCGATTTTCTTTATTTTTTAAATCGTAACTTCTTTAAATTTGATTTACTCGTTGTTTAGAACCGTTTGGAATTATTGAATAATCGTGTTTAATAAAGTTTTGAGAATTCTTAAACAACTAAAGAATTTAAATAAAACGTTAAGGGCTTGGTTTTTGCAAATTGTGCACGCCTTTTTCGAGATGCGCAGTCGTGGGCTACATGTACACGCCAAATCCAAGAATATTAAAGCATCTTTAGCCTAACATTTAGAGAATATAAACCGGAAACCTTTAGAAAAAACTATCTTTAAGAAATAAGAAAAACACGTCTAGATTTTAGAAATTTTCGATTGGCGTGTATCTATGGTACTTCTAACAACATTTTTTCCAGGCACATTCCAACTCGTGCTTTGTGTTATTGTTCTGGTTATTTTTTATACTTATTAGACAGAGATTGAACCGGTCAATGACAATATAGAATTCTAGTTTTACCTAGAATCGTGAAATCCTTGTTTTGTCCTTTTCAGAGATCGGTGCCTAATGGAAGAACAAAAAAAAAGAAAAAATTATAGTCTCGTTTGGACGGCCCCATGGCCACAAAGAATGTTTCGTTTCCATTTATTTCTCTTATGTTAGATGTGATAGTGATTTTTCAATTTTTAAGAATGCGTTAAAGTTTTTAGAGTTAAAAACACTGAATTTTTTTTAATTTTTCACTGGATTTTATTAAACTATGAATATGTTACCACAAAGTTAGATTTTAGACCTAAAGTCCTAGAGATATTTTAAGTAAGGCCTGTCGCATTGACATAAAAATCAGTTGATAACCTTCACGTCGATTTTACTAAAACTCATATAAAATGTGCAAATTTGTCATATTCATTTGGCGTGAAAAAAATATTTTAAACAGTTGCACTCCAATGCCAAGAATCTGTGCCGCATTGCAAAAGACTTCGCATCAATTGTAAACACTTCCTTTTAATTTATTAATTTTATTTTCAATATTTTGTTTATCAGTTAACGTTTAATTCAGCAGAAATCCTGATGAATGAATGAAAAGAAATTCATAGTAACTCAATTAATGGACCAGCAGTCTTCATCGGCAATATAAGTGACTTGTAAATATTGTAAATATTGAAAATAAAAATAATAACGGAAAAGATTGAATTAGCAATTGGTGCGAAGTCTTCTGCAATGCGGCGCGGTTTCTTTGCAGTGGAGTGCAGTTACATAAAAAGAGTGTGGCTAAATTAATAAAACTCGCTTTTCGGGTAAATATGTATAAAATAAAAACAGTATTATTTGTTTTTTTTTCGGTATTTATTAATCTTTTGAGTGAGTTTTAGCGATTTATGCAATAATTAAACAAATTTTCTATCATAATTCATTTGAATACTGCAAAACCATCCACGCATATTCAAACAAGCTACCAAATAAATACAATATAATTATTCAACCAATAAAAGACTTTAAATAAATTGCAAATAATAAATAAAACAAAAACAAAACTGCAATCCCTGACATGCCATGCTCACATTAATAAACGTTATTGTTTATTAGCTGGGATAAAAAAACAAACAAACAAACAAACGAACAGACTAACAAACAAACAAAAAAATTAACACAAATCATGACGCCTCGATTTATTTCGGCCATTCGTTAAAAACAGAAGCGGAAGCAGCATAAATCTTACTGATGAATCATCGCTCGACGCCAGATTCGCGAATCCCGATACACGTGATCGATTACGGAAGCTGAACGTGTTAGTTTTAACCCCAAACATTCATTCGGTTAGAGTTTAGAAGTGTGAAAATGTTGGAAATTATGGGTTTGAACAACGACTCTAATTATTTTTAGGTTTATTGGCACAAGAATTGGTCACTCTAAAGGTACTTAGGGAATATATATATATATAATAAAACGACAGGAAATACAATAATTGACAGTCAAAACAGATAATTGTTGTAATTAGTAGAATTTTAGAATCATTATATATTGATAATTAATTCAATTAAGTGTTTTTTTTGAAGAAATATTTAAAAAGTTTATATACATTCCCCTTTTTATATGAGGTCTAGAAATTAATTTCCGCCTTTTTTATGCCATCATATTTCAAAAAAAAATTGAAGAAAAAGCACCTGACGCGCATCAAATGCTTGCCCAAGCTTACGGCAATGCTGCACCATCCATAAGAACCTGTCAAGAATGGTTTCAGTGTTTCAAATCGGGAGATTTTGACGTCAACGACAAAGACCGATCAGGACAGCCAAAAAAATGAAGACAAAGAACTTCAGGCTTTGTTGGATGAAGATTCGGCTCAAACGCAGGAGCAACTCGTAGCATCTCTCGGGATCACGCAAACAGAAATTTCTCATGGATTGAAAGCAATGGGGAAGATTCAAAAGAAAGGAAAATGAATGCCCTATGAGCTCTCAGAACGCAACAAAGAACAGAGAAAAACAACTTCACAAATCTTGTTGGACAGATTTCAAAGAAAGTCTTTTTTACACCACATCAAAACTGGCGATGAAAAGTGGGTGGACTAGGAAAATCCGAAGCGAAGAAAATCGTGGGTTAGTCCCGGTGAACCAACGACTTCGACCGCAAAACCCAAAATCCACGGGAAGAAGGTCTTAGTATGTATATGATGGGACCAATAAGGAATTCTGTACTCTGAATTGCTACAACCTGGCGAAACAATCACTCCGAATCGCTATCAACATCAACTAGTGCAGTTGCGGCATGAAATCGCAGTAAAAAGACCAGAATGGGGGATCGACACGAAAAGGTCATGTTACTTCATGACAACGCAAGGCCGTATGTTACTCAAGCGCTGAAAGAGTTCAAATGGGAAGTCTTACCGCACCCGCCGTACTCTCCGGACATTGCCCCGTCGGATTATCATCTTTTCCGGTCAATGGCTCATGGTCTGGCGGAGCAGCGCTTTCGAGATCATCAAGACATCAAAAACTGGCTAGATGAGTGGACTGCGGCCAAACCAGAAAAATTCTATTATGATGGAATCCATAAGTTGCCCAAACTCTGGGAAAATGTTGTTATTAATGACGGAAATTATTTTGAATAAAAGTTTTGTTTAAGTTTTTTTCAGTTTTTTCTAGTTTAATATGCGTAAAAACGCGGAAATTAATTTCTACACCTAATATTTTATCATTAACATTTATTATCAAAATATAAGAAATTGACAATTCCAATTTTATTTTCATAAAAAATAAAAGTAATAAATCTGATTTGATCTAGAAATTTTGAAGAAATATGATGAAAAATAGAGAAATTATTATTGAATATTTGTTTCATGATCACTTTGAGACCATTGAAAATAATTCAAAAATGTTGAAATTGAATTTTCAATTTCTTTTATTTTGACAATAAAGTTATACAATATATTTGTTCTAGATAATTTTTTTTAGTGTTTAGTCCGCAAACCGACGACCGGTCAGCTGACAAATCCCCTGTACAAAAACTGACCGTCCACTGACGTAAGGTAACGTTCGTAATTTCATAAGAAAATGAAAT
Organism: Caenorhabditis plicata; assembly: GCA_963931815.1. Classification (NCBI taxonomy): domain Eukaryota; kingdom Metazoa; phylum Nematoda; class Chromadorea; order Rhabditida; family Rhabditidae; genus Caenorhabditis; species Caenorhabditis plicata. The sequence continues at coordinate 12,087,505 of OZ007491.1, read as the reverse complement.
AAATCTTGAAGAGGTGACGAATCTTATGCTACTTCACTTCCTCTAACTGTTTACCTCAATTTTTGCGTATCCCCTCATTTCAATGACTATTACTTGTATCAACGACTTGTATTTTTCAGTTAAAATAAAACAGAGGCCGTATGCAAGAACGTAGTTAACAATAAAATCTATTGTTAAGTCAAATGTTAAAACAAAAGCGTGTATGCAACAAATTTTATTTAACACTTCGTGTTGTTGAATCGATTTACCTAATAGAACTAGATTAATCGACCAATTATCATTAAATTTTTTTCATTTTTTAAAATTTTTTTATTATACTTATTAATTTGTGCAGAAAAAATGAATACTATTGACAAATAAATTTTTTGAAGAAGGACTTCAAGATAGAAATAATTAACAATAAATTTAATTTTGTTGCATATCACATTTTTCATTTTAATTTAACTGTTAAACATTTAACTGTTAAATCCGATTTTATTTTACATGTAACATAAACTTTCTTGCATACGGCCTCAGTTCTTCTCGTTCTCAGTAGTAGAACTCCAAAGAAAAGATGTAAAAAGAGCCATAAAAAGAACAATCACAGAAAGCGATGTGCACAAACCTGCGACTGTGATCCGTGAGCAAATGAAATTCCTTAAACTGCACACACGGCAACACCTTGGAAGAGAAGAAGCGGAAACCTTCTCGAAACCTTGCATTCCTCACGTAGTAGACAACCGGGTTTACAATTGAGTGAACCATGGCTAAACCATGGGCAAACCACCTGGAATTGAATATATTAATTTTTGTACTTTCTAAAAAATTATCTAAACCATATATAAAGGATATATTGTGAACTATTGATATCTGGGTAAATCTCCTGAACAACATTGATAAGAATGAGCAATGGAAGCCAGCAAAGGGCGAAAAGCGCTGAGATTAGGATAACCATGGGCACGAGCTGGAACGAGTAATTCAAGTGATTCGAAAAATTTTATTTGTCAAACCTTTTTGACAGATTCATGTCTGTCCACGATCACTTTCGTCGTGACACCATTCTGCATTCCAGGCACTCTACTATTCCACATTTTAATTCCAATATGCGTATAAGTTATGATTAGAACCGCTTGAGGTACAATGTATTGCAAGATCACCACCATCGACGAATAAACCTTGCGTACCTTCATCAAATCTATCAAAACCGTGAGATACACGACAATCTAACCTGCACTCCACTATCTCCGAAATACGTCCAATCTTCCCCGCAGTGTTCAATTCCTCCGTCTACCGAAAATGAGCGCGTCGTGAATAATAATGGAAGAGCCATGAGGATGCTAGAAATACGTCATAATCGAGACAATAAAATAGACAATCTTTACCTGAATATCCAGGTAACGGTGACCAAGTAAATGGCTCGTTTCATGGTTAGACGGACTCCAGGAGAGAGCACAAACATTATCGCCATCCAGCGATCAAAACTAATGACTACTAGGGTCCACGCGGAGAGGAACACCGACATGGCTTGAAGGAAGGCTAGAAGGGAGCACATGACGCTACCAAATAGCCATCGTTGGTCGTCGAATATAAGCACCTGCCAATAAGAGAATGGAATGCAGAAGACGGCGATGAATAAATCCGCTGAAAGTCAAACTCTGATTAATTATGAGGTTAAAAGCATGATTCTGCAAATTTGTCTGTATTTTTTAAAAATTGAATAAACATTAGTGCATTCCTTTTTTGATTTAATGTTATTATCCTTTTCAGAGAGCAAAAAAATAAGAAAAAAATGATAGCCTCAGATGGACGGCCGCAAACGACTTTTTCGTCTAATATGTGCTGCCCATTTTTTTTGAGACAACACACATTGATGTGGCCGTCCAAACGAGAACTTCACTCCATCCTCATTTTTTTCCTCTTCCATTAAGCACCGATCTATTAATAATACTTTTTACCGTTTTTCAAATCATTGCTTTACATCCGTTTTATAGGTGATTAAAGGTGCCTGGAAAGTGACATTTGTGGAAAAGGGCTAATTTTCCTATTCAATGCTAGTAAAAATTGGCTTGTGGGAGTATGGGACAGAATTCTATCATCCAGTTGCCTATGCCTCACTCGGTTCAAATCTGGGCAATTCGAAATTAAAGGGTAGATCGACTAAATAACTTGAAGACGACGAGCTGCTAAAATTACTTGACTTGTGCTGATTCTTAAGAACAAAATTTAGCAAGTTGTAGAATACAATGCGAAGATATTCTTGGACGGATCCTGGAAAGCCACCTAATATGGTTAGGAAGCCAAATATAAGCTGTGTGTGTGGTGGGATGAAAAAGGATTGATATACTGCTACACGCCAACTGGTATGATAATAAAATGAGCTCATTAAACGGGCTCAAATCTAACTTTTTGGAAATTTATTAACATTTTTATATAGTTTAAGGAGAGCTTTGTTTATTTATCGTAAACAATATTTTATTGAAAAAACGTGACAAGTTCTAGACACTCGTAAAAATCGGAAAATCGTCATTTCCAGTTGGCGTGCTGCTGAAACCTGTTGAAAGAGTTACTGAAGATGGTTAAGAACAACAATTTATGCTCATGGATTGTTGGATAAATTGCTCACAAAACTTGAAGAAGTGCAAAAATGGATGGACGGATTGTAATCGAAATTCTTTACGGAAGAATCCGAAAATTGCCCACTAAATTGAGTATAGATGGTTCGTATGGCAAATAAAAATATTGATTGGTTGCTGAGAATTACGATTTAAACATCCGTAAAAAATTCCAGACTTCTATAACAAACATGGGCGGAATGACAATTTTTGAATTTCGGAATCCGGAATTTCGAACGTATCCGGTGTTAATGTTTTTATGAAAGTGAATTTTCGAAATTCGGAATTAAAATATAAAACTTTGGAATTCAGAATTCGAAAAGGAAAAATGGACGGAATCCGGAATTCTACAGCTAATATAAGGAAAGCACAACAAATGAAATATTCAAGTTTAAACTTTTGGGAATATTTTAAAATTCTAACGTAGTTGAAAACCAAAATTCTAAAGTCATATGAATAATTTGGTAAAAAGTAAAATATGGAATTTAATAATGAAAAATTATCATGTTCATTTGGCATGTGAGAGTTTAAAATGTAATTTGAGGAACAAAAACACACATAAATACTCCTTTTCAATTATCTCACAAAATAGAAAATTATTTTCAAATGGTCTCAAAAAGAACGTGGGTTGAGGGATAATTTCGCAGAGTTTTATATTATTTTTTTTGTTTCACAACAATTTTCTGTATACAGTGGTTTGTCTAGCCGACTTCATCGAATTTCAAGCTCTCCGCGCAATTTTTCGATCATATCTGCTCGATAGAATCCTTGGGCGTCCCGGAATTGGTTTCCTTCCGTAGCCAAAAAGGTCCTTCAATTAATTACTCACAACGCAACGTGATCGGTTCGGATGCGCAGCAATTTTCACGATGGATAATCCGAGTCGGCGTATGGCTTCAATTTTTGCACATTCCTGGGGAGATCGGCTGCCCATTTCGTGATAGCTTGTTCAAGACATGTTTTCAGACCTTTTATACTCTAATTATCTGAAAAAAACTTCCATTTTTTGCGTCAAATGAAGATTTAATGATCGGAAATAGAAGGATGTATCATTGCTGTGACCACCACTGTTTGTGTAAAATGTACTGTAGCGTAGCGGTAATAAAACCGATTTTAATAAAATTTTATGGAAATAGGTTTTTCATGACGGGGAAAAAAGCTCATTTCAACTGTATTCCTGTAGGATTATACGAAACAGCTAGTTAGTGGGGGTGTCGCAAACTTTTGGACACCACTGTATATTTATCTGATAGCGCTTTTTCTCCTGTACAAAACTGTGTTTTTAGTTTGTACTAAAATTATAAATTTTTATCATTTTTCAGGCTTAGAAATTAAGTATCCTGAAGTCAAAAATCAGCATTTTCGACATTTGCTCTTCTTCGCTTTTCATCCAAAGCAAAATGCAGCCGAAGCCGATCGGGAAATATGCAGTGTGTATGGAGAAAGTGTCTTAAGCGTGTCTACTGCACAAAAATGATTCGCAAAGTTCAAAAATTGCGAATTTAATCTTGAAGACACGCCTCGAAGCGGACGAAATGCAAAATTAGACGAAGAGCATCTGAAAGCACTATTGCAGGAAAATGACGGGAGATGAAAAATGGTTTCTGTACGTCAATCTGAAGCAAAGAAAGGAGTGGCTGGCTCCAGGAGCACGCCAACTGGAAATTAGGATTTTCGCTTATTTAAGCGTGTCTGAAACTTTTTAGTCTTTTTAACGAAACATGTTTTACGGCAATTTTACTAGGCTTCTCTTAAACTATCTAAAATTATTCATATCATTGTAAAAAGGTAAATTTAAGCCCGTTTACTGAGCTCATTTTATTATCATAGCAGTTGGCGTGCAGGAGATACGCCAAAGCCGAGAGTCAAGCAAGATCTTTATCCAAAAAAGACCATGATCGCGTTTGGTGGAACTGGGAGGGTGCCATGAGAAACGCCACTATCAACAAGGAGCTCTATGATGCGCCGCGTAAATTAGGATCGACAAGGCCAAGTCATCTTGCTCCACGACAACGCCAGGACGCATGCTGCACAAGCTGTCAAAGCGTCCTCCGAGAGCTCGAGCGGGAGGTTCTTCATGCATCCACCGATTATCATCTTTTCCGCTCTCTGAAAAACTAAATGAGGGGTGTTACCTTCAATGGCGAAGAAGACCTCAAAAACTGGATCAACAACTTCTTCGACACCAAACAAATTCATCGAGACGTGGGAGGAAGTTGTAAACAGTAACGGCGAATACATAATTGATTAATTTATTATTACAATTATTGTTTTTGTTCGAATAAATTTTTGTGAAAAAGCTCTACGAACTTATCCCTCAACCCATTATAATATATAACATAAATTTGCTTTCGGATCTACTTTGGCAACCAACTTCTTTCCCTCGAGAATCATTATCTATTCCGATTATAAAACAATAACATTTGAATCAATTTGAATATTTTCTATTCATTCCAAATCTTTTTGAAATCATCAACAAATTGTCTCGACGATGGATTAATGATCAGTTTATCCACTCGATTTTCAAAAACAACAAAACAAAATTAAAAAAAACGAACCAACGGCTAAATTCAAAATAAGAATGTTGGTGGCAGTTCTTAATCTCTTAAAATACGAAATAACAAGTATCACTAGAACATTCCCATAAACGCAGCAGACACATAAAATACTGTAAAACAGTATGCAAATGACCTGCAATGTTGAGCCAATTAAAAACCATTACAGTTTAAAACCTTCATTAATGGCGACAACGTTTGTATGCTATAGTATTGCTCCTCATCTTCATTATCCATTTTGTCTGAAATAAACAATGTTGATTTGCCTATAAATTCCACAAATAAAAATTGAGCAAACGTTGATTAGCACAAATTAAACAAAGCGAATGCCAAGATGGAATAAAAGCTATTAGAGTTTATTTCGAAAAAAACAAACGAGGACAGAAAAATTCATTTTGTCAAAGTGATCCTTTTAATTTGGTGCGAATAGTTCTTAATCCGTAATTACTTTCAAAAAATTTGTCGGTGGATTGAGTTTGAATTATATGGCTCGAAGATTAAAGAGCAGCGGTTGTTCAATTTTGAGACTAATCCGAATTAAAGAATCCAAAATTTGTTTCTACAATAGTACTTGTTGTATGATGATAATACGCTACATTCTCCTTATGGCATGGCGACCCGAAGAGTAGTGTTAGGAGTTGAGACTCATGTAAACTACTTAGAACCAGCAAGAAGGCTTTCCATGACTGGTTCGATTGCACTCAATCTAATAGTAATATTTCTTAGTATTTATTAGTGACAATAGATGAACTAGGGGAATAGGAATTGCTCACATCTCGACTCGTCTTGGTGACCACCGAGTACACCCAACCCTGCTGAGTCGACTAACTATAGCATTAAGGGAAGGCGGGCCACTAAGAAGTCCTATTCCATAATGCATGCTCGCGTGCCTCCGGTCTGTGTCTAGGGAATATCGTATACATATTAGTACAGTAACGAATTCGGAATATCATCAATAATATTTACAATATTAATGACTGAAGGTTTTTTTTTTAATACATTTAATTATTAACTTAATACGCCGTATTTTAATAGATTCGGCTAATAAAAAATAAATAAATAATTGCGAAAAACACGCCTTTCACTTTTGTAACTCTTTCTTTAAACTCTTTTAAAATTACATCTTTGAATCTGATTTAATTTATTGTTTAGGAGCTTGTAATATTGATTAAACTTTTTATATATGTATACCAGGGTTGCACGGAAACCGAAAACGGAAATGGAAATTAATTTTTTCAAACGGTCAACGGAAACCGGAAATGGAACTCGAAAAACGACGGAAAACGGAAAACGTAAGATGGAAGATGGAATTTCGTGAAGATTAAACTACTGGGAATAGAATGTAAATTTTTTGCTGCTAGTAGAGCGTGTATCTATTATTTGCCTTCGCCCAGAGTGAATCAAGGTGAGTGTGGGAGAAGCTGAAGATATCTGTGTGGATGGAAAGTTTTTGAAACATGTCGAATTCGCTGATGACCTGGTGCTAATTGGAAGTTCCTCAGAAGAAATAAGCCGACGTCTAAATCAACGGCTAGAAATCAAGGTCTAGAAATCAACACAACAAAGACGATGGTCGTACACATGCTACTGAGGACTCCATATTTAGCATTCTACAAATTCAATCTTCTATTTCCTCACCTTCCAGCAAAAGAAAAAAGAGCTAATACATCATCGTTCCGGCCTTGCTCGAAACTTGGTGCTCATCTCAGGAAGTTCTCTTCAATAAACGTCTTCAAATTACCCTTCGACATAATCTACTTTCACGCCAAGCTCGATGGCTCGATTTCCTTTGATTTGTTAGTTACAAGAAAACTGCTTAGTTCGGTTGAACATTGGTCAACACTTGAAAGACGAAGCCGAACACTCTGGAGAGAGCTGGTCCACATCTCGACGTACTTTGGATGACGACCGACAATTAAGTAATCAAGTAGTCAAGTTTGGAACTGAAGAAAAAGTGCCTAGAAACTCGGAAGATGATCCCATCGGATTGATTTCTCTCGGAACCGTGACATTGCACATTTTAAATACAGACCGGGGTTCCACGGAAATTATTTTTTTCAAACGGACGACGGAATTCCGTGCAACCCTGATAGATACGCTTCTGGAAAATACACGAACATAATGAGATCTAGACTCATCTTTAAATAAAGAGTAATATTTATTTCAGGAATAAGTAAGGGGTAAAGTTTCACAACAAAGTTTCACAGTTTTTGTTTCACAACAATGTTCTTGTTGTTTGGTAAAGTGTACATATTCATCTGATAGTCTTTTTTATGCTCTACAAAACTGTGTCTTTAGATTGTTCTGAAATTTTAGAGTCGTCGCCAAATGCGATTACCACCGCAAAATGTGGCGCTCTTTTTTAAATATTATTTTTTCATTTAATTTTTATGATTATTAATGTTTTCCACATTTATTCCACGATTGAAACAAAATCTAAACCATATTCTTAAATTTATTTAAGCAAAAACTGTATAGAACGAGCATAAACAAGAAAATAATCATAAAAGTTAAATTTTTAAAGTGCGCCACATTTTGCGATGGTAATCGCATTTGGCGACGACAATAAGTTTTAATTATTTTTCAGGCTTAGAAATTAACTATCCAGGAGGGAAAAATCGCAGCTCAACAACTCCCGCGCCATTAAGCAACACGCGGTCATAAAAAGCGATTTTTGTGTTGAATCGTTACGGGAGATAACAAATGGTGCCTGTAAGTCAATGTGAAGCAAAGAAAGGAATGGGTGGTTTCAGGGGATAAGCCAAAACCGAGATTCAAGAATGAACTTCACCCAAAAAAATACGATAATCTGCGTTTGGTGGATCTCTCAAGAAACAACAAGGACCTCTTTGATACCCAGCTGCGCGCTTAGATGAGGCTTTTCTACTGAAAAGACCCAATAGACAAAGCATAGTCATGTTGCTCCACGACAAAGCCAGGGCGCAAGTTGCACAAGTCGTCAAAACCGACCTCTAAGAACTCAAACGGGAGGCTATTCAGCATCCACCATACTCTCCAGATCTTGCGCCATCCGATTATCACCTCTCCATCTCTCTGTCAAACCAAATGAGGTGTGTGTTATCTTCGATGGCGAAGAGCACCTCAAAAACTGGCTCAACAACTTCTTCGACACCAGATCGGGCGATTTTTGGCGGAACGGCATCAACAAATTGATCGAGAACTGGGAGGAAGTCGTAAACAGTAACGGCGAATACATAATTGATTAACTTCTTCTTATAATTATTGTTTTTTGTTTAAATAAATATTTTTGAAAAAAAAACTACTAACTTATTCCTCGACCCAATAAATAGTGAAAGACGTGGTTGCTGCAATTGAAGTGCGGTTTTTTCCAATTTTCGGCTTACTTCGTGGAATAAATCTTCACATTAATGTTTCTGATTTCCGTTGAATTCGGCTGACTAAATTTGACAAATGTTCTCTCAACATTATAAAAAATTGTCACAAATTTATGCTTTTCCCATTTCAATTGGCGCGAATTCACCTAATTTACATATCAACTTGTCATATTATAACTTTCATACTAATAAGTCATACCCGGTTGTGTTAATTTTTACTGTCTTATCGAATTAGCTCGTCAAAGAAACCCTCTATACTTATCGAACCAAACAAAAATTCCAAAATAGAAATACCCAAACAAACCAATTAATTTCAAGAAAACAAGACTAAAACCCATAAAAATAGTAAACTAATATTTCTGAATCATGTGAACAAAGTACAGAAATCTACATTTACGAACAGAAGCAATGAATAATGAAAAAGGAACAATGTTGCCATGTATGTATAAATATTCGAAAACAACAATAACAATTAACTGAAAGTAATGCTATTATCCATCCAAAGTTCAATAGCTGGCGGCTGGAAATGATGGATTGCTATATAAGAAGATGAAAATTAGAATTTTTAGATCTTGAATTGAATATAAAGAAAGAACGAAAAAGTGACACTTTGAATAATTTGATTAATTTGTAACATGAATATAAATATTTTTTTACTTTAATTAATATATTCAATAGATGAATATCACATCAAGGAAAAAAGTATGTAAATTGCGTATAAATATAAACTTTTTCTTTTTTTTATTTTATATATGTAATATGTAATATAGTCTATTAGGCGAGACTTTATAATTTGCACGTCAAATGTATTTGTAAAACACCTTCAAAAGAGTCACTTTGACACAAAATCTTGTTTAATCGAATTATTTATTCTTAAGATGGTTGCAAAGCTCAACAGTACAAAATTCAACCGTATATATTTTTCCGGATACACACTAAATTTAAATAATGATTTTCTTATTTAACGCTTCTTGTCAAAATTAAAATAATGTTGAAATGGAAATAACGATCATCCGTTTTTTAAACGTGTCTGAAAGTTTTTGCGTCTTTTTAACAAAACAATTTCAACGCAATTTAACTATGCTTCTCTTAAATTATCTAAAATTATTAAGTTATTTCGAAAAACTTAAATGTGAGAACGTTTTTATTACCATTTGGTGTGCGCCAGTTTGGCAGGTTTTCATAAAACTATATCACACCAACTTCAACGCAAATAAAACGAGTTCAAAAAAAAATGTTCTCAAATCTAATATTTTGAGAAGATTTTAATATTTCTAGAGAGTTTATGAAAAAGCTGACAAACTCGCGTAGACAATATTTGCGTAAGGTGCACGTAAAAGTTGTAAGAAATACGTAAAAATTAGAAAATCATCATTTCAAATTTGCTATATTGTCCTTTTCAGATGTCGGTGGAAGAGGAAAAAAATTAGGATGGAATGAGGTTCTCCTTTGGACGGCCACTCTTTTTTTTTCGAAATAATGGACAGCACAATTTGAAGAGAAATTGACGGAAAAGTCTTTTGTGGCCATCCATCGTTTTCTCTTCTTTTTTGTTCTTTCATTATTTACCGATCTCTAAAAAGGACAATATAAAAATAGTAAAATCTTCAATAAATATTATATTTGAGCACATTTTGTGATCCTGCCGCGCTGGTGTAATCCTTACAACTTTTACAAAACGAATATTTTAGTAAATTAGCGCTATTTCATCCAAATTAAAATATAAATCAAACAATACTTACACACTCCAATTGAAAATAGCAGCATTAGCAAGTTTAATCGTGAGTTTTTACTAACTTTACTTTACTTTGGATACTTTGGAGTGCGAATCATTCTCGCAGTGAGAAGCGGACTAACTCTCTCCGATTTGAGCGGCTGCGCCGTGCCACTGTCGACCATGCAGCTCTCGTCTCCAGGATTCCTATCCGTCTTCTGGTGGATCTTGTAAAACAACTTCCACGTAAACAATATATACTTATTTTCATGGCAATTTTCTAGATTTGTCTAAAACTATCTGTCAAGTACGAAATCCTGAATCTATAAAAGTTAGACGCCTTAAGCTAATCATTAAAACATATTCTAAAATCATTGTCAATATTTATCACTGCTCTTCGTTTAATGAATTTCTTATGCTATCCAGTTCTCCTCGCAATCCACTGCGTGTTAAGGCTAAGCCTCTTGTTTCTGCTTGTAATAATAACTTTTTTATCTCACATATGCCTCTATGGAATCGGGTATCCCAATATTTTCTTCATCTAAATTCACCCCCTACTAATCTAAATGCTATTGTTGAATTTATTCCTGTCAAACTCATTTACTAATTGTCATATTATGTGTTTATTACTCCAACTTACTGTTATATATGTATAGAACTATTGATATTTGAGCAACCGACTTCTGGCGGAGTCATATGTTCATCTTATTTTATTCCCTATCTTACCATTTACAATTTATATTGCTTAAACGTTATTTTGGCGAATAATAAATAAATAAATCTTTCTAGCATGATAGCACTTTAACTTACTAGTTAGCTCTAATTTTTCTCATTTCAATTGGCTTGCTTACAAAAATATTTCCACTGAATCAAACCACCTTAAGAAAAATAAACGACGAGAAAAAATCCCAAAAAAAGAAATAAAAATCAAAAGTCAAATTATTCGAATAAATAATAAATAATGTCTCTATTGAGGAATCAACAGTCGTTTAATTAATTATAAAAGAGAATATTTTTCAGAATTACTCAATGAGAAACTGCAATTGAATCCAGTTCGTCTTCAATTCTTTAAAACTTTTAAGTTTCTTATTATTAAAACAGAAAACAATTGGAGAAAACGAATGGAATGAGGAAATTCAGAACAGAAAAAAGCTTGCATTTATCAAGAAAAAAAAACAAACAAACAAAGAAATAAATAAATAAAAATGGTATTGCGAGGGACTACTAATTAGTGTCTTCTGTTTGTTGACAAGTTGCTATTTTGATTTGCATAAATTATTAAAATTGAACATAAGAATTGCTTTCAAAACGATCCCAAGGGCTTAAAAGTAATGATAAATAATAAATTATAGAGGTTTTAGGTAGATATGATTGGTATGACATCACAAATGACAACTGTTACTTGTCGGCGTGTTTTACAAGTTAAATTGAATATCAAAAAGATTGCTTGAACAATAAAACAAAACATGAATTGTTTGGAATCGTAGATAGAGTAAAGTCTTTTGTTAATAAAATTTTGTCAACATTTAAACGTGTATTACTAATTTACACGTATTATTTTTTATATAACTTTACACGTCATAACTAAGAGCCCGTCTTAAACTATCTAAAAGTATGCGCTTCTTACCGAAACTCGCAAAAATAGCCTCTTTTCTGAGCCCCTAACTTAACCATTCAATTTAGGTTGTTTAACTAATCACCAAATAGAAGTAGCGATACGCTTAAAATAATTCTGACTTTTTAAATTTTTATGGAAATTTAGATCAACATAACAAACAACAGAGGCCGATTGCAATAACGATAGGGAAATCATATCCCATTAAAGATCTATTGGGAAAAGATTAACTCGTTTCCAAGAATAGAGCAACCCGATAAAATATAAGGTTTCATATTACAGTTTGTGGCCATAAAGATATGAATAAATGGTTTTTTGAGCATAACTTTTTTCATATTCATCCCATCAGTCTGAAGTTTACACGGTAAATGCATAACACTGTTACGCAATAATACAGAAAAGAAATTTGTATCATCATTTTTAAACTTTTTCGTTTTTTTTTTCAAAAATTAAGTTTTTAACAACCATTTTGGAGTTTGATTTTTTCCAACATTCTTCATAGTTACCAGAATAAGTAGAAATTGATTTTAAGACATGGATAAGGCCATAGGTGCCAAAAACGTGAAAAAAACTCTTTAAACAAAAAAGCCGTCAGAAGAGGCTATGAACGAGGCTTAAAAAATAGAGCTCTTGCGGAACAGTTTCAAATCCCTAAATCCACGATTTCCACAATTATTAGAAAATTAAATGAGCAGATAAGATTTAAAATGTTTATTTTTTAGAATTCATCATTTAAAAACCTGTGTTGGCTTTAAACCGCCTGGGAGGCCACGTGGAACCACCCACAGCATGGATCGCATTATCATAAGAGCATCCAGAGAGGACCTCAGGATAAACTCCTTGGACATCCAACTGACCGTAAATTTCCCCACAGTTCCAACACCATCTAGAAGAACCAAGCTGAAGGAGTCCACGGACCAGTTCGTAAATAAACCCCCCATTAGTGAGAAAAACCGGAAAGCTAGAGTTGCATGGGCACGAGCTCATCTCAACTGGAGACGTCAGGATTGGGAAAAAACATCTGGTTTGACGAATCCAAGTTCAACCTGTTTGGAAGTGACGGAAATGTATGGATTCGACGCCCGGTTGGGACCAGGTACTCCCCTCACTATCAGCTTCCAACCTGTATGGTGTGGGGAAGCTTCTCAGCGAATGCTATGGGACCGCTGAGACGTATTCATGGGATAATGGAATGATTCCAATACGAAGACATTTTGGAGAACACAATGATGCCATGGACACTGGAAAATGTGGGTCGTGCTTACGTCTTTCAACAAGACAACCACCCAAAGCATACATCTCTCCATGTGCGCAATTGGTTCCAACTTCGTCGTGTGGATGTGCTCGACCCAGCCAGTCTCCCAACGAGTACATGTGGGAGGAAACTGAAAGACAAACCAAAGGTCTTCGGGCTTCGAAAGCCGCCCAGAAATTCGCTCAATTGGAAGCTGCATGAAAGTCGATTCCACTCTCGGTTGTGCACAACCTTCTTGATTCGATAACGAGAATATGTCAGGCGGTTATGGATGCAAAAGGCTTTGGAACTATGTATTGAACTTGTTTTTCATTCTCTCACCAATTTCATTTAAGAACTTGGCATGTTTCCTTTTTTCTTTATTATGACCGGTTTTTGCGATTTTCGCGTTTTTCGAATAACTTGTTATCTTTTCATCAATTTTTGAATAGAGTGTTTAATTTTCTGCTAGAACAACCACAATTACTGTTAAAACAATGTGGCAAAATTTCAGACTGATCGGATGAGTATGAAAATAGTTATGATCAAAAAACCACTTCATCATCACTTTATGGTAATTAATATGGAGTGAACCCCAATAAATTTTCTTGCAATTGACCACAGGTCGCCTACGTAACATTAATAAGTACTTAAAAATCGAATTAAAAAATATAATTTTTACTCCGACTTTACAGTTTTGTTGGAAAATATCTCTGACGCTTTAAAAAGTAGAAGGTAAAATCTAGGCTACCTTCAACAATTCTGATTAGACATGACAACGAAACACCAACCAGACCCCCCTACTAATAATCTAGACATGATTTAAAACCAAAAGTATCAAGAATAATATATTAAATACAGCCAAGTTATCGTAAAATAACAAAAACATTGATGAAATTAAAAACACAATATTAATAAAATAATCCAGATTACAATAATTAATAATAAAGTCTTTAAGATAATAATAATATTGATAGACAAATGTCATATTTATTTTAACAAATTGTCTAAATATATTCCCCTAATTCTCATCAATATCCAAAGAAGACCATGTTCGAGACAAAATAAATATTTCTAAACTGTTTGAAAGTACGAAACGGGTTCAGAAGATTATAATATAATCATAAATTGGAAAATTGAATGTAAGGAATAAGAAAACGTGCAAGATTTTGGAAAACAACCTGATGAAATGTGAATGGAAAGACGTTTGAGCTGCAAATTGCATTGAATTCGTCGTGTTTCTGAAATATTTTTTTATTATTTGGAAAATATGAAATGACAACAATAATAACGTAAAATTGGGTAATAGCTTTAAAGTTCAATTACTAAAAGCAGAGAATATACTTTCAGAATGTAAATTATCGGATGAAAAGATTTCCTTAAACTTATTTTAGGATATCTTTTTTACAAACAAAGTTAAAGGTTTGATTCTGGCAAAAAAACCTTTAGGTATTTATTTCCATCCTAATGAAAATATTAGAAACTATCAGCCCTAACTGAAGCAATTTATCCCGAGACCGGAACTCTGAATTCCAAATTTTAAAATTTGATTACAAGATCCAGAATCCGGATCCCGAAATATTAAATTTTAATTATTAATTTTGAAAATTCACTTTATATATACACTAGCTGACAAAAGTTTTGTCACAAATGTTTTTTCGGGTTTAACTTTTTTGTGACTTGACCAAATTGGCTGATTTTTTGATATTTTATGTGAATCAGTGTTTAAAATGTTATAGTAGCAAAATTTGGTTTAAATTACAGGGTGAGCCATAATTACCCGTACTGAACATTTGACTTGACTGACGCATTTTTGGTGCATTATAAATAATATTATTTTTTATTATTTTTTTCTAAATTTAATTTTTATGTAATGCTTAAAATTTCAAATCAATCCGTTAAGTTTCAGGGTAATGGCGAGGTCTAGTGTACATCACACTGCAATTATTGACTTGCATAAGAAGAATTTCACAGCTAAGGAGATCATTAAGCGTCTCGGAGTTCCAAAGCAAACCGTCTACGATGCCATCAAAAGATATGAGGAGCTTGGTACACTTTGTGATCGTGTTGGGAGAGGAAGACGAGTATCTGTGACCACTCCTGAGAGAGTTAAGGCGGTTCGAATGAGGATCAGACGAAATGCCCACCGCAGCATAAGGAGGATGTCACGGGATATGAAAATAAGCAATACGTCAATGAGAAGGATTGTAAAATTGAAGCTTAGGATGACTCCGTATTGTGTAAGAAAAGCGGTCATACTCTCTGAAGCGAACAAGAAGAAACGACTGGAGAAAGCAAAACGGCTCCTTGCCGGCACGCGGAGGAAGGAGCACTTGGTGACAGTCATTTCGGATGAGAAATTGTTCACCGTGGAGGCCGAATTTAATGCCCAAAATCATCGAGTGATTGCTCAAATGGAAGAACAATTCACCGATCCCCTCACCCCGCCTCAGTGATGGTTTTTGGAGCCATTTGCTCAACTGGGAAGTGCCCACTGATTTTCGTGGAAAAGGGCGTGAAAATCGATAAGGAAGTGTACATTAACGACATTTTGGAGAAGAATCTGGTTCCATGGGCATCAAAACACTTCGCCGGTAAGAGCTGGATATTTCAACAAGACGGCGCGCCCGCGCACACGGCAAAAAAGACGCAACAGTGGTGCGAGACGCACATGCCGCGTTTCATCAAGGCTTCGGATTGGCCGGCCTCATCGCCGGATCTCAACCCTCTCGATTACTCGGTTTGGGGAGTATTGCAAGAAAGGGTCAACGCTAAGCCCCATTCGAGTTTGGATGCATTAAAGAAAACTTTGGAGAAGGAATGGGACAATCTGTCCACAGATTACCTGCGTGCCACGGTGGAAGCCTACCCGAGACGTCTTCGTGCCGTAATTTCTACGAAAGGCGGCCGTGTCGAACAAAAATAGAAAATAATTAATTGTTATGTTATTGATAAATGTTGTTGTTAATTTCGTCCCATTCTGACTTTTCGTTTTTGAGTTACATGCACTCAAAGTAGTACGGGTAATTATGACTCACCCTGTACCATGGCAATTTAGGTACCACGCATTCCGTTTTCCCTCATATTGATGACAGCTTACCGGGTGGCAATTGAAGTTTCTTTACGTGGAGTCATCTCTAAAATGTTGCCAATTACTGCTATTTTCAATAAATTATGAAAAAAAATATAATTGAACTTTAAAAATTATTAAAAAATGCAGTGCAAGAAAAGTGCGTAATATCTTTGAGCTACGCGTTTTACGATAAAAGCTTGTCACTGTAAAACGGTTCATCGTAATCACAAGCGGGAATTTGTAAAATAATCTACAACCATATGAATCTATCATATCAAACAATCAGCCAATTTGGTCAAGTCTCAAAAAAGTTAAACCCGAAAAAACATTTGTGACAAAACTTTTGTCAGCTAGTGTACGTTAACTGAAGAGATGACAGGATTTCCGAATTCCGCTTACCGCATTCTGGATTCCGTTAATTTTGACTTGCGGAGTTCCAATATGGAAAAGTCCGCCAATCCATACTTGGGAAATACCGGCCCGGATGTTCAATTATGCGGCCCTGAAGAATATCCTCACATATGTTAATTGGCTCAAAAAATGTTTATTGCATTCTTATATTTTGATAATATTCTCTTAAATTCTTGATTTATATCCTGATATTTTATGTTAAAATAAATATTTTTAATAATTACGTTTTTTGCTTGAACAAATGAGGTTGGCAACTATTCCGGTCCGGATCCCAAATTTCTCAAGTATGCGCAAATCTCTGCGCGAGTCTCAGTTTCCGGAATCCGCAAGGCAAAACCGAATTGAAGGACTCCAGAATGCGGTAAGCGGAATTTCGAAAATCCTGGAATCTCTGGAATTAACGTCTATATAAAAAGTGAATTTTCAAAATTATTAATTAAATTTCAAAATTTCGGGATCCTGGATTCTGAAACTCCCAATCAAATTTTAAAATTTGGAATTTTTCTCGGGATAAACTTTGAAAATAAAAAATTGAAATAGGTGAGGACTATCTTTTATCTGCTCCAATATCCGTCCAGCAGACAGGTATAAAGTGGAGTAGAAACAACAGAAACGTTTTCAGCACATTTCGAAATTTACGAAGTCACAGTTTGAACTTCGTATCTGAAAGAGCTGTCAACCCAATAAATGGCACCTTGCTGATTTGATGTAAACCTTAGATTTCCGCGATATGTTAAATTAAAATTATTTTTCTGAGCTTCTGCTTTTATGAATTCATTAGGCTTGATAGTGCCTCCTCTTTTATAAATAATAATAACAGAAATTTTCTATTAGGGTGAACCAAAATTTTTTTCCGATTTCCTATATCTTTTTGTCTAATTGTTTTTTTTTACCAAATAAAGATATATATATATATATATAGATATGTTAAATATTTTTAAAGCTCTTGAACAGCTCTATCATAATATATGTTACAATGTTTAATTGGTCTTTTATTTAAAGTTTTTAATTTGTAGAAGAAACATGGAAAATCCAAAATTCGTGTTCCACGCCCAAGAGAAAATGAGAATTTTCTAATATTTTAATGTAAATTATAAGCTTTCCCGTATTAACTTCAGAATACTTTGCACGTAAACTTGTCACGCACATTCTAAACTATATAGAACACTGCTTCTCTGAACGAAAAACTAGGTCTGAGGACGTTTTCTAAGCTTTCAGTTTAAACGCTCAATTTGGCGTGCGTGTTCTTTTACGCCATTACTGGAAACAAGGCTTCAACGCAACTGCAGCAGCAAAAAAATTATGCGAAGTTGAAGACGACGAAAATGGTTCAAAAGATTTAACGACGGCGAAACTGATCTCGAGGACAAGACACTTTCAGGTCGACATACGACAGTGGATTCCGAAGCAATCCGTGAAGCTGTGGAAACCAATCCATCAATAAGTACTCGCAGATTGTCGGCCGAGCTCGATATTCCCCAAACATCAGTTGTACGACATCTTCACGTTCTTGGGAAAGTCAATAGACGTTGCCGAGATGTACCTCATGCATTGACTGAAATTCAAGCTCAAAAACGTGTCGAGACTTGCCGAAAACTGCTGGAAAATCCATAAGATTACCGTTTTATTCGTAGAACTCTAACTTTTGATGAAAAGTGGGTCTACTTCAGTAATCCGGACAAACAAAATCAATGTTTGGAAACCGGACAAACGGCGGAATGTGACCGTTTCTCAAAGAAGTCACTTCTGTATGTTTGGTGGAATTTCGAAAGCGTAATTTAGTTCGAGCTAGTTCCAAATGGTCGGACCATCGACGCAGATCTCTATTGCGCTCAACTTGATCGAATGTATGCGGTACATGGCGAGAAATATCAAGAATTTATCAATCGGAAGCGGATAATTCTTCAACAAGATTATGCAAAACCGCGCACAGCCAGACAAACTTAGGAAAGGTAACAGCTTATAGTGCGGACCTTGCGCCATCTGATTATCACCTTTTCCGCCCCATGACACACTTTCTTCGTGGTCGTAGCTTCAATGACCTGGCCGATGTCGAAAACGGGTGCCGCGAGTTTTTCGCCTCTAAGAACAAGGAGTGATACCGCAGCGGGATCGAACAACTTGCCGATATATGGGTTCAAGTCATAGAGTCAAATGTTCTTTACTTTGAAAGTTAATTATTTTTTCATGTTTTTTAAAATTATGTTTAACGTTTTAATAAAAAATCGGAAAAAAATTTTGGTTCACCCTAATAAAAAATCTAAAACAAAAACTAAAATTGCAAAGTACTAAAAAATATGAACTAATAATTTAATAAAATACAATAAGAATTGCAAAAAGTGAGATACTTAAAATTTACAGAAAAGACACTTGAAAACTGAACTTGAATGCAATCACCTGACAAGTTGTTAAAAATAGTCTTTGAGACCAATTTTGTCTAGACTAATCAAATGCTAATGAATCATTTGATATTGTTATTCCTTATTATTAAAGTTAGGAATGAATGAGAAAACCCTTGTTGCTGCTCCAAAGATGAACTATGTAATGAGCAAAAAATAAGCACAGTTTTTTTAATAAAAATAAGAAATAACATATTGAATTAATATTTTATTAAATATAGTCTAATGAGAAAGTACTGTTCTAATAATACCAAAGAACTGATATTAAATCAATTCAAATCAAGAATCGTTCGCACCAACAACTTTTTCATCTTTTTTGGATTGCATATTCAATAAGGCTTAATTGGCTTCTTCCTATCAGAATAATTAGTCCGTGACTAATATTCAAGCAGACAATATTAGTAAACAAAAACTTAATAATAATAATAATACAATTCCCTGAGCAGTTGGTCTGAAGACGGCAATTCAGGCTAAACAGAAAACAACGAATCAATTGGGATGAAGAATTGTCTGAAAACTGAATGTGCAATCTTGATTAAACGACAAGGGGGAAATGAGCAAATAAAACAACAAATAAACAACATTTCTATTTATTGCTTTGGAGTGAATCGGGAAGAATTGGAAGAAAGAAGAACAGTGAACGATTGTAATTTCAGAAAAGTTAGTGGAACTTTGTCAAGTTACGATAAAGAAACTTTTAGAATAATTTTCGATTTCAAGGCTTTTAATTCTACCCTAAATATAAAACGGCGACAGATGGAAATTCTTAAAACTATTTATCCAATTTCGTCTTTAGTCTTAAAGAATTAGTTGAAATTAATAACTTTTTTCACAATCATTATATTATTTCGGAAAAGAAAGCAGCACTAAGCCGAAAATTGCAAGAATTTGGGATTACTAGAGCATTATTTGTCTATTTAGAAATTAATATATAATCTGGTATACTGTACAAATCTAATATTTTATATAAATTCACAGAACTCCAAATGAAATAAAAAATACGATTTTTCCAGAATTTAACACGTTTCCTTAATTTCCACGTGGAAGTATAAAACTAATTTTCACGTTAATTTTTCAGGCTCTCGTTAAAGTATCACTTACTCTTTCAATTGTTAGGAAACTTTGTCTTAAAGAGGGATTAATTCATTTGGTGTGGTGTCAAATTGTAAAGTGTGTGGCTCAAAAATTAGGCTCATTTTAAATTTTTTTTACTGAATTTTGGCATAGGTTTCATTAGAAACCTAACAAGGGAAGTGTTTTAGGTTTCCACATCAGATTTTGACAAAAATTTGCAGATAGATTCGTCATGGCTTTATTAGTATACTGACAAAATATTAGGAGCCACAAAACTCTTTAAGTAGGTAAAAAATCGGTTTGAAATCCAAAAATATCCCGATTATCCACAAAATGGAATGAAGCTAATGAATTTTATGTGAAACTGTGCGTTTTCATAAATAATGATTTAACCATCAGGGCAACATCGAAGTGGCAAATCGACAGGACACGGTACGACAGGCTCTGCACTTTGTGCTGGGCGGTGGCTTGACTGTGTTTTGCACAAAATTGAAAAAAAAAACACGTGCAAAACTGCCGCCAGAACATTCAATTCAAACCGAAAAAGTAACCAAAGTTTCATCAAAATTACACGAAGCGTCCTCACTCAAAAAAACAACATCAAATTTTAACAAAGATTGATGACGTGTTTACGCTATATAACAGGATGAGTCTGTTTTCATGCAAAAAGCACCTCGCGTCCTAACAGGAGCACTATTCGTGCAAAACACAGTCAAGGAAGCGCCCAGCAGATAGTGCAGAGACGACATGACGAGGGTTCGATTTTTCTTGGGGGTGATGTATTTGTATTATTGATTCTAATCGAAATAAGATTTTATCGCTTTTGAAATATTTATATATGCCTTAAAATATAAAAGGGGTTGATTAACATTCACTATATAAAACTTGTGATTAACATTAACCATATAAAATCGCGATTTTTGGATTTTAGACTTATTTTTTACCCACCTAAACCCATTTGTGGATCCTAATTTTTGTCAGTATACTATTTGGATCATAGGAAATCTATCTGCAAATTTTTCATCAAAACCTAATATGGAGACCTAAAACACTTCCCTAAGTAAAGTCGACGATACGTGTAAATTAGTAAGAAATGCTGAAATATTAAAAAAAGAGTTCATTTTCATTTTGCATTCAGAACTCAAAAATCTGAACTGATCTTCTTATATATCAATTTTTCAAAAAAAACTGTTTCCATATCTCCAATTACACCTTGTTAATCAAGACATTGCGGATAAGATTTGTTATCTCATGTTACTAGGGAAGAATGGTGCGATTCGGAGAAAGATCAACAAGTACAAAGAATTTATCTAAAATCGTGTGGAAACTCTTGTGCTGTAAAAAAAAAAAAAAAAGCTGTAAAAAGCTTTTATCATGAAATATAATATAAATTATAATTTATAATTTATTTATAATTTATAAATTAGTTGAATTAAATGGAAAGTGTTTTGAGTCGAACTCTCAGAATTTCTTCAAGCTTTCCAGGTATATTCCTTAATCCGAATATAGTATGCACACAAATTTAAAATAATAACGGTTTAAGGTGTTGAAAATGACGAAACAAATCCGATGTGCATTTAGCGTTTAGCGATTTAGCGCGTCTGTAACTATCTAAAAATATGCGCTTCTTGTCGAAATTTACAACATGAGCATATTTTCTTAGCACCCAACTTTATCATTCAATTTGGGGTAGTCTTGTGTTAAATATAGAAATATTGGGTTGAGGAATAAGTTCGTAAAGTTTTTATATTATCTTTTGTTTCACAACAATTTTCTTGTTGTTTGGCAAAATGTATATATTTATCTCATTGCGCTTTCTACAAAACTGTGTTTTTAGTTTGTTCTGAAATTTTAAATTTTCATTATTTTTCAGGCTTAGAAATGAAATATCCACGAGGCAAAAATCACCATTTTCGACATTTGGTTCTTCTTCCATTAAGCAAAAAAACATAAACAGCGATTTTTGTACCGAATCGGCACTGGAGATATAAATATGGTGCCTTTACATCAATCTGAAGCAAAGAAAGGTGTGGGTGGCTCCAGTAGATACGCCAAAGCCGAGAGTCAAGCAAGATCTTCATCGCAAAAGACCATATTCTGCGTTCGGTGGAACTGAGAGGGCATGCTGCACTGGGAAATTCTCGAAAGAAACCCCACGGTCAACAAGGAGCTCTATATTGCCTAGCTGCGCCATGTTAATGAGGTGTTCAAGGCCGAGTCATCTTTCTCCACGACAACGCCAGGCTGCATGTTGCACAAGTCGTCAAAACCGTCCTCCCAGAGGTCGAATGGGAGGTTCTTCAGCATCCACCATACTCTCCAGATCTTGCGCCATCCGATTATCACCTCTCCAGCTCTCTGTCAAACCAAATGAGGAGTGTTACCTTCGATGGCGAAGAGGACCTCAAAAACTGGCTCAACAACTTCTTCGACACCAGACCGGGCGATTTTTGGTGGAACGGCATCAACAAATTGATCGAGAGGTGGGAGGAAGTCGTAAACAGTAACGGCGAATACATAATTGATTATTATAATTATTAATTTTTTGTTCAAATAAATCTTTGTTAAAAAACTCTACGAAGTTCTTCCTCAGCCCAATAATATATATGATGAATCATCTCATTCTGATTATGGGGAAGATAATTGCGGAGTTTAAGAATTAAAAGAAAATTAAATGTATTAATTCTAAAAAAAATGTAATAATATTAGTAATAGTAATAATTCAGATTTCTAGCCAATTGATATTGTAGAATAGTTTGGATCTACTTACTACAATTCTCTAGCACTCCAACTGGTATGAGTATAAAAGGAGCTCAGTAAGCGAAAAAAAAATTGCATAAATACAGTTAATGCGAGTTTTAAATATTAGTAGCTCAAAAAACCTCTTGTATCTATCATTTAACAAACATAATCAGATTTTTCGATAACTCAATACAAAGTCACGTTAGTGTCCGCTTGAGATTTTGATGAGACTGACAACATTAATAGATTCGAATGCACTGATATCGTGTAAGTTACGTGAAAATTATATATAATATGCAATTTAATATAGTAATATCATCATTATCCATTAGAGTGCGAAATGCTTTATCAATATGAATTCAGCTCACAATGAATTTCTGTATTTTTGATTTATAAGAGGTAATGGTTTTAAAAAAAGATGACATTAGGCTTAATTAGTAAACAGCAGGAAAGTGACTCTGAAGCTCATAAATAAATAAATAAAAACCATAGTTAATTTGAATATTCGTTGAACTTTTGATGAGCGAGAGATGAGCGACAACAAAAACTAGACAAAGACGATATGCTCATTCGTAACAGATTCTTTCATATTTCCATACTTGCTTATTCCACGATAAACACGGCAAAACGCATTGAACCGCGATTAATGGTGGAACAATGCGAAGAAACAATAACAACACCAACCAAAAATAATGAAAATCATAAACAATAACGATATTAGCTATCTATGTAGCTAAACAATAATGAATAATGGTAAGAATATTCCAGCAACAAAAGTGAGATGAGCTCATCGAATGAACGTGTCCTCAATTGTTCTCAAATTTCATTTAATTTCGAAACTTTAAATTTACAAAGATACTTGGTCTGAAATTTAAGACCTTTTCGTTTCATAAAAACACTTGAGAACAAATGGGAGAAATGTGGAAAAGGGGAGAGTAAGAATTATTTGCGTTCAAGTTTGTGTTCAAGATTAACAAATAAGGAAAATTTTGGAATGGGAAATTGGAAAAAATGGAAATAAACAAAATGGGAGTTGCACAGTCTTGTTTTGATAACTATGATAATAATTCAACTAGGTATTATTTTGTCCTTTTCAGAGATCGGTGCCTAATGGAAGAGGAAAAATTAGGATGGAATGAATGACGTTCCCGTTTGGCCGGCCATCTTCTCATCTCTCATCAATATGTGCTCTCAAAAAAAATGGGCAGTCCACATTGAAGAGGAATAGACGAAAAAGTTTTTTGTAGCCGTGTGACCGTCCATCCGAGACTATCATTTTTTCTTCTTTTTTTTTGATCTTTCATTAGGCACGGATCTCTGAAAAGGACAATAAAATAATGAGCACTGAGAATAATAACGCCAATATAGATGCCAAATTGGTGCACGGCATATATTGGCCAACATAATCAAACTGATGCACGCCAAATGAATGTACAGAAGAGGAATTTAAATCTAAATTTCGTAAAAATTTAAAGCGCCAGCCCGCCAAATTGGAATAACGATTTTGCGAAATTTACATGCGTGTGGAAATTTTTACGTCTTCACAACGAAAACGGTTTTTCGGCAATTTAATCAAGAATTTCTTGATCTATCTAAAAATGTTAATATCTCTCTAAAAATTATATTTGAGCATGTTTACTGAGCTCATTTTAATACCATACAAGTTGGAGTGCGCCAGAGATATTTTAAGTTAAATTCCTGTAAAACTGTAGGGATATGTAGTTATTAATGCTTTTAAGTATTGCAAAATCAGAATTTTTATTTGGGGCGCTAATGCATTTGTTTTATTTTTAAATGTTTAGTTATTACAAAACCGACATGATTTTACCAGATATAAAAATACGCGAATTCTTCCAAATTATTAGGGTGAACCAAAACTTTTTCCGATTTGCAATATCTTTTTGACTAATGGTTCTTTTTTACCAAATAAAGATTGTTATACACATGTTTTATATATTTTTAAAGCTCTTGAACAGCTCCATAATGATAAATATTAAAATGTTTAATTGGTCTTTTGTTTAAAATCTTTTAACTTGTAGAAGAAACATGGAAAAATCCGAAACTCGTTTTAATTTACACCATTACTGGAAACAAAGCTTCAACGCAGCTGGAGAAGCTAAAAAGATATGCGAAGCTGAAGGCGACAATATGGTCTCGTATCGTACTGCGCGAAATTGTTTCAAAAGATTTAACAATGGCGACACTGAACTCGAGGACAAGACACATTCAGGCCGACCTACGACAGTGGATTCTGAAGCAATCCGTGAAGCTGTGGAGACGAGAAATATCCAGCATTGATCAATCGGAAGCGGATACTCCTTCAACAAGACAATGCAAAACCGCACACCGCCAGACAAACGAAGGAAAAGATCAAAAACCTCGACTCCATTGAACTTCTTCCACATCCAGCTTATAGTCTGTACCTTGCGCCATCTGACTATCACTGTTACGGAGTGTCCTGATCGCCAGTTGTTGAAGAGTTGATGACAGTGTATGAATAATTGTACAACAGGTACAAGTAAGGAATATGATTTATTATGCAGGTACAGGTAGTAAGGAATGGATTGATATTGACTGGTTGGGCTACATATTTATAGTAAAATATCTGGGCCATACGTGACGTGGCATACGTAACTATTATTAAAAAGTTAAGAGGTCACTCGTGGAAAGGTGACCAATTCTGTGGCATTTACAATTTTGCCACAACAATCACCTTTTCCGATCCATGGCATTTTTTCCTCGTCGTCGTAGCTTCAATAACCTGGCCGATGTCAAAAAAGGATCCGCAACGAGATCGAACAACTTGCCGATAGGTGGGTTCAAGCCATAGAGTCAAATGATCTTAACTTTGAAACCTAATTGTTTTTTCGTGTGTTGTAGAAATATGTTTAAATTTTAATAAAAAATCGGAAAAAAATGTGGTTCACCCTAATATTTTAAAATTCGTAGGTCGATAAATTAATTTCCGCGTTTTTGTTGACACTCCACTGCCAGGAAGTACGCGAAAATTGCAAAATATTGCGCACCAACTGCAGGTTTGTTGAAAAATTTTAAAAAAGTTCTTATAGCTCTTTCAAAAAGTTGTCTTTGTACTATTTTAAGCAATGCAAATAGACAGTGGAAAATGGAGAATTTTTAAATATAGCTTTGTAAAATTAAACCAATAAATTATCGAGAAATCATCATTTTCATGTTTTCTTTCGTACTCTTCGGTTTTAGTTTTCTTTTCTATTTTAGAGAATTTATTAATTGCGGAACTACAAAGAATTACAATACCATACCCAATTAAAACTACTTTTATTCAGACGATCGAAGAGGTATGGGAATTTGCGACGAAAATCGTTGGTGAACCGAAAATTTCGACAGAAAACCCAACATCCAGGAGAAGAAGGTCTTACGTTGATAGAGTCCATATGGGAAATCTTACCGCACCCGGCGTACTATCCGGACATTTCCCCAGCGGATTATCATCTTTTCCGGTCAATGTCTCATGGTACGCTTTCGAATATATACAAAATAAAATACTTCTACAGGCTAAGTTAACTAGAAAACATAGAAGCTTGGTTAAGTTTCTCTTCATTAAAAGTTCTCGACTAATTTAAGATTTTCAAATAAGTCAGCACAATTGACGAAATAATAATTTTAAAATTGACACGTTAGAGCATATAAGACACGTGTAAAAATGGTAAAAGTGCAGTTTTCATTTGTTGAGCTTCTATAATAACTAACTAAACCGTCTATAATATTTATGGAATACTCATTATATGAACTTATGTTTTGAAAAATGGAAGCCCCGGGTTTTGAAATTCCCGTGGTCTTGAGAAAAATTTTAAGATTCAAAAATTGTGTATGAAATGAGACATTCATAGAAGATATTCATTGTTTTTGATAGTATATGATAAACCTGTCAAAATTTAAAGCTTAAATCCAACATATTTTTAGAGAGTTTAAGGAAAGCCTAGTCATTATCAAATTGTCATAATCAATTTTTTAATGAAATGACGTAAACTCTTAAAACTCGGAAAGTCGTAATTACCAGTTGGCGTGTAATTTCCACGTTCTTGCACACAGTGCCTTCCTTTTTCTCTCGTTTGAACTTAAAAAGACGCTGCTTCATAAACAAAAATTCTTAAACATGTTATCTATAAGCTACCTCCTCCCCCATCGTCTTTCGAATGACAAATTTGAACAAATTTTATTTTGTTTATTTAATCCACTATCTTGTATTGTATTTCTCGTGGTTGTAACACGAGCAGGCAATTCTCAAAACTTTAAACAAAATTAGAATTGATCTTCGATCTCTTGTTTTCATTATACAATTATTTATTTACAAATTAGGTAAAATTCGAATGCAAAAAAGTGTTGGTATAATTGTTTTTGTGTATTTGTTTTTGGAATTTAAATAAAACAGGCATGAATACCAAATTTCTTGTTAAGAACTGCAAGTTTGAATTATTGTATATTTAATTGTCGAAACAATTGGAAAAATTGGAAACCAGAAAGAATATCAAGAAAACGCCACACACAATAGTAAAATAACTATCTGATTTAATACTGTCGATTTTAATTTTTACTTGGAATTCGCAGTTCAATGGAATTTTTTACTTAAAAGATACATAATCTACTTAAAAAAATATTGTACAACTTTTAAGAGAAATTGAATAACATATGATTAAACTCCTAAAATCGTACATTTACTGTGGCGTTGTAACAAGTAAACAATAGAGTTGAAAGAGCTCAAATCTTGTTAAAGGCTTTTCTAGAATAAATTATAGGAAGTGGTATTTTAAGATAAACTCGGATAGAGCGCCAAAATAGTGTCCAAAAATTAAATTTTCAAAAAATGACATTGGAATCCCTTCCAACACAAGTTTGAATAGTAATTTTGATATATTCCAAGGAAATAAAAATGTCATTACAAAATAAAAATAACTGATATTTTATGGATTACACGTGGCACGACAATTAAATTTCTGCAAAAGTTCTACAAGTTCCATTAAGTCCTAGTGTTTTAATATTCGAGAAAGAATTTAGAATTTGTATTTATTCTCAAAGTGTAAGAAATTGACAATTCATTTTCAATATTTATTGTCCTTTTCAGGGATCGGAGCCTAATGGAAGAGCAAAAAAAGAAGAAAAAATGATGGACGGCAACACGGCCACAAACGACTTTTTCGTCAATTCCTCTTCAATGTGTGCTGCCCATTATTTCGTAAAAGATTTGACATCCAAAAGGAGAGGCCGTCCAAACGAGAACCTCATTCCATTTTAAAATTGATTTAGAACTGCTATTATTTCAATTTTAAATTATTTTAAAGACATTAGCTCTCATAAGCTTGAAAAAGTTTCGTTTTTATATCATTAGACTTTATTTATTTATTTATTTTATTTATTTACACTACGTTTACTAGGCACGTGAATATAATATAATGTATAAAAACAAATGACCAATAAATTAAAACAAAATAAAAAAACTAAAAAAAACCAAATAAACTAGATAACGGATAGTAATAAAAATAAATAATAGCAAAATGAAAAAAGAGGAGGAGGGATATATAACTAATATGCCAGAGTTTTTTGGTAAGAAATAAATAACTTCATATAAACATAAAACGATTAAATAAGGCGTTATATTTGTCTAATTGATAAACTTAATTAATTAGGGGAAACTTCAAGACTCCACAGAATCGCCAAATGTAGCTTTCTTTTAAATTCTCCGACAAACTCTTACATCTTTCATTGAATAATAGCACAGAACGTGCCACAAAAAACTTTCTACGATTTGATGTCAACGGAGGCTTAAATGTAAATCTTATACCACTACGATTTGTAGAAGCATTAATTCTCCAATTAACATGAGCCCTACCCAACAGGATTTTTGACAGGAACTTGTAATCCAAATCTTCTCGCCTTTTAGATAAAGTTTCTAAATTAAAAAGCTTCAAGCGCTGTGTGTAAGAAAGATAGTCAGGATCGTTGAAATAAATATACTTGCAATTCATTCTACAATAAAGCTTCCTTTTGAATCGCTTCTGGACATTCCCAAACAAGTTAACATCAGATACCTTGATCGGAAATGATACTTGCGTACCATACCCAAGCAGAGACCAAACGTGTGATTTATATAACAATAAACAAAACTGGCGCTTTAGAGACGAAAAGGAATTGAATATCATGTAAACCATACGATTTGCACAATTAATAAAACTTTTCAAGTGTGAAGAAAAGTCAAGTTTCTCAGAAACGATGAAACCCAAGTCTCGAATCTCTGATACCCTATTAATCCTTACATCTCCAGCAAAGTAATCGTATAGAACTGGCTTTTTATGCAAAGATATAATTTTATTCTTTGTGCAATTTAAGGGAAGTTGATTCGCAAGGCTTTAACAAAATTTAAATTTGTGGACGTTAAAACGGGGTTTATTTTAGCTTATTTTGTCCTTAGGTTTAACGTCACTAGTAGCATTTAATTATATTTCTGTAAAGAGTATGCTTAAAATTTCAAAGTTCTTACTTAAAAATATTATTGACTGCTATTGTATAACTTTGCCCAATGCTATACTAGTTCAGAATCGTCATTTTTTTCCGAAAACAATAGACTACAGGATTTGAGAATCCATTCAATTGACGTTCTATTATTAATCCAATTTTCATTAATTATTCAAAAAAAGTGCTTGAACTTTATGTTTATGTTTCAATTACGTGTAAAACAAAATTAATAGTTTAAAGGAACAAGCCAAAAGTGCATTTTCCGCCTCAAATGATTTTCGAAAAAAAAACAAAACGAAATAGTTGGTACGAGGACCTTGCTCTCAAGAAAAGTACAGAATTTTTGTTTTCGTTCGATTTAAAGAAAAACAAGGCCGAAATAATTTGAATAAAGGATATATAGATACTCAATTTGTGTAATATAACTATGCGGCTCAAATTACTTATATTTATGTAATTGGGATATATGGTAAATTGTGATTTATTTATTTATTTGTGTGATTTGGGTTAATGAGTCAAAAATCAGCATATAAAACTGCAGGAAGATCGTATTATGAGCTAATACAAAAATGAAAAAAACTTGGTGGATTATTCGGCGTCGCCGCTGAAACAACCTAGCGTGCCACCGATCCAGTAGTTTCCGCAGAGGCTAGAAAGATGGAATAATTGTTGTCATCGCTGAACCAACCTAGCGCAAGTTCTAAAAGAGAATGGAATAGTTGGCGGGTATAATCTCTGGAAGAACCTAACGTCCGCAGGTGCTAGAATAGAATAGCTGAGAGACAGCCTAGCGCCCGCCGTCCATAATTCGCTAAACACCGAGATTTACATAAGGTACTAATCCTAATTCTTTGCAACACAGTATTGAAATTATCTATAATTGGTGTCATGTTTGGAAACTGAGCCTAGCTGAGAACAAAACTTCTGTCATTCATTATGGTAAAACAAATCCTTGTTTTAATTATGTTATTAATAATCAATGTATATATCCATCGCCCTCTGTAAGAGACCTTGTTATAGACAATAAACTCTCATTTGTAAATCACATTTCTTATATTTCTCATTCTTGTATTGTAAAGTGTAGGCAATTACTAAATGCCAGAATCCTAAATTTAAAAAATCACAGAATCCTAAATTGTATATCAAGTTATTTAATTGCTATGTTAGGCCTATTTTAGAGTATGGCTGTGAATTATTTCATCCAAAGTCAGCTCAGCTGACCACGCTTCTAGAAAAACCTCTGAGGTTCTTTACACGTAGGGTTTGCCAGCGCTGCAATATAAAATATAATTCGTATAACGATAGGTTAAAACAATTAGACTGCGAATCAATAAGAACTAGGCGCTTAAAATTAATAATTAAATCATTTTATAAAATAATCACTAACCTGTACCATTGTCCCTCATGTAACGATTTTGTATATTTATCCCAGTCACCCCGTAATCCATTATTGTTGAAAGTCAAACCTGGTATTAAGCATTGTGATAATTTCTTTGTAAATAATATTTCCCTTTGGAACCGTGTTTCTAAATATTTTTATAGTTTTAATTTATTTGAACGTCATGTGAATAATATTGTAAACTCCATACCCTGTGAATATTTATACTAACTTGTGCCATTTGAACCAGCGACCTCGTGAGGGGTCAACAGTTCATCTTAATTTTATACCTTTTTTTAAAAAAATCTTTATTTAAAAAAAAAGCCAATTTGTTTATCGAAATTTCCTCTAATATTATTAAGTTCCTAATTTTATTATTTCTGGTGGCTCTTATATGTAAATTCTATGTATACTTTAGTTCAAAATTTTCCTTTCTCTGGCGTATTTATTATTAATTCCTTAGGTTCCCACTTAAACGGGTATGGGTTTGTTTTAAACTTTTTTTTTAAATATCACCTTTTTGTTTTCCTATTTTTTCCAAAATTTTCCCTCTTTGAACAATTTAATTTAATTTTATCTATTGTCGTGGTGTAGGTTGATGAAAAATTAGGAGTAAAGGAGCATACCGAAAAAAAAGATGGTCTCGCTTGGGCTGGTGTAGATTTAATTTGCAATTTGTTTATTATTTCGATCCTAAATATAATAAATTAAACCTAACATTTTTATAATAATTATTATTATGTTGATTTAACAACCAATTTAGTAAGAGAAAACAAAATTGTGATGAAAAAAAGCGAAATAATAAACAAATTGCAAATTAAATCTACACCAGCACAAGCGAGACCATCTTTTTTTCGGTATGCTCCTTTACCCCTTATTTTTCATCAACCTACACCACGACAATAGAACTAAATTAAAGTAAAATGTTTTAAAATCGAAACTTTTTGCAAGACCATTAGAGCCAAGGTCATTAAAATTAATAAAAATTGAAATAAAGGATTTTAAATGAATTTGGGAATTTTTACGACAATATATTACTTCATTTC
Organism: Caenorhabditis plicata; assembly: GCA_963931815.1. Classification (NCBI taxonomy): domain Eukaryota; kingdom Metazoa; phylum Nematoda; class Chromadorea; order Rhabditida; family Rhabditidae; genus Caenorhabditis; species Caenorhabditis plicata. The sequence goes on along the minus strand of OZ007491.1, from coordinate 12,055,828 downwards.
TGCTAAACTTTTTTTTTAGTTTTTGTTCATTTTTAACTACGGTTTCTTTTCTTTTTTTGTAAGTTCTAGTATTTTGTGGTATTTTAATTATACTTTTTTTCACGTGTCTGGTACACGTATTTCAAATCAATAAATTAATAAAATTTGTAATTAAAGCGTATCAGAAACTATCAAAATTAACAAAATATCGTTGTTTTGTTTCATTGTTTTAAATGTAAATTATAATTATTTCAATTCTGAAATATGCTAACATGAGTTGAGAGCAGTTACGTGCAAAATTCAGTGTTCTTCTATTAAACGATTTCAGGAAGAAAGGAATTTCTCTGTAACACATCTACTTCCTCATACAAATTGTCTTAAATTCTTTTATAGAGATTTTTAGTTGTTATGATTTTTAGTTTCTGAATCAAAACAAATCATTTTAAATCGTGTTTAAGGACACGTTAATTGTATTGATCATTGAGGTGATTTATAAGAGCGGCTTTAAAAAATAGCCTTATATTTTTGAAAATTGAAAACCCCGTGCGTGAAAACTCAGTGATTCATCAAAATCATTTGTAAATTGTAATAGTAACATATAAAACCCTACATACTTAATAAAAAACACATTAAGTACGTCAACTGAAATAATAAAAATATGTACACAGTTAAGCTACTAATATTTTGGATAATCCCGAGCACGCCAAATGAATTAGCAAAAACAAGACCTCAGAAAAGTCACTTCTCCCTGTAAAATTTGTAAAAATATAAAATGCCAGAGATATTTGAAGGCAAAACTGTAAAATTAACGTAAAAAATAGTTTCTAAATTTCACGTTGAAATTAATAAAATTGTTTTAAAAATTGCAATAACGTCATTTTCCTTTGGCGTGCCCGAGACTTTTTAGGGAGCAGCTGTACGAAATTATCTATTAGTTTACCTGTGGAAAATATTAAAATTCGTTTAAATATTGCAAAATTATCACAAGAATTCAATTTATTTGAATTTCTCTTTATTTAATTAGTTTTTTAATAATTCTTCAAAATTTCTAGATCATGAAATTATCAATTTTTCATACCTTAAAATAGCAACTTTACTTCTTATTGTCGTTTTCAGAGATCGGTGCCTAATGAAAGAGGAAAAAAGGTTGAACAAAATGAGGTTCTCGTTTGGACGGCCACTCTTTTCTATCTCATCAATATCTTGTGTCTCAAAAAAATGAAAAAAAATAAAAATTAATAACACACATTGCACCCCAACTTGTTGGTAAGAAAATAAGTTCAGTAAACGTGTTCAAATATAACTTTTTAGAAAGATAATAACATTTTTAGATAGTTTAAGACATGCTTAATTAAATTGTTGTAAAAACTTTTTTCTTATAAAGACGTGAAAATTTCCACAGACGTTTAAAAATCGCAAAATCGCTATTTCGATTTGGCGTGCACATTGAAGAGGAAGAGATGAAATTTCCTTTGTGGCCGTACAAATGAGAATATCAATTTTCTTATTTTTTGCTCTTCTATTAAGCACCAATATGTGAAATTCACAATAAAACATAATGGCGGAGCGCTACGAACAGCTGCTCAAAATATACGTAAAAGAAGCGGTTTACCATATAATTTGAAATTTGCGTGTCAAATTTATGTGAAAATTATTCTAGAATTAACAAGAATAAATTCGGCGTGCTTTAAGGAGTAAAAAAATTGACAAAGTGCAGTTTTTGATACATAATTTAAAATAGAAAATTTCGCGGCCTCTCGTGTTCTCTGCTTCTTTGACTCTCATTATTAGCATTGTCTCGAGGATGTGTTGTGTCTTTAGAGATTTTTGAAGAAATAGAAATTTTCAATTTCGGAATACGGAACAAAATTTAATCTTCCGAAACTCGGAAGTCGGAATGCGGAAGAGAAAAAACCCGGGAATTACGGTATTCCGTCCATCACTGGTGAGTACGGTGGTCGTCGTCGGTAACCGTATTTGTCCGCATATAAAAAAAATATTTCAGTTTATGAGCACGCCAACTAGAAGAGAAAAATAACGGCTTTGTTGGGATGCAATAGAATTAATTGTTGATTAGAATTTATTTTTAATAGGTCTTGAAATTTTACGTGAAAGCTATAGAGAACAATACATCGTATATAGCCTATTTCAAAATAGTTGACGACGCAATCACGCTGCAAATGCGGCATACTAATTCAAATTCATTTTCAAAACGATTATTTTATTCCATATAAGCAATAAAAACTAAAAAAAATGTCACAGAAATAACATAAAATAATCGATTTGAAAATTAATTTGAATTAGTATGCCGCATTTGCAGCGTGATTGCGTCGTCAACTATTTTGAAATAGGCTATACACGTTTAAATATTATAAATAGTGTCATTTTCAGTTGGTTTTATTAAGAAATGAAAAAATTGTGATTAGAGCTGTCTCAATTGCAAATCACATATGACGTAAGTTAGCAATAACTCTGAAAAACTATTAAAAAATAAATAAGCAAATGTTATCCATGAATAGATTTGTTTACAAACAAATATGTCTACAAGATTTAATAAAATGCGATATTTTTGTTACAAATTAATAATAAGAATAAATTGTTCTTGACAAAATGTGACTGCAAGAAAATGTTCTGGAAATGAATGTTTCAGAAAATGGAACAATTCTAGAAATAAAAACAAAAACAACAACAATGTCGAGCTCTTAATGATAGTTTACCTCGAAAAATGGTATAATTAGCGAATGATTAGAAAAGAAATCACAAATAATTACAAGCCTTTTCCGTTCGAATATACAAGTTCTAGAACATCTTTCTGTTAACAATGGAAAATAATGAATAAATAGTAGGGGTCATAATAATAAATGAATTGAACGAGGCTCAACACTAATCTATAAACAACAACAAGAACAAAAACATTTATTTTAGATAATAATGGCTACAACACAGCTTCATTTCATTTTCAGAAGTTTTTTTTCGTTTCTTTTTTGTTTGTATTCGGCACTAAATAAAAAATTAGTTTTTTTTTCTTTGTGACAGAGAATTTGAGAAAACAATTTGAGTTATAAGAGCATTCCCTTTCAGTCTTTTTTGTTGCTCTCAAAAATGAAGAAGGTTTCTTTGAGAATAATATGAAAAAAACTTCATAAATGTTCCATAAATTTGTCTGAAATGTGTTATTGAAAATAAGGAAATTGAGACGATAGGATAATATTAATAATAAATATTGTCTAATGGATGACATAGGGGGGAGATTCTTTAAAAAACCATGCAACCAATTTCTAATTATTTCCTGAAATCGTTAAAGTGGCTTAAATAGTTTTTATCAGATTAGAGACTTGAATGTCTTATTCATCCCAAAGAGAATTAGGAAAAAGGGAGAGATAGAGGGTTTTAGACAAGAAATTGTCCCAATAGCGATGTTAAAACAAAAACAATTTCACGCCAATTCGAAATAACGATTTTCTGTTTTTTAAAGAAAAAATTATAGAAATTTTATACATAAATTAACAAAACCCTAGTACTTAAACTATCGAAAAATAATTATAATACATTCCAGACTTTTATCAAGTTTTCTGAACTCGTTTTATGAGCATTCCAATTGGCGTGCAATTTAGTATTTTAATTGAATATCGGTAATCTCCAGATATACAAAAGAAGCTTGAACATTCTTATAGTCCAAATTACCCAATTATCCACCGTCATTCGGTATATTTTGTGTGCAATACACGTTCGCTTAATTAACTCTGCATAACTTTTTTAAAATGTATCTTAAATTGTTTAAATGTTATTAAATCTAACAAAGTAACAAAGTAATCTAACAAAGTTGTAAGAAAAGCGGAAATTGCTCCCATCGGTAAATTAAATGCATTTCCGTAAAAAAGAACGGATTATTACACCATCTAATTTTAACTTCTTTGTCAAACTTCAACGGATTACTTAATTAAGACATGACAGGATGTGTAGCATACCTGGTAGAGGATTTGATTGACGAAAAACTCTGGACTTTGCGCTTGACGGTAGCGTGACGAAATTTTTATCAAAACACGTGCAAAACTGCCGCCAGTACATTCAATTCAAACCGAAAAAGCAACCAAAGTTTCATCAAAATTACACGAATCGTCCTTACTCCAAAAAACAACATCAAATTTTAACAAAGATTGATGACGTGTTTACGCTATATAACAGGATGAGTCTGTTTTCATGCCAAAATCACCTCGAGTCCTAACAGGAGCACTTTTCGTGCAAAACACAGGCACGCCACCGTCAAGCGCAAAGTGCAGAGCACGAAAAATCTATGTTGATTCGATTTTTTGAGATCTTGGGTTTTTTTCTAGTTTTTTTGTGTTAAAAATGAAAAGAATCGAAATATATAATGAGATGGTCATTTAAATGGTGTAATAATGGCCAAAGACAAAGGACAGCAACGTTGGTACAATAACGAATGTCTATGGGACACGAATTGGTATCAGCGTTACGGTTCGCGTTGCGGTCGTAAAATGTCGGGTACACGAAAACGAGAGAGTGGACTCGAATAGTGAATAATATGGATATTAGGTCATTATTGTTGGAAACTATTTATATTGAGATAGTTATAAATACAATACAAATAAATATGATTAATATAATAGTATTTGGATGGAAGTTCATTTTCAGATGAAAGGCTTAGGCTTAGGTACCTAAGCCTTATTTGCTGTAGTAGCTGTTTTTTCAGCTTTATACTACAATATCCTTATTATTTAATTATTCTAAATAAATATTTCAACCTTTCCCTGCATATTATTCGAAACAGTCTAAGATAACCTCATCCCCATATCCATAAAATATCGGAATATTTCAAAATAACCCTTCTAAAAATACGGCCTAGCTTTTTGCCCTTCCTTTAGTGTATGTAGAGACACAGACAACTAGACAAGGTGTTCCCGACACACTCGGGGTCAGAATAATAGAAAAATGATGTACACGTTTTGAAATGAGAGGGAGGAGTCGGGGACGAGATGTAATGTTCGGCCACAATTAATTATTCTCTTCTATTTTGCTATTTAATACTTATGGCACTTAAAACAAGGTTTGTGGTAATTTATATTACTTTATATATAGTTAAAAAAATTCAGCAATTAATGCTGATACTTTTTATAGGTATTTCCCGTCTTAATTGCAAAAAAAAATTTTAGGTCCAAATGGGAAAATCGCTGATAAAAATTGATGGAATCGAGCATTTTTTTTGGTTTCGACATATGTTGTAGCCCATAAAATTCTGCATCTATTGATGTAGGCCTCATGTGGCTAAGAAATATTACAAGGTCCAAAAAAAATTAAGTTTTATCGGATGTGTCCATAGAGCACAATTATTTTTAATCGAAAAAACGTATTAATTGGTAAGTTATGGTTTCCAGGTATTGTTTAAATTATTATATTGTCCATTATCTATAATATATTTCATTTTAGGCTCTCTGGACAACATAGTAGTTGGTTTACACTATGCCTGATCAAGTTTTAAACGCAACAAGCTGATTATCGATTAGAAGAGGCTTTAAACCATGTAAGTATTTTTATATTTACCGGAAAACAATTTAATATCGTTCAGAGAGCAAGAACAACGATCATTGATGATGAATCGTTCAATTAATGGCATCAGGAACGAATAACCATGTAAGTTGATTAATATTTAACAGGAAACGCATTGGATATCGTTCGTAGAGCAAGGAGAACGATCATAGATGCTGAATCGAGCGCTTGCTTGAGTCATGATGGTATAACAACGTAAGTATTTTTATATTTTACCGGATATCAATCTTTTATCGTTCAGAGAGCAAGAACAACGATCATTGATGATGAATCGTTCAATTAATGGCATCAGGAACGAATAACCATGTAAGTTGATTAATATTTAACAGGAAACGCATTGGATATCGTTCATAGAGCAAGGCGAACGATAATAGATGCTGAATCGAGCGCTTGCTTGAGTCATGATGGTATAACAACGTAAGTATTTTTATATTTTACCGGATATCAATCTTTTATCGTTCAGAGAGCAAGAACAACGATCATTAATGATGAATCGTTCAATTAATGGCATCAGAAGCAATATATTCTTTCGCTATCGATGGGAAAAGCCAGTCGTAGTTGCACAAAACTTGTTCAAGTCTATAAATAATCCATGTTTTGTTTGTAACTTTTTGTTTCATAAATGACTTGAAGTTTACGTCTTGGAAATATTTTTCGATAAATCTACTTCCATGAATCAGTGTTTTTATTCTTCATAAAGTTACAATGTCGTCCTCCGATGTGAATGCTGAAGTTGTTGACGTTCCATCGTTCCATCAGCTCTAAAAATTAAAAAAAACAGCCAGTAAGAAAAGAACAATTAATTTGTACCTAGCAGGGTTGAACGGAAATCAGTTTTTTCAAACGGAACTCAAAAAACGACGGAAAACGGAAAATGGAAGAATTCTGTGCAACTCTAGTACCTAGTAATAAATATTTAGAACCTCCATGCAGCCAATAAGTTCAACGAATCGCGAAAAATGCCAGACAGATAATTGGACAAGCAATGCTTGTTCGGAATGGATTAAATTACGAATTACATTTGTTTTTTTTTTTTTTTTATATTTGTTGACGGGTTTTATGTCAGGTTGTTTTATGCTTTTTTACAATTATACTTTTAATAGTTTTATTTATTCTCAATAAATACAAATAATTTTTTACACATATAAATATGCTCTCGAACTCTCATCGATGATTGTTCCAGTTGATATCTAAACGATAAAAGCCTCAAATCTGGTAAAATATTAAAATACTTACGTCTCAATACCATCATGACTCAAGCAAGCGCTCGATTCAGCATCTATTATCGTTCGCCTTGCTCTATGAACGATATCCAATGCGTTTCCTGTTAAATATTAATCAACTTACATGGTTATTCGTTCCTGATGCCATTAATTGAACGATTCATCATCAATGATCGTTGTTCTTGCTCTCTGAACGATATTAAATTGTTTTCCGGTAAATATAAAAATACTTACATGGTTTAAAGCCTCTTCTAATCGATAATCAGCTTGTTGCGTTTAAAACTTGATCAGGCATAGTGTAAACCAACTACTATGTTGTCCAGAGAGCCTAAAATGAAATATATTATAGATAATGGACAATATAATAATTTAAACAATACCTGGAAACCATAACTTACCAATTAATACGTTTTTTCGATTAAAAATAATTGTGCTCTATGGACACATCCGATAAAACTTAATTTTTTTTGGACCTTGTAATATTTCTTAGCCACATGAGGCCTACATCAATAGATGCAGAATTTTATGGGCTACAACATATGTCGAAACCAAAAAAAATGCTCGATTCCATCAATTTTTATCAGCGATTTTCCCATTTGGACCTAAAATTTTTTTTTGCAATTAAGACGGGAAATAGCTATAAAAAGTATCAGCATTAATTGCTGAATTTTTTGAACTATATATAAAGTAATATAAATTACCACAAACCTTGTTTTAAGCAATAACAATAGCATCGCTAAAATGGAAGAAAAAATTAAATCGAGAAATGTGTGCGTGTTATTACTTTTGCACGTTGCATTTTTCTCACGCCTTTTTTTCAATGTCATTTCTTTTGTCCCCAAGTGCCGACATTATACGACCGCAACGCGAACTGCAACGCTGACGCCATCTAAACATTCGTTATTGTACCAACGTTGCTGTCATTTGTCTTTGGCCGTAATAATCCGTGTTTTTTTTGGGGAAATGCATTTTATTTTTCGACGGGAGCAATTTCCGCTTATCCTAGATTCAATAACATCCTGAAACTTCTAGCCGCGGATGTGGTCATTTGTTTTTTTTTTTAATTATTTTCCTGATTAAAAAATTTTAACTTTAAATTAAGCTCTTAAAATCTATAATCACTATTTATGTTCTAGAGTTATCTTACTGAGTTGATTGATAAATAAAGTTATTTTAACCATTTTATCATATTCCATTTAAAAGTAATACAATTACAAAATACGAATAAATGCACAAAGTACGCAGATAACAACTAATGAATTTTATTTTACGCAATAACCAAAGAACCGCAAAGTTTGATTTTTAATTTCTTCCAAAGTTTAAGCCTCTCAAACGAGCAATTCATAGAAAATTTTTTAATTCAAGAACAATTCCAGTATTTAGAGACAAGTAAGCTGTTAGAAACGTTCTTCCACCATGAAAGAGAGGCTTTTCAGTCAATCGGTAAAGTCTCGAAATTTCCTCTAATATATTATGAAGAGCATAATTTTGTTTGGTTGACCTTCTATGTACACTAGTTTCCTTTTTCTAGCGTATTTATTCTTATAATTTACTAAGGTTCCCAATTAAACGGTTTTAAGGTTTGCATGATCTCCTTTTATATCCGTTATGTTTCCAACTATTTTTTTTTGTTATTTTTGGAGTATATAAACTTAGATTCACCCAAAATTGAATGATTATGTTAAGGGCTCAGAAAAATTCTCATGTTTCAAATTTTGATAAGAAGCGCATTTTTAGATAGTTTAAGACGGGCTAGTAATAATTACGTGTCAAGTGCTGATGGGAGGGACACCGTTTTTTGGAATTCCCGAAACTGGGACTTCCCTTTCTTCCAACCGGAACTCCGGAATCATCCCTGGCTAGGAGCCGCAATTTACGAGTTATTTCGCATGGAATGGGGTAAATATATGGCTTAAGCACGCCATCCGCTTTAGAGAAATGACAGGCTGCTTGAATGCTCTAGATTATACAGTTGAATAAGTAGGCGACCGTAAGCAGTGGAATTTCGTATTCGTATTGAGTCAAACTTTCTATTTGGTGTGTAGCCTTACTTAAAATAATCACAATCGACTTTCAATTAATCTTACCAATCGGAGTCCCTCCCAGTGATATGAAAATAATACGTGTAAATGAGTGATACATGTTTAAATATTGAAAAATATTATTTTCCATATGATGTGTACATTTATTCGATTCAATGTTTATTTTATTCAAATATTTCGTTTAGTTTCTGTTCAACTTTTTTGTTTTGTTCTTTTTTTAATTATTTTTTTTTACGTTACTACACCCCAAATGAAAATGATGATTTTCTAAAGTCTGTTGTACCGTTTCACGTATGAGCCAAAATTTAATTAATTCTTTAATTTAAACGATAGAATTTAAACTATGTAAAATTGAAAAATCTCAATAAAATAATACGATTTAGAACCTTTTCTGAAATTATGTTTATTTGATTTCATTCGGCATGTTACTATAACACGCCAACTGGTATGCTAATGAAATGAGTTCCATAAACGTGCTAAAATCAAACTTTTTAAAAATATATTAATGTTTTTAGATAGTTTAAGACGATTCTAGGTAGTTTGCTCTAAACAATCTTTTATAGAAAAGAGTTGACAGTTTACAGACACGCTTAAAAATAGATAAATCGTTATTCCCAGTGGGCGTACTATAATATCTCAGTTTCACGGTTTACGCTTTTTGTGTGTGACATTTTTACTATCTTCTTCACGTTTGTGGTACGCGTATGTTAAATAAATAAATAATCAATTTCTCATAAGTTAACACTAAAATCGTCTTAAAAAATCCCAAAAAAAAAGAAAAATTTCTACCAACATGCTCCAAAAAACAAATATAATTACACATTCAAGCCGGTTTCCTCACAGCAATAAATAATGAGATAAAAAGCAATCAAGAAGTAAACATAATAATGAGTAAATACGAGCATATTATATAAATGGTTCGATTCTACAACCCTTAAATATTTATTATTGTTGTTATTGTTTTCATTAGATATTGGTTTACACATATATCATTTCGGTGTTTTTTTGTTGTCGGTTTTTATTCCAAGGTAAAAATTAAGAAGTATGCCGGAATTGGAATTGAGTGTTTACTTGGAGGGGAAATACTTGAAAAATTGAACGAAATATAGTGGGTGAATTGAGTTCTGACGACTAATTTAATTGACTAGTAAGACTAGTGAGATTGAATATGATTTTCGCTATGATTAATGCTTTTTGTAAATGTTTATGTGATAATAAGATAAACTTGGAAATCTTTGTTATTTGTTATGAAAATAAACAATATTTTTTATTAGACTTCGTAGGGAGTAACACCAAAAGTAATTTACGCGTATAAGGTCACTGGTGAATCCGAAAAGAAGAAAGTTTGAGAACAAAGCTCGCTTCGGCGACTGACTAAAATTTTTTAATAAGAATTATTCAAATTCTGGCAACCCAGGTTTCCAGACGGCAATTGAAATAAAATACAGGGCTAAATTAAAGAATAATGACATAAAAACGAAAGAGTTTTCAAGCTCATTAGAGCCAAGATCATTAAAATAAATTAAAATTGAAATAAAAAGGATTTTAAATAATTTTTAGAATTTTTAAAAAAACTTTTGCGGTACGCTTAAATGTTTCAACAACAAATTTTGTATACAATAAACACACTCACACTCAATTACTCTTTTTATCAGATTAATATATTATGAAGTGAAAAATTTTAAAATCGCATAACTCGAAAACTCTATTTTAAATTTTTGAGATTAAGACTTTATTGATAGAGGACATAACGGTGAGCAATAATATATTTGCCTTTAATCTTGATTCGACTTCTAAGAAAAGTTATGATTTTTTTTAAGTTTAAAATTTCAATCGATAAAGTACACGTTAATTACCGTGAATACGTCATATTGCATTTCAAAAAATTCCGAATTTTACGAGCAACAGAATGATATATCTTACGTTTCATAAAAATCACTAGTTCTCCTATTATAGCCGAAATACTGTTTTACAAAAAAGAACAAAAAAGAATACATTTGTTGAACGCGTCATCAAATTCGTTGATATTTCTTTCTATGTGAAGGCGATTTTTCTATTGACTGCCTTCGGCGTGTACGCATTTTATTTTACGCAATAACCAAAAAACGCAACGTTTGATTTTTAATCCAGGGTTCACAATTGAAATAAAATATATTGTCGTGGTGTAGGTTGATGAAAAATGAGGAATAAAGGATCATACCCCAAAAAAAGATGGTCTTGCTTGGGCTGGTGTAGATTTAATTTGCAATTTGTTTATTATTTGGCATTTCTTTTTTTCATCACATTTTTTTTACATTGTTTTATCTTACTAAATTGGTTGTTACATCAACATAATACATACTACATAATACAACACAAAAGAAATGCGAAATAATAAACAAATTTCAAATTAAATCTACACCAGCCCAAGCAAGACCATCTTTTTTTTCTGTATGCTCCTTTACCCCTAATTTTTCATCAACCTACACCACGACAATAGAACTAAATTAAAGTAAAATGTTTTAAAATCGAAACTTTTTGCAAGACCATTAGAGCCAAGGTCATTAAAATAAATAAAAATTGAAATAAAGGATTTTAAATGAATTTGGGAATTTTTAAGAAACATTTGCGGTAGCTTTAAATGTTGCAACTAATTTGTATACAGTAAACATATTTCTTCTCTCTTATCTTGCTTCTGAATACTTAAAATCGATGTTTTTAAGATTTCTCTCGCGAACGAAGCGTGTTTAGTTCGCGGCCGACGCGTTCGGATTGACCAGTATGAATAATTTTTTTGCCAATTGATTTACCTTCTGTCAAAGTATTGTACTTTTCAGAGATCTTTATCTAATAGAACAACAAAAAATATGAAAAAAAATGTTATTTTCGTTTGGACGGCCACAAAGGACTTTTCCATCTATTAATCTTCAATGTGGATTATCTATTTTTTGGGATAACACACATGGATAAGAGATGAGAAGATAGCCGTCCAAACGAGACTATAATTAAAATTTTTTTCCTCTTCCATGACGTACCGATCATATAACTTGACACGTCATTTTTACTACCCCATGTTAAACTATCTCAAAACCTTGTAGAAATATATAATATGAACGAGCATATTTTCGGAGCTAAAAATTAAACAAAAATGTTCGATTGAAACTTTTTAGAATATATTACAGTGAAGCACTTGAATATGATAATTTGATGTTTTGTCCAGCTTAAGAATGTATCAGAAATTGTCCTGAACAGCAAAAATATGATCGCAATCACGTAAACCCTATAATACTATTTTTGCGATATTTCAGCGCATTTTATTTATTTCCCCGTGAAACTGAAAAACTAGGTATTGCGTCAATTTCACAGGCTCCTTTTAAAGTATATTTAGCGTCTTAAATTGTTACCAAGATTTAGATTTAAGTGACGTTTCTGACAGATATGAGCAAAACTGTATGAAAAGTAAGCACAATGTCTTCCTATGATTTTTACGAGAATGCATTGGTATATTGATTAACTTTAAGTTTCATTTTATAGCCCGTATTAGTCTCTAAATTTAAGCCACTGATTTATTCACTACTCTTGTGGTGACGCATGCATATTATTTAATTGAATAACGTGAGCTATATTTTGGTTAGATGAAACGTATATACACTAGCTGACAAAAGTTTTGTCACAATTGTTTTTTCGGGTTTAACTTTTTTGTGACTTGACCAAATTGGCTGATTTTTTGATATGATAGATTCATATGGTTGTAGATTATTTTACAAATTCCCGCTTGTGATTACGATGATCCGTTTTACAGTGACAAGCGTTTATCGTAAAACGCGTAGCTCAAAGATATTACGCACTTTTCTTGCACTACATTTTTTAATAATTTTTAAAGTTCAATTATATTTTTTTCATAATTTATTGAAAATAGCAGCAATTGACAACATTTTAAAGATGACGCCACGTAAAGAAACTCCAATTGCCACCCGGAAAACTGTTATCAATATGAGGGAAAAGTATTAGTCTTTAAATTTAAGCCACTAATTTATTTACAGCCGTTTTATGCAAACATTCTGACGTTATTTTATAAACGATACAATATTATTAAATCAAGACATAACGAAAAAAAATCGTAACAAAATCGCGGAATTTACAATAATTTGGTGTCACACCCATTGTCATGGTAAGATAATGTATTTTTATGAATTTACTACCTCACAAATATTTATCCTTAAAGATTTACCTTCACCCACCTTAAATTCAAACTCAAAAACATCGACGATCATGTGGAAACTACTAGTTCAACCATCAAGTACACTTTTTTTAGAGGAATTGAGTGTTTATACTAAAAATAGGGAAACCTTCCAAAAATATAGAGTTTAAAAAACATTTGTTGGTGAATCACGAATACCGACAAAACAATTTTTCATAAATGCTCGTTGAGAGAAGAAAAAGTTCTCGAATAAATAAAACCACCACAATAGCCGATTTATTATGACTTTCGAAATTGCTCACTAATATTATTGTTTACGTCAACCGCTTCGGTTCAATACTATTCTCATTAATCTTTTCCAAATGTGGTCAGTAATTATGTATTGTCATTATTCTGAAGAACTCAAACATCGAGTAGGCTCAATTTTACATTATTTTTAGGGGAAAACCCAGATATTAAGGATAAATTCCAACAAAATATTCTGGGAATTTTTTGAGAAATCTTTTGAAAAGTCTGAAAAGTCTGAAAAAAAAACATAATTGAACACGCGAATAATCGATAACGTGTTAGATCGCATTAACGCCAATTGAAAATCATTAAAAGCTTCACGTAAATATTTCTAATTTAAGTTGACGCATTTTTCCACAAATCCATTTATCTTCTTTTAAAATATCTAAAATACCGTATTTCTTATGAAAATATCAAATCGAAGCTCTTTAAATGAGCTCCTATTTTTGAAAACTCAGTTGGTGTGCGTTTTATAAGTTTCTACGTGCAAATTAAAAACTAATAAATTTTACATGTTCCTCTTAAAATCTCTCTGATGTTAAATAAAGGTCTAGAATAGTCAAGAAGACTTTCATTTCTCTAGATATTAGGTCTCGAAATTAATTTCCGCGTTTTTTTTTGTTGTTGATATTTTGTCAAAATAAAATTATTTTTATATAACGAATTTTATGTTATAATGTTCTCTGTATTATCAGCTTTCTACTTATATATAACTTTCTTCACGTACTTTATAAAAATCATTATTTTGGGTTTAGAATATGTTCACCTTGGTGCCAGAAAAACGTCATTCGCGGGAAGCTCTTCTTTTCCTTTTCCAACTCAAGAAGAAAGCCACTGACGCGCACCAAATGCTTGCCCAAGCTTACGTAGATGCTGCACCATCCATAAGAACCTGCCAAGAATGGTTTCAGCGTTTCAAATCGGGAGATTTTGACATCAACGACAAATACCGATCAGGAGAGGCCAAAAAATTTGAAAACGAAGAACTTCAGGCTTTGTTGGATGAAGATTCCGCTCAAACACAGGAGCAACTCGCGGCATCTCTCGGCGTCTCGTAAATAGCATTTTCTCATCGATTGAAAGCAATGGGGAAGGAAAAGGAAAGAAAATCGATGTCCCATGAGCTCTCAGAACGCAACAAAGAGCAGAGAAAAACAACTTCACAAATCTTGTTGGACAGATTTCAAATAAAGTCTTTTTACACCGCATCATAACTGGCAAGGAAAAGTGGGTGTACTACGACAATCCGAAGCGAAGAAAATTGTGGGTTAGTCCCAGTGAACCGACAACTTCGACCGCCAACATATACGGGAAGAAAGTCTTACTGTGCATATGGTGGGACCAACAAGGAATTCTGTACTCTGAACTGCTCCAACCTGGCGAAACAATCACTGCGAATCGCTATCAACATCAACTAGTGCGGTTGCGGCATGAAATTGCAGTAAAAATACCATGATGGGCGGGTCGTCACGAAAAGGTCATATTGCTTCATGACGACGCAAGACCGCATGTTGCTCAAGCGGTGAAGGATACTCTGAAAAGGTTCAAACGGGAAGTCTTACCGCACCCTCCGTACTCTCCGGACATTGCCCCGTCGGATTATCATCTTTTCCGGTCAATGGCTCATGGTCTAGCGGAGCAGCGCTTTCGAGATCATCAAGACGTCAAAAAATGGCTAGATGAATAGATTGCAGCCAAAACAGAAAAATTATATTATGATGGAATCCATAAGTTGCCCAAACTCTGGGAAAATGTTGTTATTAATGACGGAAATTATTTTGAATAAAATGTTTTGTTTGAGTTTTTCCAGTTTTTTATAGTTTAATATGGGTAAAAAATGCGGATATTAATTTCTACACCTAATAACATTCGCTTTAAATGTTTATAAAACTTTTCTGAGACGTAGTTTTTAGGAATTCATTTGGAATTTCTAGAACGATTGAAAATTTGACTTAAACTAGAAATAAACAGTATAGCCTATTTCAAAATAGTTGACGACGCAATCACGCTGCAAATGCGGCATACTAATTCAAATTCATTTTCAAAACGATTATTTTATTCCATATAAGCAATAAAAACAAAAAAATGTCACAGAAATAAAATAAAATTGAACGTTTATTAATTAAAAATTATTAAAATAATCGATTTGAAAATGAATTTGAATTAGTATGCCGTATTTGCAGCGTGATTGCGTCGTCAACTATTTTGAAATAGGCTATAATCATCTTAATCTTTTCATAAAAAATCTAATGTAGCTACATTAGATATAAATATAAAACGAAAATAATTATACGCTCTGTTGTGTGAAATATTGATTTATATTTGTTCTTACAAAAATTCGTTATTTTGACAGTTCTCGAAATTCTTTTATATAATATATGATCATTCAGGAAGGCTAACAATAACACCAATGAACCCAACTCACAGATGGAAGACTCAAACAGCTCAGAAATAGAGGATACCACTTTTATATATATTTAAATTTATATTCTATATAAACAGGAATAAATTAGGCGAAATCAGGTTGAAAAAGACCGTTCATCGGAGAAGGGCATATAAAAATCAATATTGCACAAAACTGTTCGCATAATAGTTTTCGTGAATGGGATCAATCGATAGGGAATTTAATTCTTAATATTATGATATGTGTTTCAAAATAAGTTTGATGTATTATGATAGGAAATTTTTACATTATTTAAATAAACAATTTTCTATTAATATTAAGCTATTAAAGAAAATTTATGCATAGTGTCATATACCAAAAATTTCCCCATATTTTTCTCTATATCATCATAATGACTAAAATTTCTTGTTTTTTCATAGAAATTTAAAAAATTAAATTAAAGTATTTATTTAAAAAGTAAGGTCACGCCCATACAAATCATCGCATATTTCAATTGAATCGGACATTCAATTTGGTGTGAATGTAGCAAAAGTAAAAATTTGAGATATGCCTGCACGCCAAAGAAAATAACGATTTTTCGATGTTTAAGCGCACCTTGCATCTTTCAGCTCTATTTTACAGAACATTGTTCACGTCTAATAATCCAAATCTATCTTAAAATATCTAAATCATCGATTTAATCACGTCTGCTAAACTTTTTATACATTATACTACTAGCTAGTGGGCCTGAAACTACCACAAGTAATGAAATTAAAATAGCACAAATTAGTTCTTCAGGTGCAAAAATACGAATTTCAGACAAATATAGAAAGTTGAAATATTAACGTAAACGTTTAAATATGTTTAGAAATAAAACTGATGTAGAAAACAAGGTGGTGATGTCTCCAGAGACTTTCAGACATAAAGCTATTTTATATCAAATAAAGTAAACGAATCCACGATAAAAATAAGAACAACAATAATAACCGCCAGTTTTGGTAGAAAACAGACAATTGATCGAAAATCATCGAAAGAAATCTAATTTCATCCGTGTTCTTTCAAAACGTTTTACGAGATAATAACAATCGAGTACAACTTCATTCTTAAAAGTCGGACAAAGGAAAAGCAAGTTTGCTAGAAATTTAGATAATAAGATGGAGTTTGTCGATTAAAATTGTGTCTGCAAAGAATACCTGTAGAAATGGCATGTTTTAAGTGCATTTTGGAAACAAGGATCAAATTATATTAGAAAACAGGATTGGGAAAAGGAAAAAGAGCGGAATAAAAAGTTCGGAAACAGGAATTTGAAGTTTAATCCATTACTATCATATAATCTACATGTTACATTATTTTAACAGCTTGTAAAACTGTCTTGAATGGACTATAATCATAGTTTTTTTCTCAGGTTCATTTAAAAAAATTTAAAGAATTTATTTTTTTCGTTAAAAAGAGAAGCTTAAAAAATTTAATTTTAATTATTTATGCACACGTGCACGCCACCAGGGATAGTAAAATGGAGGTAAATTTCGAACAATGTAAATCAACATTTACCGATTTGATTTTGAGGATATTTGATTTAAAATATTAAAAATACAATTTCAAAATCTTCTGAAAATTCCACGCTGAAATTAGTAAAACGTGATAACTCCACTGCCACAAAGTATGCCGCATATTGCAAAACACAGCGCACCAATTGAAAGAAAAACACCCACTTCACTTTTTATTATTTTTTCGTTCGAAAAATATAATTTGGTGCTTCTTCCTTACGTGACTTTCTAATTATCTTACAACCAGTGCTTCTTTCGTATTGTCCTTTTCAGAGATCGGTGCCTAATGGAAGAGCAAAAAAATAAGAAGAAATGACGGCACCATGGCCACAAACGACTTTTACGTCAATTTCTCTTCAATGTGTGCTGCCCATTTTTTCGAAAAAAAAGAGTGGCCGTCCAAACGAAAACCTCATTCCATCCTTATTTTTTTTCCTCATCCATTAGGCACTGATCTCTGAAAAGGACAATATCAAAATATAAGAAATTGAGAATTCCAATTTTATTTTCATTAAAAAATAAATGTAATAAATCTGATTTGATCTAGAAATTATAATAATAGTCTCTTTCGGTTCCCATTTCTAGTGAAAGTTGCTTGGCTCAAATCGGCCATCTAAGATTTCCAGTTTATCCTTAAATGGTTTGTTCACAGAAACGTCCAATGGTTGAAGATACTTAGTCAGTTCATACGGTATAAAAACGTGCAGAGCTGATTAAGCTCCTCTAGTACTTTCGGTTCTAGATGACAACGAGCCGAATCCATTATTAAAATCCATTTTTATAGGATCAGGATTTTTAGAAAAAATTGGTCTCCAAATGTTATCGATCCAATCCCTTAGGCAAAGTAGAGTGGTGGCAGATAAGCATACTCCATATTTGTCATCCTTCCGTTTTCCTAACACAAGGTTCTTATATTCCTTGCAATTCCTTGTATAATGATAAACATAAGAGCAACAACAACGAACAAGCATTCCCCCCCCCCCCCTTCTCCCATCGGAGGAGGAAAAATTCTTCACTACTTTTGTGCATAACAACTTCTTTTATATTTTCTCTTTTGATTGAAATGATCGAAACATAACCGTCTGCGTCGAGGAATCCAATGAAACGGTAAAATAGGTAACAGTAAAACACATATAACGAGGGAAATAAAAGTTAAGATCAACATTTGACCCCGCAAGAGGTCGGGTAGCACAAATGCATAGAAATAATTTAAGCATAATAAATAATTGTTAGTACAATAAATTGTTAGGGATACATTCAATAATATAATTAATATTATGCACATTACAATCAACAAAATATTTACAAACTCTTTTCCCTAATGATAAATTATTTACAAAAAAGTTGTTATGACTTGAAATTTTGTTTCATTTTCTCATTGAGACAACTTGAGAATAATTAAAAAATGTTGAAATTGAATTCTCAATTTCTTATATTTTGATAATATCTTCGTAGAATATGATCTACTTTGCTGTTTAGTTAAGGTTCAAGCTGTTTTTCAAATTGAAGATAGACATTGATAATTAATAATAAAAGTTTATTGTTAAAATATCAAACATCGGTGCCTAATGGAAGAACAAAAAAGAAAAAAAAATGATAGTCTCGTTTGGACGATCACACGGCCTTTTTCGTATAATCCTCTTCAATATGTGTTATCCATTTTTTTTGAGACAACACACATTGATGTGGCCGTCCAAACGAGAACCTCATTCTATCCTAATTTTTCCTCTTCCATTAGACACCGATCTCTGAAAAGGACAATACACGAGCTATATTTTCATTCATTAAAAAAATATTTGAAAAAAATCCCATCATTGACAAACTTCAAAAACGAAAAACTAAGCCTCAAATAAAGCAAGTAAACTTTTAATGAATAATTTTTATCAATGTTCGTTATTAATTGAGCTTAAGAACACCAAATTATTCTGAATTGTAAATGTAAGTTCACGTTTTTGTTTGTATTTTACTACGTTCACGTGTTATGCCTTGAAATAACGTGCTTCCAAGCAGGCTTGGTGCTCACAAGGGAAGTGTTTTAGGTCTCCATCTCAGATTTTGATAAAACTTTGCAGATAGATTCCTTATGGCTTGATTAGTATACTGTCAAAAAATTAGGACCTACAAAACGGTTTAAGTAGGTGAAAAATCGGTTTGAAATTCAGAAATATCCCGTTTACCCACAATAATGGAATAAAGCTAATGAATTTTATTTTAAATTGTGCGTTTTCATAAATAATGATTTAAAAACCACTGAAGCATCGGGGCAACAGCGCAGTGGCAAAACGACGGGACACGGAACAGCAGGGCGAGGGTTCGATTCTTCTTGGGGGTGATATGTTTCTATTTCTATTACTAGTCGAATAGCTCTGGGCCGCTTTTTTACTTTTCAAGATTATAATGATAATGAAATCTATTATTTATTAAATCAACAATTATAATTATTATCAAAATCATATATTGAAGCTTTTGAAAAAAATTTCAATATAAAGACAACGTTGTCACAGCTTTGAGGATGTTTTTAGACTAGTTGCTCGATTTATAATATTTACCAGATAATCGACATTTTATACATTCGAAAAAGGATATGATATGGCCGAAATTGATATGGCCTTTTCGTGTTCTAATTCTTGGATCAATTCTTGGAAGCGTGCACATGGAATTTCTTCCCGCAAGATCACGAAGTTTGTGTCTGTGATACGACATAAGAAAAGAGATGAACTATTGGCCAGTGCAGAAAACTTTTTGGTTGTGGCAAATCAGGAGTTGGAAGCATTTTCACCTAGAAGGATCTTTAATGCAGATCAAAGTGGTTTTCAATTGGAAATGAACACTGCGAGAACATTGACGTACACAGGCACAAAAACAGTTGAATGCACTGTGAACACTGTGAGTTCCACTACTCACAGCTACACAGTGCTTCCTGTAATATCTGCAGAAGGAAAACTACATCCTCGTCTTTTCGTAGTTCTGAAAGAAAACAACGGAAGATTTCCAAGAAATTTTCGAAGTTCTTTTTCCAACTTGGTTGTTCGCTGTCATACGAGCCACATTATGACAAAACCGTTGATGAAGGAATTTTTGAACACAGTAATTTTCGATGAATGGGTTCCGGCTAGCTCGTTGCTTATTATCGATTCATGGAACGGATGGAAAGATGCAAACGGTTATTCGGACCCAAATAATGAAGATAATAAATTAAAAACACTGCAAATTCCTGCTGGTTGTACAGGTATGATTCAACCCTTGGATGTCGGTGTCTTTGGAGGATTCAAGAGTGTTATAAAAATCATCACGGAGTATGCACGGTTATGTGAACCAAGCTTTCAAATACATCAAAGGTCTTCCACACTTCAGGTAACTAACTTTTAGATGCTTGATTATAATATGTTCATAGGTTTTGTCTTTAATTTACCGTCAGCTTTGTTCACCGAAACTCCACAGTTGGGTAAAGTACAGTTGGTTTGCTAGTGGATATAAAGTCGACCGTCCAGGATCTTTTTATACACCGAAGCAACTATTATTCCCAAAAGAGATCCCCAACGGCTGTGAGATAAGTAACTGTAAAAATGTATCTTTTATACGTTGTCTTTATTGTGAAAAATTTTTATGCTTTCAACATATGATTGTTGAGAATCATTATAATTGTTGATTTAATAAATAATACATTTAAAGGTTATCATATAAATCTTGAAAAGTAAAAATAAAAAAGCGCCACAGAGATATTCGAATATAGAATGATTATTAATAATAATAGAAACATACCACCCCCAATGAGAATCGAACCCTCGCCCTGCTGTTCCATGTCCCGTCGTCTTGCCACTGCGCTGTTGCCCCGATGTTTCGGTGGTCAATAAAACCATTATTTATTAAAAACAGGTTCACGTAAAACACGTGAAAATTAAAAAAAATATAATAAAACGATAGTTTTTAATAAGATAGTATACCCCTTAAAATATGAACCGGATTGATTAACATTAACTATATAAAATTTGCGTTTGAAAATCGCGATTTTTTGGGTTTTAGACCCATTTTTCACCTACTTAAACAGTTTTGTAGGTCCTAATTTTTTGACAGTATACTAATCAAGCCATAAGGAATCTATCTGCAAATTTTTATCAAAATCTGAGATGGAGACCTAAAACACTTCCCTTGTCAGGTTACAAGCAGAAAGTTTGTCAAATACGTCAGAATACTCGTTATATAATACATTAGAAAGAGGTTTAAATATACGCGTGGCCTTAAATTTGGAGACATACATCGCGACGGTAAAATTTAAGTGAGCTTTACTAACAATTAAGATTAATGTAAGATTTTAAAGAGAATGTAAGACAATTGTAAGGTTTATATTGGAATAAAATTCACAAATTTTTTACCAAAAATAAAGATTCACTTGAAAATTAATGATAAACAAGTGATTTTGAAAAATATGCGAAAATGTCGGTATCTCATTTTCACAGAGATGGGAAAATTCCGGATTCCGGAATTTTGTTTTCGATTCCGAATTCCGAAAATTCACTTTTCATGTAAACATTACCACCAGAGATGGGTAGAATTCCGGATACCGAAATTGAAAAACTCAAATTCCGCCCATCTCTGATTCGCAGTATTAGCAAGGGAAGTCACTTTAGCTTCCGCTTGAGATTTTGATGAGACTTGCACCATTGATAGATTCGGATGCGCTGATTCCAAATCCGTTTTCAAAATCGGCGATTTCTTATTCCTTATGTTGGACATTTTATGGTTTATGAACGTCAATAAGCCTATCAAAAATAAACTTTGGCGGCTCATATCTCGGCTCAGAGAAAAATTGCGCGTGAAAATGGATTTGGAATCAGCGCATCCGAATCTATCAATGGTGCAGGTCTCATCAAAATCTCAAGCGGACGCTAAGGTGACTTCCCTTGTGAGAATAATTTCATAATAAATAAATAATAGTTATTATAGTTGCACTCCACTGCCACGAAACCGCGCCGCATTGCAAAAGACTTCGCACCAATTGCAAACTCAACCTTTTAATTTATTATTTTCATTTTCAATATTTTCAATATTTACAAGTCACTTATATTAACAATGAAGACCCTTCTGGTCCATTAATTGATGTACTAATTGTATGAATTTATTTTCATTAATTCATCAGGATTTCTGCAGAATAAAACGTTCAGTGATAAATAAAATATTGAAAATAAAATAATAAATTAAAAGGTAGTGTTAAAGGAGATACATTCAACCATATTATTCATAATAGGCATATTATAACAATTAAATCATCATATTAATTATCAAAAACTTTCAAATTGAGAATTCCAATGGGCATGGTAATTAAATAATACAGAAAAATATAAATAAATATATAATGAAGTTAATAAATATTTTATATCATGAATAATAAGCTTAAAAAATAGGTTAGTCTACGATATATTACAAAAAATGACTTTAAAAATTATAAGACTTGAATACTAAAATAAGAAATTTCCTAAATAAAGAAAGCAATTCAGAATATTTTAATGAAAAAAACTCATGTTTACAAAAATGTCCGTTTATTGTTATTTAAATGTACTTGTCAGCGAACAATTTATGCAAATAAGCTATACTTTAACCTTTTACTTAAAATTGATTTTATTCATTCGTAGATGAAGCTACAATGGAATGCATTTTAAGAGATCACAAGATTCCTTGCGTTTAACTGAATTACAATGAAGCGAATTTCAACCAAATTAAAACAGAAAAAAGCTTTAAATGTTTTTATACTAGTTAGCATTATTCACTTGTAAAATAGATAGATAGAAGGCCAAGCGGATTCGAAATGTTTTTGGTGGCGAACAGACGATTCGTGAGATTTTTATGAATAAATCAAATCAAACTCAAATTTTATTTATTTATTTTTTTCTCGTTGATTTCATTTTGACAAAAAACATTTTTTTTAGTATAATTTTAAATTCACACTCGCAAATGCTCGGAAAGAAGGAAAAAGAAGAGAAAGTTTAATTTGATTTGATAAGTTTGCTGTAATGTTTGTTTTAATTCAATTTCGGTTTAATTTGATCCTTTAAATACACAAATTGGACAGATTTGAGCTAATTGGTTATATTTTCTAAAAATTGGAAGGTGGAATTGTCTGATTGCCAATAATGGCAACAAGTTTAAGTTCTTTTAGGAGAACTTGAAATGACATGATAAAAAACTTGAGCTCATTAAAGAATAGAGAAAAATAGAGAAGAGAGGGATAGATCTTTTTAATAAAGAAGATATTAAGGTGAATATTTTATTCATAAACCATAGCACAATGCAACAAAATAATGGTCAAGATGGACAACTGATTCCGCAAGAGAGCCAAGTTCAAATCAATAAATTAGGAAATGTACACATAGACGGAAGAAAAATTAAGATTAGTACAGTAATGACTTCGGAAAATAATCTATAATATTTAATGAGTTATGGAAAGGACATGGGAACCACGAACTAACATTGTGCTTCATTTTATTAAAAAAATAGTAAACAAACTATAATTTTTTATGTTTATAAGCCTAATTACACTCATAATGAAACAAATAATGCTTACACACCAACTGAAAATAACGATTTTCCGACTATTAAGCGTGTCTGAAAATTCTTACGTCTTTTCAATAAGACATTGTTTATGACCAAAAAACTAGTTTTTTCTTAAACCATCTAAAATTATTAATATTTTACCAAAAAGTCAAATTTGAGCAAGTTTATTGAGCTCATTTTATAACCATACAAGTTGACGTGAGCTCATACGAGTGATTAGCTTAATGGTAAAACGGAATCGCGAAAAATTGTTAATTTAGGAGCCTTAGTACATTAATTTAAGGTTATTTATATATATATATATATATTTTTTTTTTTTGAAATAAGGAACCATTTGGGCAATGTATTAAAACATTTACAATTTCATTATTCAAAAAACGGGAATTTTGAATAAAAATTCAATAAAATCAACTGCTCGCCGAGAAAATTTTTAAAAAACCCAGTGAACGTGAGATTCAATTTTCTTTGTTTCTTATTCTGAATTCATAGTAGTTATGTCAATCAAACAAAAAGAAGAGAATCATTGGATCAGAAGTTTTTATCTAACGTTTTGTTGGGAAAAGCACAAGTAAACTTTGAAAAAGTTATTCTCAATTAAATCTTCAACTAATCGTAGTGAATTTAATTTAACTTTATACCCCCTAAAAGAGCAATTCGTAGAAAATTTTTCATCTCAACGACAATTCCAGCATTCAGAGACAGGTGTAAGAAACTTTCTTCCACCATGAAAGAGAGACTTTTTCAGTCAATTCGAGGAAGTCTCGAAATTTCCTCTAATTAATATAGTGTTAAGTACCTGATTGTATTTAGTTTGGTGGCTCTTATATGTAAATTCTATGTATACTAGTTTTATTTCACAATTTTCCTTCGTCTGTCATATTTATTATTATAACTTCCTTAGGTTCCCACTTAAACGGGTAATTAAATGTTTTAAAATTTCCCTGATCCCCTGTTATATCCCCTATGATTTAATTTTACATATTTTATTTAATTTATGCTAATCTTTGTTGGCTTTTGTTAGTGTTTTTAAACAATTTTTCGTTTTTTTGTATGTCTAATTTTCACAGTCTCAATTGTTGTGTGTTGTATTTTCCCTATACTTTTCTTCACGTGTCTGGTACACGTATTTTAAATAAATATTTAAAAAATTAACCAAAAACTAAATTCATTCTTTAATTAAAACCCCGCTAATTATTCTATTATCAAAATATAAGAAATTGGCATTTCCAATTTTATTATCCTAAAAATTAAAAGTAATAAATCTGATTTGATGTAGAAATTTTAAAGAAATATAATGAAAAACAGAGAAATTATTAACATAAATTGAATATTTGTTTCATGTTATCTTTGAGACCATTGAAAATAATTCAAAATTGTTGAAATTGAATTTTCAATTTCTTATATT
Source organism: Caenorhabditis plicata (assembly GCA_963931815.1). Classification (NCBI taxonomy): domain Eukaryota; kingdom Metazoa; phylum Nematoda; class Chromadorea; order Rhabditida; family Rhabditidae; genus Caenorhabditis; species Caenorhabditis plicata. The sequence goes on along the minus strand of OZ007491.1, from coordinate 12,030,667 downwards.
TTTATAATAAATAAATAAGCAATAAAAACAGCTATTTTTGGACCTTGATCTATATTTCAGCACTATTAGATGCAGAATCAGAAAAAAACAACAATTTTATCGGTACCAGAAGAATGTGCACTAAATAGATAGAAATAGTATAATTTTCTGAACTATAAATAAACTATTTTAACTCATAATTTACCTTATTTAAAACGATATAAATAACAAACACAAAAATAGAAGAGAATAATCAATTTCAGACGAATATTAAATCTCGTCCACGATCCCACTATTTTTCGAAATAATGGGGTCTGGTTCACATCATTTTTAACTGTTCGGCCCCGGTGTGCACGCGTAATAGGAAGAGATCAGAAAAGCCTCTTTAATCTAACATTTAAAGGATATTTTACTGTTTCGATATATTTGAAGCCGCCAAATTGATAAAATGACGTAAAAACCTGTTTTTATTTTACACGTAAGCACTCCACTGCCACAAAATACGCTGAAAATTGCAAAATACCTCGCACCAATTGAAAAAACCACGCCCTGTTACGCTTTAAAAAATAAAGAGTTTAAATAAAAAGCTAAGGGCGTGGTTATTTCAATTTTGCAATTTGAGGCGTACTTCGTGGCAATGGATAGCATAATAATTAGAAAATTAAGTTTAAAGTTTGTAAAAATTTATATTTCTATTTCGCGTGCGGTGTACAAGGCATGCACGCTAATTAAAGTCATAAAAAATCGATATACTAACATTTCGGAGAGAAAGGTTTCAGAATGAAAATATCTGCTAAACTATTGTTTTAAAACTAGGCACAGCGTGAGCTTCCACTCCACTTAAAGCACTCCACTGCCAAGAAACCGCGTCGCTTTGCAAACGACTTCGCATCAATTGCAAACACTACCTTTTAATGTATTATTTTTAATTTCAATATTCTATTTATCAGTTAAAGTTTCATTCTGCAGAAATCCTGATGAATGAATGAAAACAAATTCTTAGTATCTCAATTAATGGACCAGAAGAGTCTTCAGTCATTAATATAAGTGACTTGTAAATATTGAAAATATTGAAAATGAATATAATAAATTAAATGTTGAGTTTGCAATTGGTGCGAAGTCTTTTGCAATGCGGCGCGGTTTCGTGGCAGTGAAGTTGCAAAATATTTTCAAAGTCACCCTAAATCGATATTGAAATTTTACATGAGTTAACTGCTCCTCATTAATTCCCACATGAAAATTAAAATCCAATTTTCACTCCTTTTGAATTGTTTTCCTTAAACTATCTAGAAACCATAATATCTTTACAAAATGTTATATTACAAGGACTTTACCTGGTCCCATTTTCATTACTCTAATTGGTGTGCACAGTAATTGGTAGAGAAAAATGTATTGTATATATGTATATATATATATATATATAACAAATTTCAATTATTAAAACGAACGGAACAAAATGAAAAACCACCAAAAAACATAAAATAATATACCGACAATCTAAACAAATAGAAACATTTTACAGCAACACAAAATTGACAGGCGGGCCCGTCATCAAAAGGAATCAAAGATTTTTGTTTGATTAAACCACTCAAATGTGGACAAGTTAAAGCTTCCGTCAGTTTATTGTCGAAAAAAAACACTCGTATTGGTTCAAAACGACTTCTTATTGTTTATCCAAATAGTTATTCTCACTTAGTTTTTGCTTAATTGAACTCAATTTCAACTCAGTTTGTCTAGACGGGGGAGTTTATCTGATAAGGTATAACCACATTCAATCTCTTTTTGGAATTATCTCAATATTAAAATTAATTGATTCTATTTATAGGAGTTTTCTGACGGACAAAATCGTTTTGTTGTTTACAATTAATTTATTTGTGTTAGAGTGGGTGGAATATGTTGCAAATAAATAAGATTATGATAAATCCGCGCGTGGAAAAAACAAATATTAGAAAACTCGATGAATAATCTTGGACTCGGCGTTTCTGAGCTAGCATAGGTGGAAGCGCGTGCGGCACTCAATAGGTTATAGCCAGCAAATTGGATGAAAGAATGCGACGATGAGAGACGCAGACAGCCCGATTCCCGCTGCTTGGAATTGGGCGTGGCCGGCCACTCATCGCTTCGCATTCTTGGCACTTTGCCATTTATTTCTTTTTTTTTTAGGGAAATTAATTGAAAAATATTTATTAATAGCAGCGTAAAACCCGGATGCCGTATACCAGAGAGAATAACTTTATTTAATCTTCGGAATTCCGAAATCTGAAATTTTAGTATACGGACCCAGAAAGAAAAACATAAAAAACAAATATAAATACATTACAAATTAATAATACACAAATTAGTAATTATTTTTGTCGTCTTTATTGCTGTAGTTTGGCACGGATACTTCCAATTGAGCTTTTTGTCATCCCAATCAAGATGAATTCCACTCTTTACTCTGAAATTTAAATAATATTAGCATTGTTTATAATGAAACAATTAATTACAAGTTTATACTGTTATCAAGGTTGCACGGAATCAAGGTTGCACGGAATTCCGTTTCCCGTCGTTTTTCGAGTTCTAGCCTCGGGTTTCGTTTAAAAAATATATTTCCTTGCTACCCTGATATATAGTATTTCTCAGGCTAACACGCTATGTGAGAAAAGAAAAATTATTCCAAAATGTCTCGTTATTGCCAAAATTCAGATGTTTCTCTATTATTTCATCAATTCATTTCATCACTTTAAAATGAATCGGCACATTAGCCCGACTGGGATAATATATAACTTATAAAAAGTAAATTTACTTACAACATTCCGGATAACTCCTTTGCATTGAGAAAATGTTCTCTGTACGCGTCTACTTTCAATCTCCACCACTGGTGCCGAATATTTTAACGAATCTAAAATACAGTCGATTATCATTAATTAGTAATATATAAACGTACGGGAGTCTAATCTTCTTGAACGAGGTATCGGCATGTTCAGTATGCTTAATGAGCCCATTGAAGATAAAAAGATATCTTCGTGTTCATTTATATCATATCATCATCCATTAACTGCAATAATTTTGCTTGAAATTATTTTTAAAAAATTGGGAACTTACATCCTTTTCCTTAATAACCGAAGCACTTTATAAATTTTGAGCCGAGTGAGCGATAGGTGTAATTTCATAAAAATTAACCAATGTTTGCTATAGCCAGCTTCCATCTTAATTATACTAATTATATAATTGAATTAAATAGTACCTGTTTACCGATAGAATGTTTATAAGTCAAGTCAACTTATTCGTTTGGCTCATCGCATATATAAATTGTTTGCTCTAATAACATTGTTGTTATTAGGCATATTCACCAGCTCCTTTAAGTGCTTGGCGACTTGTACATTGATATGACATCTAAAATAATAATTATTAAACATCTTATACAATACGTTATCAATTATACGTTTATATATTAAACTGAAAAAAACTTGTAAAAAATAAAAATGATGACACGCGTCCGTGTTTTCGCAAACAGTTCCTCGTCCACATATGCATATTCTCGGCCAACTATGCATGTATACCCACGGGATATGCATTCGAATGGTTAAGGGAAAATTGACTCTCGTCGCCTATCTTATTTTTGCATAAAAATCCAATTTTAAACAAAATGAAATGAAAATTATTCTCCCAACTCATCCTAACTACTCCAGCTGATCACGTTTTCACGGCTAAAATTCGAATTTTTATTTTTATTTTGAAATGAGAAGAAATGAGTTGAAAACTCTCTCACTATTTAATTATGTCTACGCAAGGTGGTACCACATATCACCCAACTGTCGACAGCAAACGTAAGCTGGAAATCACCGAGGAGAGGGCAGTAGAGCATTTGTTGTTGAGCTTTTGGTAAGGTTTTTACGAAATTAAGAGTTACAAGATATCAAGCCAAAAATCATTTTCCAATCATACTGCTCGAATGAAAGTAGTCATAGTCATAAACCAGTTTTTTTCAGAATTAATTTTATTTTTATCGCAGATACAGTGCAGAAAAGTTGTCGATTTTTCTTTTTTAGGTCATAACTCTCTTAAAAATTAAGTTTTTTTTTTGCAAATTTATGGAAATATTTTACAATTCGAGTTACTTGAACACTTCAAATTTTATAAAAAATAATCAACGAAGAACAAGTTCTTCCACAAATATCCAAGAATCTACTGTATAAGAAATAAGAAAAACAATCAAAATTTTTTATTTTAAAGGCTAATATTTAGTAGTGTTTTCTTTAGAAGATGTTACAAAAGCACAACGACGATTCATAGAAGCAATAAGAGCACCGATGGTCCCATTGGGCCTTGAGTTTCTCAAAAAATATCGTCAATTATTAAATAGTTCTTCTTCTTTATATGTGAAATTATTTAATTGTTATGTCAGACCCATTTTAGAATATGGATGCGAAATTTTCCATCCACAATCCCCAAAAATCTCTGAAATTCTTGAAAAACCACTCCGATTCTATTCTCGCAAGGTTTGTCGAAGATGTAACATTAAGTGTAACTCCTATAGCGATAGGCTGAGTAAACTAGACTGCGAATCTATTAAAATAAGGCGTATTAAAGTAATAATTAAAACTTATTACAAAATAATTGTCAGTCATTATCATTTTCCTTCATTTAAAGAGTATGTCCGCTTCTGTCATTCTTCCCGTAACCCGCTACTACTTAAACCAAACAAGTCCTATAACTTTTGCAATACTTCCTTATTGCTAACTTGGCTTTATGGAATCGTGTGTCGATCTACTTTCTGAACGTAAGTATCCCTATGCATAATATTGTAAATATTATAGATTATTTTCCGAAGTCATTACTGAACTAATCTGAATTTTTCTTCCGTCTATCCACATGTTTGCATTTCCTAATTTATTGATTTAACTTGGATCCCTTGTGGGATCAGTTGTTCATTTTAATTTCTCCAATGTTTTTTTTTGAATTGTTATATGGTGAATGAATAAAGTATTTAAAATTTCTCGAGCAATTTTTACCGGAACATCGAGTTTAAAGGTTCTCCCAAAAGTGTTTTATATTTAACAATTCGAGATACTTAAACACTTCAAATATTATAATAATTAATCAACAGAGAGCAAAGTTACGGATACTTCCACAAATATCCAAGAATCTGCTGTCTTTAGAACTTAATAAATCTTGTTGCTAACAATTAAAATTTTTATTTTAAAGGCTAATATTTAGTAGGGTATTCCTTCGCAGATAGGACAGCAGCACAACGACGATTCCTAGAAGCAATAAGAGCATCGATGGTCGCTTGCTGAATTTTGCTCCATTCCTCCTTGAGTTGTTTAAATTCATTCGAGTAATTTTTATAGGAACATCGACGGTAAAGGTCCTCCCATATGTTGTAGCATTATTTTTCTAATCTTCACGTAATTTAACGAATGTTTCGGATCATTATCATGCTGAAAAGTTACACCCCGATCAGACGAGAGCAAATTTCTTTTGTTCAGATTTCAAGGATATCGCTCGACGTCCTGTAGGCTACAGGCACGATATAAAATGCCGACTATTAAGAATGGAGGAGGAAGCTGCATGGTATGGGGATACATTACTGGACGCGGCGTTGGTCCACTTGTTCGTAATAATAGAATTATGGATCGTCATCTCTACAAGGAGATATTGGAAAATCAAATTCTACCTCAATACGGATCTTTAGGTCGTTTCAGCATGATAATGACTAGAAACATGCTTCGAATTATGTGAAGGTTAGAAAAATAATGATACAATAATGGTTTGTTTTCAGAATTGGATTTCGAGCAGTGATATCAATGTGATGAGTTGGCCAAGTCAGTCACCTAACCTCAGCCCAATTGAACACTTTTGGGAGAACCTTTAAACTCGACGTTCCGGTAAAAATTGCTCGAGAAATTTTAAATACTTTATTCATTCACCATATAACAATTCAAAAAAAAACATTGGAGAAATTAAAATGAACAACTGATCCCACAAGGGATCCAAGTTAAAATCAATAAATTAGGAAATGCAAACATGTGGATAGACGGAAGAAAAATTAAGATTAGTTCAGTAATGACTTCGGAAAATAATCTATAATATTTACAATATTATGCATAGGGATACTTACGTTCAGAAAATAGATTGAGACACGATTCCATAGAGGCAAGTTGGCTATAAAAAAGTTATTGCAAAAGTTATAGGACTTGTTTGCTTTATGTAGTAGCGGGTTACGGGAAGAATGACAGAAGCGGACATACTCTTTAAATGAAGGAAAATGATAATGACTGACAATTATTTTGTAATAAGTTTTAATTATTACTTTAATACGCCTTATTTTAATAGATTCACAGTCTAGTTTACTCAGCATATCGCTATAGGAGTTACACTTAATGTTACATCTTCGACAAACCTTGCGAGAATAGAATCGGAGTGGTTTTTCAAGAATTTCAGAGATTTTTGGGGATTGTGGATGGAAAATTTCGCATCCATATTCTAAAATCGGTCTGACATAACAAAATTACTATTTAATAATTGACGATATTTTTTGAGAAACTCAAGGCCCAATGGGACCATCGATGCTCTTATTGCTTCTATGAATCGTCGTTGTGCTTTTGTCACATCTTCTAAAGAATACACTACTAAATATTAGCCTTTAAAATAAAAAATGTTGATTGTTTTTCTTATTTCTTATACAGTAGATTCTTGGATATTTGTGGAAGATCTTGTTCTCCGTTGATTATTTTTTATAAAATTTGAAGTGTTCAAGTAACTCGAATTGTAAAATATTTCCATAAATTTGCAAAAAAAACTTAATTTCTAAGAGAGTTATGACCTAAAAACGAAAAGTGGGCAGCATTTTAGACGGCACTATAAATATGTATTCTTTTCAAACACACAATACGCGTTGTTTCAAAAAGTGTAAGATCATTGAGATTATCCAAGTCAACCCGTGCTTCAGATATTGTCTTTCAAAAAATTAAAACTATACATTAATAATAAGTATTATCAAAATCTGAGAAATTGACAATTCAAATTTTATTTTTATAAAAAATAAAAGTAATAAATCTGACGTGGTCTAGAAATTTTGAAGAAATATAATGAAAAACAGAGAAATTTTTAAAATAAATTGAATATTTATTCACGTTCTCATTAAGACCATTGAAAATAATTCAAAAATGATCAAATCAAACTATTCATATTCTTAGATTTTGATAATAATAGTTTATAGTAATTTTATTAAAGTCAACAAAAAAATCATCAATAATTAAAACCTTTCAATAAAACTAGAATTAAATGACAACTTAATGATTGGATTGATATAATCGAAAATGATACATAGAGCATGTTAGCCTAATAGATATATATATATATATATAATTGTAAACATTCTCATCTCAAGTACTTGTCAAATACGAAATGATAATTTGTACTGTCAATGTTGTAAACCGACTCAATTTCATGGTTTTTTTTGTTTGGGGATATTGGTTTGGTCACAAGGTTAATGGTCGAAGGATGTGAGTAAAAATGAAACAAAGAATAGTGAGCTCGTTGTAAGCACTAATTAAGCAAAAACTCTGCGATTAACACAGTTCCGGAGCCTAATATTGAAATTAGATAGTCGACTTTGTTTTAAAAAAGTTTATTTAATAAAATCCATGACAGATACATAAGTTAATGTGCTAAAGAAATTTCGAAATCAGTTTATGAAATTCTATCAATCATTTATCTTCATATTCTCAAACGAAGGCTAAAGGTATTAAAAATCGGATGTAAAAATATCAGGCCGTGAAAGTGGATTTTATTAAATCTAGGAAAAGCGGAAATTGCTCCCATCGGAAAATAAAATGTATTTCCGCAAAAAAATCACGGATTATTACACCATACCATTTAAAATTCGTCCTCGAACTTCAACGGATTAATTAATTCGTATGTTAAAGGATGCGTAGCATACCTGGTAGAGGATTTGATTCAAGAAAAATCTAAGTCGGTTCGATTCTTTTGAGATCTTTGATTTTTTAAAGGTTTTTTTTATAAAAATGAAAAGAATTGAAAATTAAAATGAAATGGTGTAATAATCCGTTATTTTTTGCAGGAATGCATTTTATTTACCGACGGGAGCAATTTCCGCTTATCCTAGATTTAATAACATCCGTGAAAGTGCAACCGGTGTACAAGCGCATCCAACATATTATTGCGGACTGATCATCATTTAATTTCAATAAAGTCATATTTTTATTGTCAAAGTGTAAGAAATTGATAATTCATTTTCAATATTTTTGAATGAATTTCAAATGGTCTCAATGAGAGCGTGAAGTCAAGTCAATTTACTCCGCAAGTTTAATTTCATTTAATCACGATTTACTAATTTCTAGATGCATGCTAAATGAAAATGAAAAGTATTCTAGATTTAAACTCATTTTATTAATATCCACGTAAACGATCAAAAGAAATTGTTACGCCAATTTTACAGGATTTTCTTAAATTATCTCGGACGGTTTAAATTTTTTGGTTTAAGTGACTTTTCTGCAAACATGCGCACCAAATTACTCTGACTTATATCGTGGCCTTGTAAATTTTAGTCCGCGGGTTTGCTTCGAATTTACTACGTGTTTTTTCTTGATGAGTGGAAAGGGTAAATTATAAAAGCAATTAATTTTATTTATAGTCGTCGCCAAATGCGATTACCACCGCAAAATGTGCCGCACTTTTTTAAATATTATTTTTTCATTTAATTTTTATGATTATTTTCTAGTTTATGCTCGTTCTATACTGTTTTTGATTAAATAAATTGAAGAATATTTTTATATGTTGTTTCAATCGTGGAAAAAAAGTGGAAAATAATAATAATCATAAAAATTAAATGAAAAAATAATATTTAAAAAGTGCGCCACATTTTGCAGTGCTAATCGCATTTGGCACGACTATATAATATGTGAGAATTTTTCTCTTTTATCGAGACTCGATTTAATTTTAAATTTTGTTACGGAGTTGACGACAGTTGATGATTAACGGTTTATTGTACAGGTACAAGAAACAAGGAAATAGATTGACACTGACTGGTTGTCCACATATTTATAGTAAATATCTGGGTCATGCGTGACGTGGCATACGTAACTATTATTAAAAAGTTAAGAGGTCACTCGTGGAAAGGTTACCTATTATGTCGCATTAACAATTTTTCTACAACACATTTTTTAGCTCTTAACTTAAGTTAACTTCTTGACTTATTCATTAACATATTGTCGTGGTGTAGGTTGATAAAAAATTAGGGGTAAAGGAGCATACCGAAAAAAAGATGGTCTCGCTTGGGCTTTTGTAAATTTAATTTGCAATTTGTTTATTATTTCGATCCTAAATATAATAAATTATACCTAAAATTTTTATTATAATAATTATTATATTGATTTAACAACCAATTTAGCAACAGAAAACAAAATTGTGATGAAAAAAGCGAAATAATAAACAAATTGCAAATTAAATCTACACCAGCCCAAGCGAGACCATCTTTTTTTTTTCGGTATGCTCCTTTACCCCTAATTTTTCATTAACCTACACCACGACAATAAACGATCAAAAGATATTGTTACGCCAATTTTACAGGATTTTCTTAAATTATCTCGGACGGTTTAAATTTTTTGGTTTAAGTGACTTTTCTGCAAACATGCGCACCAAATTACTCTGACTTATGTCGTGGCCTTGTAAATTTTAGTCCGCGGATTTGCTTCGAATTTACTACGTGTTGTTTCTTTATGAGTGGAAAAGGTAAATTATAAAAGCAATTAATTTTATTTATAGTCGTCGCCAAATGCGATTACCACCGCAAAATGTGGCGCACTTTTTAAATATTATTTATTCATTTAAATTTCATGATTATTTTCTAGTTTATGCTCGTTCTATACTGTTTTTGATTAAATAAATTGAAGAATAGTTTTTATATGTTGTTTCAATCGTGGAATAAATGTGGAAAATAATAATAATCATAAAATGAAAAAAATAATATTTAAAAAGTGCGCCACATTTTGCGGTGCTAATCGCATTTGGCACGACTATATAATATGTGAGAATTTTTCTCTTTTATCGAGACTCGATTTAATTTTAAATTTTGTTACGGAGTTGACGACAGTTGATGATTAACGGTTTATTGTACAGGTACAAGAAACAAAGAAATAGATTGACACTGACTGGTTGTCCACATATTTATAGTATATATCTGGGTCATGCGTGACGTGGCATACGTAACTATTATTAAAAAGTTAAGAGGTCACTCGTGGAAAGGTTACCTATTATGTGGCATTAACAATTTTTCGACAACACATTTTTTAGCTCTTAACTTCATATATATATATATATAGCCAAATTGTTTTTAATTATACCAAAACCTTAATACGAGACTAGAATATTACGTTAGATACATGAACGTTATCTCATATTATACAGTTTTATGATTTCAATTCAATAGTCTACATTTTAAAAAGTTAAAAACTAATTATACATCCTTTAAAAAACAAAAAAAAACAATAGGAATATACTTCCTCTTCCGTTATTTATTAAAAAATGCGAAAAAAATTGAGCTAATTAACCACAAGATTTTCCTTTTCTTGATTTTCCTGAATAGAAGGTGAAACATAAAATTTAACAAAAACATTTATTTCTAAAGAAACGCATAATTTAGGAAGATTTCAATTTGTGTTTATTTTTCTTGTCTGGGTGGCTAGAGTTAAATAAATGAATAAATAAATAATATTGTTGAATCCATGAAAATTCGCAGAAAATGAATGAGACCGAGTTATTTGAGAAATATGGGAAGTTTGAATATTACCTGACGGCGCGTGGAAAAGCCTCTCTTTTTTGTAGGGGATTGTGCCAATAAATATATTTTATTTAATTAGTCAGAAGGTCAGCTATACTTAATTTTTATTGGAGCTGACTAGTTTCTTGAATTCTGAATCAATCGTGTGATTTACACTGGTGAATCCGAACGCGTCGGTTGAGTTCGTCGGTCAAAGCGCGCTTCCACGACGGAAGAAAAAGCTTTTAATAAGAATTATTCAAATCTTGGCTCATTAGAGCCATGGCCATTAAAATAAATTAAAATTGAAATAAAAAAGGATTTTAAATCAATTTGAGAATTTTTAAGAAACATTTAGGGTAGGCATAAATGTTTCACACACCCGGACAATAACATTGAAATAGAGGAAACACATTTTTGTTGGCTATTTGCCAAAGGAGGGGGGACGAGAAAAATTTTTGACACTAAAAGTTCGTCTTTTATTTTTAGCTATTTTTCGAAGCGTTAGTATTCGGATTCTAAATAAGGTAAGTTAATTATTTGTATATAAAACAACTGGGAAAAATTATCTGAATGTATTAAAATAATTTTAAAACAAATAATAATCATTTTTAATGGTTTTTTGCTACGTCGAAGTTTTTAGTTAAATTTGAATATAAAAAATTATTGTATTGTTCATTTTTTTTTAAAGCATATCATCTGAATCAGCATTAAATTCTCTATAAGATGATATTTTGCTTGTCGCTGTAATTCAGCTTTCAAATTTTTTATTCACTAAAAACCATGTATTTGTATTAACAGAACAGTTTTTGCTTTAAATTTAATATTACAAATAATTTTAAAAGTATTTTATTTTAAGATGCATTTAATCTGAATCAGCATTAAATTCTCTATAATATGATATTTTAGTTGTAGCTTAAGTTCCAATAAAAGTGTTTTATTCACTGAAAACAATGTATTTTTTCTTTATCGCAGAGCAATTTTATATATATTCGTCTTGGAATCGATTCATTCATCTTCGTTTATCGATCTTATGGATATTCGTCTTGGTCCGGAACATTGTGAAGCAGCAACCTATAATAGAATTTATGAATAAAACGTCTAATTTAAATTAACAAAATACCATTCAACAATTCATCCAAATCATGTATAAAAACAGTTATAAAAAATTTGAAAGCTGAATTACAGCGAAAAGTGAAACATCATCTTATAGAGAATTTTATGCTGATTCAGATGAAATGCTTCTTAAAAAAAATGAACAATACAATTTTTTTAAATAATCAAATTAATGACAGAGCAAAAAATAAAACAATAGAGAATCATTATTTTTGTCACCAATACGTTCAGATAATTATTCTAATTATTCTAATACAAATAAAAACTTTATTAAGCATGTATTCACCATGAAATCAGTATATTTTACAAAATTAAAAAAATATGACAACAATTGTGCCCGCGTTGAAAAAAAAGCGTCAATACTTATGCTGTTGACGCCGGTTTCGAAGCGGTCCCGTTTTTCGTCCGGGTGTGTGTTTCAACTATCTTGTATACAGCTGACTAAATAAAGGTCTAATGATATAAAAAAGAAACGTTTTTCAAGCTCATTAGAGCCAAGATTATTAAAATAAATAAAATAGAAATAATAGGATTTTAAAATCAATTTTAGAGTTTAAAAAAAACATTTACGGTACACTTAAATGTTTAGAACATTTTATATACAGTAAAAATATTTCTTCTCTCTTAGCCTGCTTCTGAATACTTAAAATCGATGTTTTTAAGATTTCTCTCGTGAACGAAGCGTGTTTAGATCGCGGCCGACGCGTTCGGATTGACCAGCGTTATGATTTAACTAATTTAAGAAACCCTAGGATTATCCACCTTTTTGTTTACCTAACTTGTTATGGACTTTGGGTTACAAGTTCCTTCTCTATTTCATCACCTTTTTTCTTAAAAGATTTTCCATTCTAATTTATTATCTGGTTAGTCCCTAAATTTAAGTCAACGTGTTCAGTTACCTACAATTTTTCAATATGATTAATAACTATTTTGTGTAGCGTACTCTGATGCATCAGCTGATGTTATCTTATAAAGTCTTATATAGACTCAAAATCATGTATTCAAGAAACCACACACATAGTAAAATCAAAATTGATAGCTGGCCTAACATTTATAAGGCCATGACAAGATTAAAAATGACTACTTTGGGGTTTCGAGTTTTTTAGGTTTTTTTTTTTTAGGTTTTTTTTTTAGGTTTTTTTTTAGGTTTTTTTTCTTTGGGGTTTTTTACATTTGTGCTTAACCAATTCCCGAATTCCGAAAAGGAACTTTAATATTAGGGGTTAAATATTTATAAAATGATCATATATTGAGTTCAACCTTATAGAAAAAGTATGGCATTCGCGAGCAGAATATTAAGATTTAATATTTTTATATCTTCATTTATATATAGTTTTATTTCTACCACTCCTTAATTTACCATTGAAATTAATTAATGGCAATTAAGGTATATTTGTCGTCAGTCCACACGCATCGGACGTCTCCTAAGCGCTTCCGTGTTTACACCATCTTTTTTATTTTATTTATTTTTTCTTTGAAATATTTTTTCTACGGTTTATACAATCTTTTCCATCAAATTTTCACATTCAGGCATAATGGAAGTTGATGAATCTACTTCTTCTGCTTCTATTCCGCAGCGAACATGGGAAATGGCGAATGAGGTGAGGCGAAATTAAAATTTTGTTGAAATTATTTAAAAAAAAATGAAGATTCAAAATGTGGACTCTATTTATGAATATAATGAAGTAATGCAGCAGGAAATACGTAACGCGCGTCCCTGGGATAAGGATCCCCACTATTTTAAGGAGGTATTGAGCTTTTATATACAATTTTAACTTTAAATTAACAAAACTCAGGTGAAAATATCAGCTATTGCCTTATTAAAGATGACGATACACGCTAAGAGAGGCGGAAATTTGGAAGTTTGTCTTATTAAAGAAATTATATTATGTTTCTTGTTTTATAGATAATGGGACTACTACAAGGACGAGTTGATGCAAATTCGCTTATCATTCTGGATTCTTTCGCCCTTCCAGTAGAAGGAACAGAAACAAGGTATGTAATTTTTAATGATTGAATATATTTTAAAATTCTTGAAGATGGATTATAGAACATTTATTTTAGAGTAAATGCACAATCCGAAGCTTATGAATATATGTCACTATATTCCATGTCGTGCGAACAAGAAGGTCGAAAAGAAAAAGTCGTTGGATGGTATCATTCTCACCCGGGATACGGCTGTTGGCTTTCGGGAATTGACGTGTCAACTCAAATATTGAATCAGAAATATCAGGAACCATGGGTGGCTATTGTCATTGATCCGCTGAGGACAATGTCAACTGGAAAGGTCGATATTGGTGCATTCCGAACTTATTCGGAAGGCTATAAGCCGCCAGATGATGTTCCATCCGAATACCAATCGATTCCTTTGCATAAAATTGAAGATTTTGGCGTTCATTGCAAGAAGTATTATTCGTTAGATGTCAGCTTCTTTAAATCACAACTTGGTTGGATATTTATATTTTATAGAATATTACATTTTCTTGTAGATTCCCATGTGTTGGCAACACTTTGGAACAGTTATTGGGTCTCAATTCTTTCCTCTTCACCGTTGTATTCAAATGTTGAATATATAAATAATCAGATGAATGATATTTGTCATAAATTAGGAGATGTGAGTTGTATTGGTGGTTTTGGTTTCTAAATATAATTGATAATTTTTCAGCTGGAAAAGAAATTTTCAGTTAATGAGAGGAGTTGCCGGTCGTTGAAATCGTTGGAAAAGGTGTGTTCTTAAACAATTTTTAATTTTACCTTAAAATCTATTTTTATTTCTTTGGAATATAATTAATTTGTATAGTGTATTTCAAAATAGTTGACGACGCAATCACGCTGCAAATGCGGCATACTAATTAAAATTCATTTTCAAATCGATTATTTTAATAATTTTTAATTAATAAACGTGAACGTTAAGCAATAACAACTAAAAAATGTCACAAAAATTATTAAAATAATCGATTTGAAAATGAATTTTAATTAGTATGCCGTATTTGCAGCGTGATTGCGTCGTCAACTATTTTGAAATACACTATAAAGGTGTTTTAAATTTCGGTTCAGCAGAATATACTTTCTTTTTTTAGAATAAATCTATATTAATTAGTTGACGAAACAATTTAATTTAAAATACTTGGAAGCCCATTTAAAATATACATGTCATATATTTTTATGAGTCAACCTACTACTATAATATAATTCAAAGATGGAAAATAGTTCGAAAAATTCCCGATTTGTGCTCTTCAAATTGGTTTAATCTCAAATATTTTGTTGATCTGATTTAACTACACAATATTTTACTCTTGGTGCACAAAATTTAAACCTTATTAATAATTAAATTTAATTCTATATCATATTTATTAAACTATTGGAAAATTCCAGCTAGAATGCCTTTTTGGTAAGGAAACAATTATAAATTTTAGCTTCGTGTTGCACCAATTAATATTGTTTTCTCTTCCATCTTATCAATTACTGACATCATATTAAAAAATAATAACATGTTATCAAAATATAAGACATTGAAAATTAAATTTCAACATTTTTGAATAAATTTAAATGGTCTCAAAGAGATCATGAAACAAATATTCAATTTATGTTAATAATTTCTCTGTTTTTCATTATATTTCTTCAAAATTTCTAGATCAAATCAGATTTATTACTTTTATTTTTTATGCAAATCAAATTGGAATTGTCAATTTCTTAGGTTTTGATAATAATTGATGAGATAGGAAGAAAATTGGCAACGTTCCCAATTCGGTTCAAACGAGAATATCATTATATTTCATCTCCAAATAGGCACTTTAGTCCGAATGTTTGAATAATGTTTATTAATAATTAAGAAAAGTAATTGTTATAGTTATTGAGTATATATTTCCCAATTTAATAGGGAACTCGGTTATAGCTTGATCTTGCATTAAAAAATTGTACCCAGTCAAAATCTATTTTCCTAAACACGTGATCCAAAGTAAACTAAGGTGGTCCGGGAATGACTGTTAATTTTCAAATTCTATTCGTAAATGAATTGAAAGAATTACAAATTTTTAGATCGTAACCGACGCCCAATCGATTGGCGAAGAGCTAACATCCGCACAAATTTCGCACAAGGTGAAACAGATGCTGTTCCTTCCCAGGACTCATCTGGAACCAATCGAAATGGAAGACGCCGCGAATACGAGCGTCGAAAAAATGGACGATACTGAAAGCCAGCGAGCCGATCAGCCAAGTGAGCAGCCCGTTCAAATGATAGAATAAGAGTTGTTTGTTGTTTATTAAAGAAAAAATTTAAACGTGTGTACAATAAAAACATTCTGGGAAAACGAATGATAAAAGGGGAGAATATTAAACAATAAATTAAACACAGACTGTAAATAATTATTAAGGCATTAATTCTGTAAAGGATAAAACAATTATTGGGACACAAATAATTACAATATTTTACATCATTTTAATTATGTGAAATTAATAGTTTTCAGATTGAAAAAAACCGGTACAATATTCTTGTATGGTTCACAAAAATATATAATCACATAATTAAGACAAATGGGGACCCGTGTTGAATATGTTATAAATATATATTGAAGTAAAATATAATTTTACATTATTGCATAGTATTGACGATCAACGACAAATTACAGCAATATTGATGAACAATTTTAAGTAAAAAGTAAAAATGGGGATACAACAGATAACAGTACAAAAAATTAAGGAAATAAATTAATTAAAACATTGATATCAATTATGAGGTATAGACACTGGAAACAATAAAGATTTTCACGCATCGGGAAATACACAGGCAAATACATACAAATCCTTATTTGATTATTATGGTTGTAAATCAGACATTTCCATTTTGAAGTTCACGTTCAAGCACTGAAATTTATTTTCTTTTCGATATGCTTAACAAAATAAAGACTTACAAATCGATCCTTGGTGCGATCAGATCTTCTTTGGCGACACGTCCTCGCCGCCAACTTATTCTTTCCTCGTCGCCGGATCTTTCGAATCAACTCCCGCTGATATTCAGTCAGCTTCTCATTCTTGAGCACATTCTGAAGTTCGACAAGACTCATTTCCGAGATCTTTCTCGCCGACACTGGCAGGCCGTTCTCCGACGCCAGCTGTTCGTCCTTCGACTGACGACCACGTTTCCGTTGACCTGTTATCGGAACAACGCGAGGAATGTGCTCGCCCATCATCGACGATCCAAGATTCGGATAAGAACTGCGCTTATCCTTTGGAATGAGCTTTCCGTAGAACCGACTCATGTTTTCATTTTCGTTGTGATTGCAACGTGGTGATTCTGATGAAAGACGTGAGCAGGACGAAGACGAATTACTAAAAAAACTAAATTTTGGTTCGTAGTTCAATAAATTTGTTTTGAATATTTAAAAAAAAATCACTTACGTCAACGATTCCGATATGGAATGACGGTTTGCGTGGTACGAATCAAAAGCGGGGCTCGATCGATTCGTGGTATTCCCTTCTTCAGATCCACCTGAACTCATATTCGGGCTACAGTGGTACGAATGGTCGTGCTCCACAATGTCATTCGATGCCACTGGAATTGTTACATTTGGGGCATCGTAGCTATAATTAGATTGTGGGAACACTGAAAATCAACGAATAAATACCAGCCCCTTAATAAGCCTACAAACCATCATTAGGTGTGTATTCAGACGACTGGATCCACTGCTGTGCAGTCACATCACTTTGATTAAATAGTGTTGTCGGCGGCGCTGGCGTCTGATGATGCAACGGTAATTCATTAACAAGATCTCTAATCGATTGCATTTCCGTCACTAAACCATACAAACAAACAATTTTCCTCTTGCTCGATTTCACTCACAGTTATTTTGCGAATAAACAATCGCTTCGCTCATCGACACATTATGTATTAATCCTCTCGGAACCTCGCTGATCACATTTCCCAACCTATTCAATTGGCCCTCTTCCTTCGACACATCTTCCAGCAAATCTGCCAAGTCTTCCTAAACTCCATTCCCATACAAACGTGCAATAGAAAATGATAAAACTCACGTCTGTGGGTATCGGAGCGTTCCTCGAATCCGACGGCAATGTTGCCATTTTCGCACCAAACGGATTATAAAAATCATGATAAAATTCCTTTGACAAGTCTTCATATCTCGCGTGCTCTTCCGAACTGAGCGGCTGAAATCAATCAATCATTATGTTTATCATGAAATACAATAATTCTCAATATAAACAATTGGGCGCCTTTTCATGATAGTGCAAGCCTAGTTCTCAGTCAAGTCTAGAATGAGTTTTATAATTCTATTAATCACAATTCTGACGTTAGCTCATCATCTGAACTCAATCGTGATACCGTCACCATTAAAAGACCCGTTCGTATCAGTGGCAGGGAAGCGTGCAATAAATCTCGACACCAATGTCCGATTGCTGACAGTTCTAACGCTGCAACAAAATGTTTGTTCCTTTATATTAAGTAACTTCTTTGCGTAGTAATTAGTCGATAACTTAAAACCGTCCTTATCGAGAAGAAACAACTGTATACCAAAAAATTTAAGACTATTTGCATTCACATAGACATTAACTATAAAAATGATTTTCTCAATAAGGTATAAAATTTTCTAAAACGTTCACAGGGTTGGCAAATGTTCGAAGACAGCTGGTACAAACTATTCGAGGTGGACCTAATGTGGATTCCAGCCGAAAACTTTTGCCGTTCCATGGGTGGTCATCTTGTGAGCATAAAAGACGAAAACGAGAACTTGTTCGTCCATAAACTACGCAAAAGTAATGTTTCTTTTATTTATCATTTAAAAATTAACTCCTACAGAAAACAACATTTGGATCGGCTTGAACAAAATCAACGACTCCCACCAAGTTTACAAATGGTCAGATGGTTCTCCTGCCGACTTTCTCAACTGGGATTCAACTCAACCCAACGAACCCGAAGTTTATACTCTACTCAAATAAAACTCTCTCCAATCATTCCCAGGTTGACTGCGTCTACATGGCTTTTCATCAAGAACAGCGCGGCACATGGTTCGACTACGGCTGCCGCGAAATGCTTCCACAATACTTCGTATGCAAGTTACCAATGCCATAAACTAAACCCTAATAAACACTAATGCTCACCATCATTGTCGATTTCTCCGTCAAAGTCCTTAAATCGTTTTCATACTGTTCTGCTGGTGCCACTTGCTGAACTCCCTTTTCCATGGCAATGTCGCTTCTCCACAAAATGTCAATGAGCTCAATGTCTTCCAACGACGGCGATGCCGCCTGTTCAACCGTCTGCTCTTGTTGCTGTGATTGTTGCGACTGTTGCTGTTGCTGCTGCTGTTGTTGTCGTCTAGTAGACGTCGTTGGGCGAGACGAGGGTGACGCAAATCTACCGAATGGCGATTGCGATCGCTGCTCGGTCAAAATCGGCATCATTTGAGCATTCGAAAAGTAGTCAAACATTCGAGAATCGTCTCGCCATCTCAGACCAGCCGGACGACTAAACGGCTTATATGCGGGAGCATCATAGTAGTAATCGTTCGATTCCATGCTTCCATACAATTTAGATTCTGTAAATAATTACTTGAATCGATGTAAATTAGTAATAAATACGTGTGAGAGAATATAAAAGTCAATTATACTGTTCTTAAAATCTAATTACCATAAATATTCTTATATAAAGATAACTTATTCCAGAACTGTATATTAAAAATGTACAAACATAAGTTGAAGAGCGTTTACATTTTCAAACTATCGCGAGAATTTATAGGCATTTTGGGACCCGGAGCAAGAGCCAAACTTAAGTATATGCTCTATTAATATTTTCTAATTTTAAAATTTCAATTTTCGATAGATAGTATTTTCCCCTAATATTTACAGAAGTATATACTCAAAATAAATATTCCCTTCCAACTTGATTGTAAAAAGAAAAATTTTTTAAAACTAACATTAACAATGATTTTTTAAATGGTTTAAATATTTTTATATAAAAATCCACTTTGTAGCATCGGTATTCCGATATTATAATATAAAAAAGCTAAATATAAATAAATTTTACGATTCAAATTGTCGTGCATGTGATAATTTTTAGAGAAAATATTAACGTGAGGACAATTGCATGAGATAGGCTATAAATAAAATTTGATAATTTCATTAACAACTGTCAGGAAAAGTACACAACTCATAATAGTTTACCCGAAATATGATCAAGTGATTAAAAAATACTTGATCTCGTTAAATATTTCTATGACTAGAACTGAATGACTCTCTAATGTTTATGTAACTAAACTAACTATTTAATTACAATTAAATATAATAAACCAGTTATGCCAGCTTGTATGAAAATAATACCGTACAACCTTCTAATTAGCTTTATCCACAATATGATAGATTCGAAATTCGTAGGATTTTCAAAGTGATATCGAAGTTTACAATTCAGTTTCAATAAAATATCGACAACTCTAAGAGCGTTAGTGATAGTATATTTCAAATGAGAAAATTTCAGATATTACGTTGACTTAATCAAATCTAGTTAATACTAATAAATTTCTTTTTTAAGATTTGTCAAGAAGAAGGCAAACTTTCACATAACTATATGCGAATTAGTCGCAAATGCAACTGATAAAGAAAAATTTCATACGGCAGTTTAAATCAAAAAATAAGTTTTCATCACACAAATAACATAATTGATGTTTGAATTATACTTTGGGCACGCTATTTAATGAAATTATGTTTTTTAATAGTCTACCAACATAAATAAAACCCTAGTCAATTCTACAGTGAAATTACAACATCAGGATTTTTTTGTAAAGATATACTGCAAATATTTGATTAATGTTTACTAATGTACTAACTGGGACACATAAGACGATTCCAAATATGACATCATTGGTTAATTCGCGATCAAAAACATTAGAAAGTCATATTTGCAATATATTATATTAGTCTGTAGTAGATGTGTTTAAAATATTCTATAATTATTTCTATATTCTCATAAATTTAAATTACTACATATATGTTTAGCTATTATACATAACGCCTATGTTTTAAATGAAACAATTTATCGTCCATGCCATTTTTTAAAAACTAAATTATATTATTTAGTATTTTCTCTAACCTCTCTTCCGGAGCTCATCACAACCATGTCAAAGACAGGTGGCTGAAATATATGTCCAGTTCCCTTAAATACCGAAAAACCAACCAATTGTGGGCGTGGTTTTAATGCGATTGAAAATACAACGATCAACTAGTGTTCTTACATCATCAATAAATGTTCTCTCAAAATCATGATGCAAAAGAAAGACAATAAATGGGAAATGAACCTACCAACTTGTTGAAATGTGTCAATAGTGTTATCAATAAATTCGGATGACGTTTTTACGCTTTGTAGAACCGACGGTCCAACACAAATGAGCGAAGATGAAGCTGCTACCCAGATCAAGATATTCTGAAAAAAAAAATTCTTAATGACCATCAATCGAAATAAAAAAATTGTTTTGTTAAAAAACAACAT
This sequence comes from Caenorhabditis plicata, assembly GCA_963931815.1. Classification (NCBI taxonomy): domain Eukaryota; kingdom Metazoa; phylum Nematoda; class Chromadorea; order Rhabditida; family Rhabditidae; genus Caenorhabditis; species Caenorhabditis plicata. The sequence continues at coordinate 12,009,314 of OZ007491.1, read as the reverse complement.
AGAAAGTAGTAAAACTCTTAAAACTGCCCAACTTATAAACAAAAAATTGTCTGTTACCAGCCATCTACAACTAAAGTTCAATATCAGTGCAAAATACAACAATAAATATCTAGCCAATTTCTAGCTAAAAACATTTGCAGATGTAAAAACACTTAAAATAATCCATTTTTGCATAGCAAAATAATAAAAAATAAAGACAATTACCTAATATTTTCACTATTAAACAAAACTTATTTTCAATTTGTCTTTCCGCACAAACTATATCAATTGATAACAACCCTCGAAACGTGACTTTGGCCACTATTATTCCCACAAATGATATAATTTTGGACAACAATCAGGAATTCTGATTCGTTTCCAAAATGTTTGCAAATTCATTATCCATTGCTAATTCGATTAATTTTTCATCCAAAATAATGTTAATACTAAACTATTTGGTCTCTAATTTGCTGTTTTTGAATATAAATTGAAACTATGTATTGCTAACAGTGTATTTGTAAATTAATGTAAAATTATTAATGGTGGTTTCTAGAACAATATTTGTATATTCACTGATTTGGGATGTTATTAAATCTAGAAAAAGCGGAAATTGCTCCCGTCGGAAAATAAAATGCATTTCTGCAAAAATTACGGATTATTACACCATCTCATTTTAAATTTCGATTTTTTTTCATTTTTATAAAAAAAGACTAAAAAATCAAAGATCTTAAAGGGATCGAACCAACATATACTGTTCGTGAATCAAATCCTCTACCAGGTATGCTACGCATCCTCTTTTGTTTTAATTAATTAATCCGTTGAAGTTTGAAGAAGTATTTTAAATTCGATGGTGTAATAATCCGTGATTTCTTTTGCGGAAATGGATTTTATTTTCCGACGGGAGCAATTTCCGATTTTCCTAGATTTAATAACATCCCTGATTTGCACGCCAATTGAAAATTATTAATATTACCCAATATTTACAACAAGTCGGTTACATCTTCACGTATAAATTTACAAAATACATCCAAGTAAATTAAGTAGTTTAATCATAATCCGTTTCAGAACTTCAAAATCGGAAATATGGGATTTTCATGTATTACAGCTTCAGCTTGTGGTCGCAATTTCACACTAATTAAGTAATAAAATGTCAAATTAAACAAAAATTCTACAACATTTGCTGAGAAAAAATTTATACAATTTAATTTTCGGCAATAAAATTAGATTTTAAAATAGTAAGACTATTATGAAAAATGTGAATTTAACAATAAAATAAATAATTACAAACTGTTTCAGACAAAAATCGAAGGAAATATCTAAATAAACATATTTAAATATCTTGAGATGTGGTATTAGGACCGACCCTGTCTGACACGGATTCATAACACCTAATAACGAGGAAAAAATATAGAAGATGAGTAATTTCAAAGAAAATAAAATTTGTTTTTCCCCAAGCTACATAGATTAATTAATTCTCAAAAACATTTTTCCCAGCAAACAGTAAATTAATATGAGCATAAAACTAAGCCCACAGCCAAACTGACTGTCTTCTTATAAGTGGGCATTAGAAAGGAAAACGTCGAAAAATAGGAATTATTAATTTAAAAAATAAATATATTGGTCAAAGTTCTTTAAAAGTGTCTTTAATCCGTTTTCACGTACTAAGATCGTTGAAATATGTTAAAATATAGTCGTCGCCAAATTCGATTACCGCCGCAAAGTGTGGCGCACTTTTTCTAAATATTATTTTTTCATTTAATTTTCATGATTACTTTCTTGTTTAGGCTCGTTATATACTGTTTTGTTTAAATAAATTGAATAATATGTTTTAGATGTTGTTTCAATCGTGGAATAAACGTGGAAAATAATAAAAATCATAAAAATTAGATGAAAAAATAATATTTAAAAAAGTGCGCCACACTTTGCGGCGGTAATCGAATTTGGCGACGACTATAGTAATTTTAATTTGGCGTGTGAGTACAAATTATGACCACACGCAGTTACAAAACAGTTTAAAACTTTCTCTATCTCTCATTCAAATAATGAAAAGTGATGTCATAAGTTTACTCAAAAATTGACTAAATATTAGATATTTCCTAAATACATACACAACACAAAATACGACCAATACTGATCCAATTACAAAAAAAATACTGAAAACGCGGAATTACAAAAAGGTTATCACACTAGAACAAAAAAGTCAGAATCAGTAAAATAGAACACATGTAGCATGAAACGAAAACCAAGAGAAAACCGAAAATGATGACAATTCCGATATTTTTTGTACAAAAAACAGAAATATCAAAAGAAAAGAGAAACATTCGCAAATTTATTAATGCGAGTCTTTTTTGATTTGTCTGACAGTGATCCAACAATTCTTCGACGCATCTAGACAAGACATGTGATGATAAAGTAAAGATTACAGATCGATAGCGAACATTTTTATCACTCGATTTGTTTCTTCCGGGAAGAACCTTTAATCACCACAATTCATCAGATTTTGTTGCTATTTGTGGGTGAAACTCTGAATTTCGTGTTCAGAGTATGAAAATATTTATAAAAACGAATATTTTATGGTTAGATAAGTTTTAATTCTGCTTTGGCTCTCGTTGATAATTGGGAAAACATAATTTACTTAAGAATTTTTGATTTAGAATTTCTTCTTACTTCGATTATTTTTTATTGATTATAAAATACTGAGAGTTTATAATCTTTGATATTCGCAGGGGAAAACATATTTTCACGAAGAAATACAAGAGAAAATGGCAAAAATGAGAATCAGGAGAAGAGCGAGAACACGACAGGCGCGAAATATGATATTTATATTTCCATAATACAAATTAAATTTTATAATGGTATATAAAGTGACTTTACTATTGAACTCGTAATAGATTATAATTAACGTCTTAACATATGAACAAAGACTATTAAAAAATAAAGAAATATTTTTAATAACATTTTTCTATAAGAATAATTCGGAAATAAAACAAATCTTGTAAAATTAAAATTTTATGAATATAAACAATTTTTTTGTTTATATAGAGCAAAAACTATATCTTTAACTAATCAAGTACAATTTCAAATTTTGACGTTTCGCACTTTGATATTTTAAAACTATTGTGAGAATTCTGCTTTCTATTCCACTTATTTCCTAGAAATAATCGGACCAGCCACTATTTAATTAAGGATTTCCGTACATAAATATAAATAAATTAAATTAATCCTTAAAACTACAATCTAATTAATAAAGAATTCCAATAAGATGGATCAGCAATCTATTATTGCAAAAACGTCTATTATATAATTACATGGAAAAATTCAGAGAATATTTGATAAGACGTTATCACTTCCCAAGGCCTCGAAACTAATTCTAATTTCATAACAGTCAATTTACTTTTTTTCGATTAAAGCCAATAAAGGACAAATAAGCATGTAAGTAATACATCATGTACATCATGCATTGACGAACTTTTCGATTTTATTAATAAAATGTTTTTTCTATCTTAAAAAATTAATTCTATAAGAACATATTTAGTCAGTGACAAAAAATGAAGTGTTTAATGGTGGCTATATGATAATATATAGTCGTCGCCAAATGCGATTAGCACCGCAAAATGTGGCGCACTTTTTTAAATATTATTTTTTCATTTAATTTTTATGATTATTATTATTTTCCACATTTATTTCACGATTGAAACAACATCTAAAATATATTTTTTAATTTATTTAAGCAAAAAAAGTATAGAACGAGCCTAAAAAAGAAAATATCATAAAAATTAAATGAAAAATAATATTCAAAAAGTGCGCCACATTTTGCGGTGGTAATCGAATTTGGCGACGACTATGTTATAATGAAACTAAAATAATTTAAACAATGCGAAACAAGAAAAAATTTAATAAAGAAAAACTCTATTGAATCAAAAATTCCGATCAGTTCAATTATTGGAACATGGTCAAAGGCAACGATGTAGTTGATATGTTGAACAATTTTGTTAAGTGAATACGACTTTTAACGAATATTAACTTATTATGCTCAAATAATAAAATGTTTCAGAAAAAATGACAAGCTTCTCATGACCGAAGGACAAGAAAATATTAAAGTAACTTAAATAACTTACAGACAAAAAATTGACCGATGATGCATCTTCGATCCGATTATTCCTTCGACGACGCGGCGATGAGCTTGATAAACGTCGAGTTCCACCCATCGAAAACCAGCTTTGTTTCCAATATCAGGCGCTAATAATTTCGAATCAAATAAAAACAGAATTTGAATGGCTGTCAGCCACGACAAATTGTCGATGGTAAATTTTCACGTCACCGATCAACCCTGAACAAATGAGAACATGAGCAAAGACGAGTCTCCTCAGTAATAAAACATTAAAATTGGTTTTAAGCAACCCATTTTTCGCAGAAAAAATCAACAAATATACAATAATAACATTTATATCAACAATTATTTACAGTTAAATCATATATACAATTAAACAAAAACCTCGTATATCATATGCCATCTTTTTATCCTGCGAATTTCATCATTCATGTTCAAGCTGGTGGTCGCAACACAACACATTCAGCAACAGAAGCTTTCAGATTAATCAACATCATGAGCATAGCTCGCGTCCAACGCACATCTATGTTCAAATTCATCAGCGCCTTGTATTTCATTCCCTCATCAATGAAACCTTCCGAAAACATTTCGTAAGGAATTCGAAATTTGCGATTCTTTTTCTGAAATACAAAGTTTTCTTTAATATATATTCAGCTATCAAATGTTCATAGTAACCATTATTGATCTTCATGGATCAGGAAATACGGGCCACACCAGAATATACCGTTTTTTGTTATTTGAAAAAATTCAGAAACTCATATTATTTCGATTTTGGGACTAGCACAATGATCAAGAATATGAAATTGAAAAATCGAAAAACGAGATAAAATTAGCACAAATTAAAACAGATTAAAAATCCAATCTATAGCAATTAAACATGAACGGCTATAAAATATCCCATTTATTAAACATACCTCAAGCTCCTTTTGCATGAACATCAACAATTCCATCAACCTCTTCATCCCCGCATCTAGAGGCGTACTTCCCACAAATGGTGTTCCTTGCCCGTACATTAGATACTTATCTCGATCAATTCCATTCGTCCTCCACTTAATATATGAATGACTTCCCATTGCTACAGGAATCAACTCAGGATGTTGAATGCCAAGTCTTTCAAATAAAATCTTCAAAAATCTTTACATCAATATTTCTCCAATTTTTTGACTCACATCAACCAACAAAATAACTTGTCCGAGAGCAGCATTAATCTCGTTATACCCTGTTTTAGATTCTTTTGCATCTTTGATATATCCTAGACGGAACCCATTGATGAGACCTTTAATTTTGGCAAACAGTTAATAATTAGATAGTATTCCAATATAATATACCAAAATTGTCATCCTTCCAAATGTGAAAGCACAAATCAAGTATATTGGTGTCGCACAATCTTAAATAATATTCTATTTAAATCACCTTCATACTATCAGTTTTTGGGCTATAAAAGATAAGAATCTAGTAAACTTTAATAATGGCTTCCAAAAAGGAAGAAAGTAAATATTCTTCAATAGTCTTTTTAATTACTTTAATTACAGTCTTTTTAATTTAATTGTTAGATTAATAACAATTAATTACTTAATAGCGCTCTTAACGTAAATGAAAATTTTCCCCAAAATTAAAAATCAAATACATACTTTCTGTATTGTTGCTCGGCATACTTGACTTCGCATTCAAGCTTCTTCACCTCATCGTCATCCTCGAGCAAATGACGAAGATTATCACGGTACTTCATCCACAATTGTTTAGAGTTGTCACAACTCTCATACTCCCGACGCTTCTTCTGGAAATTTAAAATTGTATAAAACATCATCTTTTTAAATGTTCAACTTTAGTTTTAACATTTTAATTATTTTTTCTGCAATATATATATATATATTATTCATTTCAGAGATCGATGCCTAATGGAAGAGCAAAAAATTAGGGGCGGAGAAAAGGTCTTGTTTAGACAGCCGCACGGCCACTAAAGCCATCGAATCTCTTCCTCTTTTGTTTCTCATCTATATTTTTATTTCATCCATTCTCATTTTTATATTAAACTTTTCATTTCTTTTCATCAAATAATAAACAAAAATTGATGAGAAACAAAAGAGGAAGAGATTCGATGGCCTTAGTGGCCGTGTGGCTGTCTAAACAAGACCTTTTCTCCGCCCCTAATTTTTTGCTCTTCCATTAGGCATCGATCTCTGAAAAGGACAATAGATATGGAATATATTTTACAGCTAATTTCATTTACAAAATCAGGTTTCACATATTTTCAGTAACCTCAGATTTACTTAAATATTTTAACACTACAAATTGAAAAAAACATTCGGAACAAAACTTAAAAATCAAAATCTCGAATAATATTCGCCATAAAAGTTAACTCATTCGAGTGTACATCAATTGTATTGAAACAAACTTTGAACATACCTTCAACTCTTGATCAACCTGATTCTCTTCTATTGTCAACTTCCGCAATTTCTCTTCGAGGCTCCGCTCCTCATCCTAAAAACAACTTCTATCAAAATTAAATTTCCATAAAAGCCGTCAAACATACGTCAAGATTTTGTAATTGCGTTTTCAACTCTCCGATACATGACGATGGATGATTCTCTTTGAGAAAATTCAAAGCAGTTTTATAGTCGATACATTCTCGTTCAAGGTACTCAAGCTGCGAATCCATTCCGCTTAAAAGTTTATCAGAGCAATCCTAATTTTAAAAAATGAGCGAGTTCAATTCATATCGTCATACCTTACAAATAGGAGCATTTGATGGGAGTTGCGCATCAGATAAAAGCCGCATCAAGTTTTTAGATTCCCCTGATAGAGAATCATTGACATCAAATTCTTTATACTGAAAATAAAAATTGTTTATTTATATTATTACTGCCAATATTGTTAATTACGTATTTAAATTATGCCCGAAATTGTATTTCTAATGCTAAATATAACTCCAAAAAATTCGTTTTCCCCAATATAATTTAATAATGTATCTTATAAAACCGCGCATTTTATGTATTTGAGCTGGCGGTCAACCAATAGAGCCTAAAAATGTTCTGAATATTTAAACGTGGATATCAGCTAAATATCCACGTCAACCAACATTCCTTTAATTTAAAGCCTATCGATAGATTTAAGAGAATACTTCACGTTTTTAATCATTTCTAATTTTATTTATACATGACGTTCATTGCATTATGCTTTTGTATTTTGAAAATCAAAGGTACCTTGTTATAAGATCAAGATACTTCATGCATCATGATCGTTGGATTTCCATTGCAAGCTTTTTCAATTTAAATGTGAAGAAATTCTTAAAATATCCGTTTAAAATATACTATTCGTTTTGAAGCAAAAATCTGAACTGCAAGTTAGTTTATTTTATTTTCAATTTAACAGATCCTCACACTTTAATTAGTCAAAATTTTTCAGGATATTTTAAGAAACTCCCACCTGGAATTTGTACGTTCAAGTCAAAAGTCAAACGTTCTACTGCCTGACGGTAGAATTATTTTTGATATATCTAGTAAACCATTCAGTAAAAAATGTTTTAAAAAAATATATAATATATCTTTCCTAACTGGAATACTCTTCAATTGGTATTATATATGTACCACTCGCTTTGTAAAAAATCCTTGGAGGAAACCTCAAGACGAATCAAGGCTGCGTGGAGTGCTTACACCAAGATCAAACCACTTCTCGCCCACCTTGACAAAGAGAAAACAAAGGACCTCCTCTTCCAGAATGTGCTCCCGGCTCTACTGTACGGCGCGGAAACATGGACGTTGACGACAGAAAATTCTAGCCGACTCCAGAGGTGTATGAACACAATTTGTCACCAGACAGGAAGCAATCGAATAGACGTCCATCGACAAATAGTACGAAGGATACTGAAGTGGGCTGGCCACTGTGCTCGATTGCCAAGTGACCGGTGGACGAAACGATTGACGGAGTGGGTTCCTCGAGGCTGGACACGACAAAAAGGAAGACCGAAAGCAAGATGGCAAGACTCAATTAAACTCTGGGTCTCAAATTATGTGCACGAGAAGTCCACCTCCAGAAACTCAAGAAGACGAATCGGAATCCTGGAGAAGGTTGCCTGGCCCACCTTTGCGAGGCGCAGCCGCGATGATTGGAGAGAGCTGGTCCGCTTCTCTATAAGAGAATGACGACGGACTCCTAAGTATCCTAAGTAAGTATAATATATCTTTCCTAACTGGAATACTCTTCAATTGGTATTATATATGTACCACTCGCTTTGTAAAAAATCCTTGGGCTCAATAATTACACTAATATAATATTCTAGTAAATTTTCAGAATTTTAAATATTTCAAGACACAAAACTTAATTGGTAATTTATACTTACGTTCCAAAAAATGGAAAAATATCATTTTTCTATTGACGTGTCTACCGTTACGTTGGAGCACGTTATATGAGTACGAACTTACGAACTTATGTTATAAAATTTGTATGAATAGTCAAATAAGAGTTGAAATCGGCGCAATTTAAAAGAAAGTGTTTCGAATTTCATACCAACTATTGTGAAATAATATCGATTACAAACGTCCCATAACAATATTAAGAATTGTCATGTTAAATCCCTCATAAAAATGAAAACAAAACCCACCTTATCAGAATCCAATGAATCGGACCTCTTTATCGGAACATCAATTCGTAGTGGAGTTTGGCAATTCAAACAATAAAACAATTGGTGATTCTCCATCTGAAATAAATAAAAATCCAATTAATTATTTGCTCCATCAAAATAGAAAAACAAAAACCGAACGCTTTCGAAAGAAATCATAAACAAGTAAAGGTTACGGATAGACGAAGATCAGTCAAAATAATAATAAAAAAAACAGTGGCGGTGGCGCCAGAGGAACGGACAATGAGCGCCTCTGGCTGGACCGACGCACCGATGGATTGAACATTGAAATGTTTAGAGAGCGAGAGAGGCGAATGTTCTAGAGGAAAGCCAGTGCTATTAGACAATTTTTGCGAACGAACGAAACGTTGACGACAGACTAACGATAAAGCAACCATTCAGCATCCATATTACATATTATTATTGTTGTGGTTGCTGCTAGCCAAAAACAACACATATAAAGACGGAGATTTCGATTCGGACGCTGAATCAAATCGAGGTAGTCATAAATTAATAAGGGCAGTCGTTCTAAATTCTGTGGATTGGAATGAACAATTTTAGTGAATCTTTTCTAGATTATACACTGGTGAATCCGAACGCGTCGGCTGAGAACAAAACGCGCTTCGGCGACGGACGAAAAAGCTTTTAATAAGAATTATTCAAATTTTAGCAGTCCAGGTTTCCTCACGACAATTGTAATAAAATATAGAATTAATCGATGTTTTAAGATTTCTCTCGTGAACGAAGCGTGTTTAGTTCGCGGCGGATTGACAAGTGATAGTTATTCTTTCTTTCATACTAAACACAGCAAACTTAATTTTTACAAAGATGTGGGAGTTTCTTCCTTTAGGATCCATTAGATGGATATATTGTGGAAAATTAATAAAAAATATAAAAATGTGATCTTAATACATGTGCTCGAAATATAATTTTGGAGTAATGTCGTTCTCAGGGAAAGATGCTCAATGGTAGACAAAAAAAGGAAAAACTGATGGTCTCATTTGGATTGAACTGGGAATTTTGCAAATTTTATTCTGTTCATCTCATCAATTTATGTTATTTATGGGTGGAATTCTAAACCACCAAATCCGGTTCTGGAATAGTAAACAGTAAACTTATTAATTTGTATAATAAACGAAGAGTAATTCTCGTTTTACCGGAAAATAACATTTTCAAAGTTTTCCTATTAACCCCGGGATCAAGATTTCATCATAATATAGACTGAGAACTGCAGATGATGAACATTATTCCAATTCTGAATTTCAGAACAAAAAAACTAGATATTATGAATAGAAAGACGCTAAATTTCAGCCTCACACCGCCTATAATAAATTAACTAGCTCATTTGCAACTATTTTGGTTGTCTATATTTATATATATAGTCGCTTTCAAATATTAATGACGCATAGAAAAGGAAAAAATATGGTCTCGTTTAGATTGATCAATTTATGAAAAAATATTCTTAAAAAATTAACGCAGACACCAATGAGTTAGAATAGTTGAATCAGAAAATATTTTGGGATGAAATCAGAAAAAGTTTAAAAATGGGGAATTTTTATTTTTAGAGATCGGAGCCTAATAAAAGAGAAAAACAATTAGAACAAAATTAGGTTCTCGTTTAAACGGTCACTCTTTTGTATTCCATTTATATGTATTGTTTCAAAAAATTGATAGCACACATTGAATAGGAATAGATGGAAAAGTCATTTTTGACCATGTGGCCGTCCAAACGAGAATATAATTTTTTCTTATTTTTTTGCTCTTCCATTAGCCACCGAGCTCTGAAATATATAATAATTTAAATATGTTAATATACTAATTAGCAAAGTAAGAATTTATTTATAGTATTTATAGTACCTAATAGAGATGGGCAGAAATCCGTATTCTGCATTTCTGATTCCATATTCTGACCATTTTCCGATTCCGAAATTCAAAATTGTTGAGTATACATGTAAATCCACCACTTACATTTAAGAAAATCCATCAAAGAGAAACCGTCTGGCAGTTGTAGTGGCAATAAAAACTTAAAAAAACAAATGAAAGTACAGAAAACACGACAGAATTATAAATGAAGATCAATTTACTACTCATAGAAAATGAAAAACAAATAGACAGTCTCTTCTAGAGAGAAATAGTCAAAAAGTTCCAACTACAAGTAGATAAATTTTCATTCAAGATAATAGATAAAATCATATAATACTGTATTAATTGCAATGAAACTATTATCAAACATATTTTGCGAATAAATAAAAATTCAAATAAAAAAAAAACAAATGGACTAGACTGAGGAACACCTCGAGACAGCCATAAATCCTCGTCCCTCCCTAAAGGTAAACAACCCTAAAATTTTCATGAGCAAACAATACCCAATGAAAAGTCCAAATATGGGTCTCAATGCATTAATCAATGTTAGTGTCAACAAGAACTAATTTTATTCTTTAAAAAATGCAATTTTTCGCATCAATCGAACCGCGACAGCTTTGTCCATTTATTAACTGTAATTTGTGTACCATGATGTATCACATTTGTATCACATTTGTGCATTTGTAAAATATTATTAAATGGTAGTAAGAACTTTTTTATAAAGACGTAAAAATTTCCATACGAGTTCAAAAAACGGAAAATCGTTATTTCGATTTGGCGTGTATTATGTATTCTATTTAGCTACTCTATGCCAATGGATGATCATCGGTGAGTAGAACATAAAATCGGGTAACTATGATGCTCTGTGTGCTTTACAGATTTTTAAAAATATGCTACAAGCTGCAGAAAATAAGTAATGTGCTGTGTAGATATTAATCTTCCTAAACGGGTGTCAATTACGAGAGACTACTTTAGCAAAAAATGAACTAATTAGATAAATGGAGACATTTGTATTCTGACATTAATAACAATGACAAAATCAATGTTTTACTTAATTATTTTCAAATGGTCTCAACGAGAACGTGACATGAGCATTCAATTTATTTTAAGTCCTTTTCAGAGATCGGTGCCTAATGGAAGAACATTTTTATTTTTTTATTGAATTAAAAATGAAATTATCAATTTCTCATAAATCGATAATAAATTTAAAACTTTGAAACAACGAGCCCGTCGATTGAAATCTTAAAATCTGGTCAATTTAAGCAGATTTAATATTTCAGAAAATATCAGAGATGAGTATGACGTAAAATAAGTGTTAGTAGGCGTAAATGTGAACCAAAAGCGAAAATGGTTGTAGATTTAACTGATTCTCATTAATCTGGGAAGATAATCAATTTGATAAGACATCACGCAAATATTTTGCGTGATGATGTGGTGGAAACTTAAAATAATGCGATTCTATTATTCATTTCAGAGATCGATGCCTAATGGAAGAGGAAAATTTTAGGGGCGGGGCAAAGGTCTTGTTTAGGCATCCACACGGCCATTAAGGTCATCACGTCTCTTCCTCCTTTGTTTCTCATCAATTTCGCTTATCTATTTTTTGATGACAAGAAATGAAAAGTTTAATTTAAAAATGAAAATGGATGAAATAAAAATATTGATGACAAACAAAAGACGAAGAGACGTGATGGCCTCAGTGGCCGTGTGGATGCCTTAACAAGACCTTTGCCCCGCCCCTAAAATTTTCCTCTTCCATTAGGCATCGATCTCTGAAATGAATAATAAAAAGAAAAATTTGCTTTAATAAATATTAATATTTTTTCTTTTTATTGTCCTTTTCCGAGATCGATACCTAATGGAAGAGCAAAAAATTAGGGGCGGAGAAAAGGTCTTGTTTAGACGGCCACACGGTCATTAAAGCCATCGAATCTCTTCCTCTTTTGTTTCTCATCAATTTTTGTTATCTATTTTTTGTTTATTATTTGATGACAAGAAATGAAAAGTTTAATTTAAAAATGAAAATGGATTAAATAAAAATATTGATGACAAACAAAAGAGGAAGAGATTCGATGGCCTTAGTGGCCGTGTGGCTGTCTAAACAAGACCTTTTCTCCGCCCCTAATTTTTTGCTCTTCCATTAGGCATCGATCTCTGAAATGAACAATAGTAGCCTTTAAAATAAAATGAAATCATAGATGGTGCACACATGTCCATCCACTAATTCCATTTTTAGATATTTAATGTCTCAACAAAGTTGATTTTGTTGAAATCGCGAACATCTGAGAAAATTAGAAACTTACTAGAATCTAGTTAGCTAACTAGTTTCTAGTAAGTTAGTCTATATTTGTTTTAAATTGTACGCTCAACCATTTTTTATTTATTTTTTTAAATAATAACAACCATTTTTAATAGGGTCTCACAAAACTTCTACGGAAATTTTTTTATTGATTACTCGGAAAAAAATCCTAGAAATTCCTTTGTCCAAAACACTCAAAATTTTTGAATTGGTTTCAGCCCAAAATCCAAAAACCTTATACAAAAATCCAAAGAACCCAAAACCTGAAAATCGGTTTGTTATTTCAGCCCAAATAACTAAACAATTGATGAGCAAATTGATTCAATTGCTCTCTATATTTATATCATTCCATATTCGAAATATATGATAGATCAGAAATCGACGGAATTCTGGATTCCGGCCATTTTTCGATTCCAAAATTGAAAATATTCAATTCCGCACATCTCTGATATAGACTATATCGTATTGATTATAGTATGTGGGCTATATGGAATTATATTTCATTGATTTGCATTCTCCCAATGTGCTATTCTGAATTGTGCAGTGGCCTTGTAAATTTTAGGCCACGATTTGGTCTCGAAATACTACGTGTTTTTTTCTATATTTAATCACCGTATATTTAAGATATCGGTGCCTAATGGAAGAGGAAAAAAATTAAGATGGAATGAGGTTCTCGTTTGGACGGCCATTATTTTTTACGAAACTATGGACAGCACATATTTAAGAGGAATTGAGAAAAATATTGTTTGTAGCCGTGTGGCCGCCCATCATTTTCTCTTCTTTTATTGCTCTTCCATTAGGCACCGATCTCTGAAAAGGACAATATTCTTGTTTAGCCGTCCACGAAGGTGTTTCCATCTCTTCCCCTTTAACGTGTGTTGAAGTGATAGGAGGGTCCTAAAGAACTTGAAATTTTCAAAACCCCGGAACCGGGACTTCCCTTCTTCCCTTACCGCGACCCGGGACCTGGACTTCAGTTTTTCAATACCTGGGACCCGGGCCCAAGACCCTTTCGAGAATCTAATTTTTTTAATGATTCTTTTCTTATTCCATTAAGAACCGATCTCTGAAAAAGACAATATATTGATAAGGTCATTAAATCAAGAACAATTCCAGCATTCAGAGACAGGTGAAACGTTCTACCACCATGAAAGAGAGGCTTTTTCAGTCAATTCGGGGAAGTCTCGATATTTCCTCTAATTAATATATTATTAAGTACCTAATTTTATTTTATTTAGTAGCTCTTATATGCAAATTCTATGTATCTAGTTTTTATTCAAAATTTTCGTTCCTCTGGCTTATTTATTATAACTTCCTTAGGTTCCCACTTAAGCGGGTAATTGATTGTTTTAAATATTTCCTTATCCCCGCATCAGTTTTACCTACTATGAACTTTAATTGGTTTTTTAAAAATTGTCTGTTTTTGTTAGTTTTTTTAACAAACCCAACGGTTTTCTTTTTTGTATTTTTTTTGTGGTACATTACTTTTCTTCACGTGTCTAGTACACGTATTTTAAATAAATAAATTAACCACAGACAGTTGAGGTATTCATAAGAATACACTAACTAATAAATAAGAATATACATTTTTTCGCGAATATGATCAATTAAATAGTAACTAATTTTAATAGGTAAAACTCTCACTTACCAAGCAGTATTCGTAAGATGTTAGCAACTAGCAACATACAGCATTCGAATTTGTTTATGTTTCCTTTTGTCTGAAAAAACAAATTATGAAATAATTGTATTTTGTTACATTTAAATTATACATAAAATAATTAGAGTGAAGTTATGAGAAATAGCTAATTTTATTGTTAATTTCATAAAAAATAAAAATTACTAAGCCGAAGTGAACTAGAAATTTTGAAGAAATAAGGAATAATGAAATAAAGAAAAAACTATTAAAAGAAATTAAATATTTGTTTCATGTTCTCATTGAGACCATAATCCCAAAATGTTGAGAATTAACTATCAATTTCTTATAATAATTTGATAAAAATAAAAACCCAAATAGAAATTCAAATGATGTTGTTTTTATTTTCGAAACAATGAGCAGATGTTCAATCGATTTCGAAAACATTTCGATTCTACTGAATACGAATAAGAAAACAACAAGAATACCACTTGGGCACAAATAAACAATCGATGTTTATTTATTAAACCCTATAACATTTACTACAACTTTTCATCGATAATCATTTGTGCTTTTATCAGTCTCATGTAAACAGATTGTAAAAAAAAGAAGTTTGTTTCACATTGTACCTAACTATTTTCTCTCTCCAATGTTCTCAAAAATTATCAGGTGATTAAGAACTTAATACAAACATTTTTTTCAAAACATTCTATTTAAATGGATGTTTTTCTAGCCAAAGTGATAATCAATTTATTGGACAAATTAACCTCGATAAAATTGGTGATTGTCATTGTTGTTTTGTGATGTGGTTTTATCAAGGATTTCTGCCTTTCAATTGTTATGTCTAGTCAATATTATTACCTATTATGAAATTTAAGTAAATTTAATAATATGACATGTGCAACTTGAGGGAGATTTTTAGTAAAATTTTAAGTTGCTAACTGATTTAAAAGAATTTGAAAAATGGTTCATTTTGGATTAATATATCCAAAGAAGTTTTAACTATTATCAAATTGTGAGAAATTGATATTGTCCTTTTCAGAGATCGGTGCCTAATGGAAGAGCAATAAATGAAGAGAAAATTATGTACGGCCACACGGCCACAAACAACTTCCTCTTAAATGTGTGCTACCCATAATTTCGAAAAAAACAGTGGCCGTCCAAACGAGAACCTCATTCCATCCTAATTTTTTTCCTCTTCCAGTCTCTGAAAAGGACAATAATTCTAATTTATCTAAATTCGTAATTATAGATTTTCCATCTGAACAAGTAATTACGCACTGCGCAAAGCCAAATGAATCTATAGACTATTTCAAATTTTTGAAGGCTGCGTTGCGAACCGCTGCGCAATAAGACCATTAAGAGACACAAAGAAAACTCTATTTTTATAAATGTCGGACAGAGCAGACTTTTGCAATGCGTCGTCAAAAAATTTTAAATAGTCTATGTTAAAATATACTATTAGGTATAAAAACATCTTTAAACCATACTTGGGAAAGGCCCTAAAATAAAACACAATTTTAGTTTTTTTCATTATTTCTTAATTATTGATATTGTCGTGGTGTAGGTTGATGAAAAATTAGGGGTAAAGGAGCATACCGAAAAAAATGATGGTCTCGCTTGGGCTGGTGTAGATTTAATTTGCAATTTGTTTATTATTTCGCTTTTTTTTCATCACAATTTTGTTTCATTTTGTTTTCTCTTACTAAATTGGTTGTTAAATCAACATAATAATTATTATAATAAAATGATTTGTATGATTTATTATATTTAGGATCGAAATAATAAACAACTTGCAAATTAAATCTACACCAGCCCAAGCGAGACCATCTTCTTTTTCTGTATGCTCCTTTACCCCTAATTTTTCATCAACCTACACCACGACAATATGTTTCTTAAAATATCGTGTACGTTTTTTCCTCAACGGAATTAGTAGATATTTGAGAAGTTTAGAGCCGATCTTCAATGTCAAATTGGTCAAATAAATTATTTCAACCAAAAATTAAATGCTTTAAAATATTTATTTTAACATAAAATATCATAAAATAAAAACATTTTAATAGATCCTTACACTTTTGTAAGAACCGACACTTAAATATTAACCTCAAAATCCGAATTAATACCTAACGCTACATCAGAAGTTATTTTTTGCAATTTTTCAAGTAAACTAATATCTGATTTCATAAAATCAGCAGGGCCGAGGCATTGAGGGAGAGAAAACGTGTTAAAATGCCGTGAAAATAATTTGTCGTTTACACGTAAAAAATAGAAAATCAAGCCTAAAGATTGAAAGAATGCTATTGCATTTGCATAGCTATTGTCATTAGACGTGTTAATATATTTATGATTTAATATTGCTCTTTTTTTAGATATCGGTGCCTAATGGAAAAACAAAAAAAAAGAAAAAATGATGGACAGCACCACGGCCACAAACGACTTTTTCGTCAATTTTTCTTGTGTGCTACCCATTATTTCATAAAAAACAGTAGTCGTCCAAACGAGAACGTCATTCCATCCTAATTTTTTCCTCTTCCATTAGACACTCTGAAAAAGGACAATAATATAATATAAATGTTTTTTTTGGGTAGAGAGTGACAGGAACTGAACCCGCGGCGTTTGCTTCCTCCAAGCGTCCGGCCCACCAACACCGAGTAGTATCATGCAGTAGAAAATTTACGGATTCAATGAGAAGAGCAATATTTTACTCAACAGGAATACAATAAAATGTTATGATTGTTTAAACAGATTTAAACTGGCTTCCGTTCAATAAAGATTCGACTATTTTAAAATTTGGAAGGATTTTGGGCATATTAATAGCATTTAAGCAATTAAAAAACACTTTTCCGTTAAACACATATGCTCACATACTTATATAGCAATCACATTTATAAATTAAACCACTTACAATGGTTCCCAAAGTGGACAAAGTTCAATAAAATCAACACATCTTCTTTGAGAAATATGTTTATTAAATAACTTGGAGATCAGACATATAGAATTCCAATTCCGCGATCGGTTGCACGTATAAATTATAGGGGAAAAAGTTGCAAAGATGATTAAAAATGTAGGAAGCGAGAAAGAACTGGAGAAGTTTATAGGACTAACTATTGAATTGGAACAAGATCGAGTAAACGAGTGAAAATTGAAGATTACTCGGCGTCAGGCTGCGAACCAACTCTCTCCAGAGTGGCGACAAGCCGTCTTCTCCTCGAGAATACCCCTAGTGGTTCACTTCTCATGGACGTATTTCGAAAACCAAAACATGACTGCGTCCGACCATCTTCCTTTGGTTCTCCCTCTCGCTGTTGATCGACGTCCAAGATCTCAACCGGAAAGGATTTTTCTCCACCTAGTGTCCAGTCCAACGGACTAGCTTCCTCCCAACTAGCAAATCAACCGAAATCGAGCTATCAACCTCAGTGTGAAAGCAGATAATGTCCAGAGTCCTTTGGAGACGTTGAAGAGTTTCTTTTGATGTACACCAATTTATAGTAACGCCGGAACAATGTTCTGATGTATTAGCTCTCTTTTTCCTTTTTGATAAGAAAAAGGTCAGGCACAAATGAGTTTTTCGTCTATTCCTCTTCGCCCATTTTTTTGAGACAGCACACATTGATGAGAGATGAGAACCTCTGAAAAGGAAAATATTTTCTTTATAATTAAATTCTCTGTATTTTTCAAGCTTTCTAGTATGAAAAATAATTTGCGTACTTTTTTAGAGTAGCTTAATAACAAATATAAAAATATAATTTTAATTTTAATTTTAATTTATTATATTTTTTATAGACTGGTCGACTTTTTGCAGAGCGTTACAAATCTTTTGTTAATTAACTACGAAGAACTTCGCCTATGTACTCCAGGTCAATACAATAGAAGACTATGTCCCAAATTTGAAAGACGCAATTTTAAGATGGTGCCAAGAAGGCTTGCGTTTTTGGCAAAAAAGGGTGCCTTGGTTTTATTGATTGTATCATAGTATCATTCGGTGCTCCGACTTCACATGGGTTTTTGGACACGCTTTGTCCTGGGGTGCCTATGTTATACTTCCCGGTGTGCCTCCTCATTCTACAGTGATATTAGAGGAAGCGGAATGATTATGGGAAGCGACATTTGTAGAACCCAAAATTGAATGGTTAATTTGGGGCTCAGAAAAGATACTAATTATGCAAATTTCGTTAAGAAGTGCATGTTTTTAGATAGTTTAAGACGGGCTTATAAAAATAAGATGCCACTTTATATTAAAATAATACGTGTAAATTAATAATACGCGTTTAAATATTGAACAATAGTCATTTCCATTTGGCGTGTTTGCAGAAATATTGAATGACAAGAATTATTTATTAAACAGATATTAAAAAAGGTAAAAAAGGAATTCCAAGAAATTATTCATATTGGGAAGACAGAAAAATAATTTCTTCCTTGGTGTGTGATTATATTTTATTGAAAAAAAAAACCCAACAATCCTACAAAAACAACTAAACTGATTACTGATTTCCCAAAAAAAATGAAATCTCTAAAACAAACAACAAACAACAATAGATAAACACCAAATGACTGCCATATGATTCTGATAACAATAAGTTCCACTCAACAGCAGAAAAAATGCTGATGCGCGCAGTTATTTGTATTTATAGTTGAGACGAATTTCGGTGCCAGTTACGTCGAGATTCGGCAGCGATTCGAACCGAACACTCTGAGCATTTCGAGCGAACACAAATTATCAATTTAATATTCGAAATTGAACGCGCAAGAAACTCAACTCGAGCGCGATTCGATAGAAACAAATAAACAATTCTAAATTTATCCTCATCATCACGTGCTTATTCAGATAAAAGGATTATTGTTGGTGATAATTGTTGGAGAGCATTCCCACGCACACAAAATGATCCATTGTTTATTTGTTTGTGTTTAGTTATTATCAACACATGTCTCGTTGATACTTTCGGCTGCAAAAAACGTGCCCATTTTGAGCACAAATTGAGAGATTTTTTAATCCTCAAAGTAGTTTGATGATTTTCTTAGGTACTTATTTATTTATTAGGTCTAGAAATTAATTTAAGGGTTTTTTTTACGCATATTAAACTATAAAAAACTGGACAAACTTAAACAAAACTTTTATTCAAAATAATTTCCGTCATTAATAACACCATTTTCCCATAGTTTGGGCAACTTATGGATTCCATCATAATATAATTTTTCTGGTTTGGCTGCAATTCATTCATCTCCATTTTTTGACGTCTTGATGACTTGTTTATTTAGGTACTTATTTATATATTTTAAAGGATGTTTAAAGTTATAACGCTTAGCTGAGTGTCGTAAAAGGTCGTGCAATAAGACGTATGACAGATTTTACGCTATAACGCACGCATTAAATATATTAAATGTATTAAAACGTAGAAAACATGTATTAAAACGACAAAATATATTCATAAAACAACTTAAAATAATAAATTATAAATAATTTGACCGATGAATTGTCACGAACTCCACTTTTCATGATTCACCATTTATATAAGGTTTATTTAAAAAGGGTTTAGGGTTTATTTTTAAAAAAATTATTTTGTCCTGTGAGACCGGGAATTGGGGCTGACCCTTGTCGCAAACACTGAACACCTTCGGTGCGTAATATAAATGGCCATTTCACCCCAGTGAGCTTGAATATTTTTTTCTTGATCACTTTTAGACCATTGAAAATAATTAAAAAATTCTGAAATTGAATTTTCAATTTCTTATATTTTAATATTGTCCTTTTCAAAGATCGGTGCCTAATGGAAGAGCAATAAAAGAAGAGAAAACCACACGGCCACAAACAACATTTTTCTCAATTCCTCTTAAATATGTGTTGCCCTTCGTAAAAAGAATGACCGTCTAAAAAGAGAGGCCGTCCAAACGAGAATCTCATTCCATCCTAATTTTTCCTCTTCCATTAGGCACCGATCTCTGAAAAGGACAATAATAGATATTGATTTTCTTCTATAATTTGATTTTGATTATTGATTTTTTATATTAATATATCCAAAATTAATTTTAAAACTATTCAATGAAGCTTTTAATAAAACATGATTAAGTTCGAAAAAAAACATGTGAGGGGCTTCGGTCACACGCCAACCGGTACGCTAATAAAATGAGCTCAGTAAACGTGCTCAAATATAAATTTTTAAAAAGATATTAATATTTTTTGGATAAATTAAGACAATCCTAGTTCAACTGGTCTAAAAAATGATTTGTTAAACTAACCATAAAGTTTTCAAACTCACTCAAATATCAGAAAATCGTTATTTCCAGTTGACGTGCGGTCATATCTTTCAATCGGCACATTAATTACCGTAACCATTATGTGTTTCAAAACATTCATAATCTCACGTTGTAAATAAAGTCTATGTTAAGGTACAAAAGACAAACAGTTCGAACTGGTATCGGATGTAGTGAAAAATATCATCGGAAACGTGACTAACTTTGTTCAATCTCGAAAGGACTTGGGGGCTTTTTTTTCTTACATTTACACTCCAAATCGAATTAGTTGAAATGTGTCCGATTCAATAAATGATGAAATGATTTTTTTTTGGTCAAAAAATCGTTAAATATATCTTATTTTCTGTCATTAATTTAAAGATTACCTTATACCGTTTTAAAATTTAAGAAAATTCACCATCCTATAGAGTAAAACACGGAGAATTTTTCGATATATTATTTAATATATAAAATTGTCTGTAAGACTTGTTATTTATAATGAAACAATTATATAAAAACCCAAATATTTCTAGACAGGAATTTAGTTTTATTATACAATTTAGATCTTATTGTTCTCGTTGACACGGCGAGGTGTTCTGGTTAGCACATGATCACATTTACACTCTCCATGTTCAAAACTGTTCCAGTTCTTTTATTAATATTATACCCTTCCGAAACCTGATGACAGTCAGTCTTTTAATCAGTCGGTGAGCCTGGGTTATTTAAATAATTCGAATTGATTTCCTTGTTGTTAATTATTGAATTGTCATCGCTTTCCTATCCAGAATCACCATTAAATTAGTATTATAACGTTCAGCGCCGCGCCACTGTCGATCATGAAGCTCTCGTCTCCCGGATTCCTATCCGTCTTCCGGTGGATCTTGTCGTGGACCGTTCGTGGGTGAAGTTTGAGATCCAGAGTTTGACGGCATCAGACCAGCGTGCTTTAGTTCGTTCTTTTGGTCTAGTTGATCCTCTGGGGTCCCATTCTGTCAGGCGTTTGCACCAACGGTCCACCGGCATTCTGGAAATATGATGTGCCCGTTGTAAGATCTTACCGCGGGCAATAATCTCAATGTTGATGGTCTCACAATTGGCATAGGAGCAAATGGTGTCGATTGCTCTTTGCAGACGCGTGATGTGCTCAGAAAGGAGTGGCCATGTCTCGGAGCCATATAGGAGGGCAGGAATAACATTTTGCATCATAAGCTTCCTCTTTTCCATATGGTCAATGTGCACGAAGAGGAGTTTGCATTTCCCGTATGATGCCCACGCAGCTTTCGTTCGCTTTGAAATACCATCTTCTAAACCTCCATCAATCCTGATATGGCTTCCTAGGTATCGTGCACCTTCTTGGAAAGGACTGACAACCCCGTCGATCTCGATATCTGAGCCCGAAGAAAAGTGGGTTTTCATGATAATTGTTTTCGCAGGATTAATTTCGAGTCCGTGTTCTTTCGCCAGTCGTGACAAAAAATCACCATTAAATTAGTATTATAACGTTCAGAACATAACACTTTATTCTTTTAAAAAATGAATTATTCCAGTCAAGAAATTCCAGGCTATACTCTCAATTGTTTATTTTTGTGATGATGACAACATTATAAAACCTGACATCAATGTTTATAAGAAAAATCCGTCACATCAATTCAAATCAATCAAATCAAAAAGCATTCAGTGACCATTAAATGGGAATGAAACATGAATTAAAATAAACACGACAAATTTGCTTTCATCATGTATAACCTGATAACAAAAGAACATCCGATCAATCATCGGACCACTTCAAAATAATTTAAAATCAACTATTAGCCAACTACTGATCAATGAAACGATATCCGCGTTTATGTAGGATTTGCCTCATATAGTCTATAGACTGCTGCTCCTTCTTATCCAGTTTATGGTAGCCAATCTAAAATATAATTCATTTTAGGGGAAAATTAACGTCGGGCAAAACCAAGACAATCTGATTATCGTGTTGATCGAGGTAATCAATAGGCTCTTCGGCAACTATTCGACACCGAAGGCTTGGTTTCGATAATATTAATGCTGCCAAGTACTTGTAATGGGATTCGACGTCAGTGAGCATGTACTGAGCTATTCCTTCATCGAATATCTGGAAATGTGGAATATTATTGTGTTTAATGAAGACTTTGCGCGTTTTGCGATATTTTTAGGTTGAAAATCTACTTTTTACCCAATTAACCCGATTTTACGAGGCTCATAAGAAACCTATCTGCGAATTTTAATAAAACCCTAAGTTTGTCATTTGCTCAATCCAATTATTATCGAAACAAAAAAATTTCAAACGAACCCGAATACTCGAATCGCTCTCCCAATCCGGATTCCATCGTTCAACAAATAACATCAACTGCTCCAGATGAATATCCACAATTGTTGGACGAATTAATCTCGTTGATACGTCTTTCTCTCGGTACATCCTTTACAAAAAATAAAATATTAAGAAACAAATGAGTCAAATAATTGATAAAGAAATTGGATGATAAGTTAACACAAACATTTAATGTTTCAAGTGGGTGAATGTTTAACAGCCACTAATCATTGTTTTTTTTCGCGTTCATTGTAAAATACTACCTAACAGTTTAATTAATGTAAAATTTGGCAAAATTAAAAACATATATATATTGAATTCAAGGTAGTCAATCAATTTGTGTGTCATTTGCATCGATATTTATGATATCTTTTGTTATAAACATTTTGTTTATGATTAAAATAAATTAAACATGTGGACAACACGAGAAGAGATTTAGGCGAAAATCACAATTGAAAATATGCTGTTTAGGGCCAATTTAGAAAATGCACAACAATTGAATAATTAACTAGTAAGTTGTTATCTGCTACAATTTCAGTAAAATTATATTTTGAGATAAAAGTGCCGCGTGGATTCGTCTAAATAGTTTTAAGTTTATCGTGGATATACTTGCCACGAAGTACGCAGAATACACCTTTTCAATTAAACAATTTTTTCTTTATAGTGAAAATAAGAATTGTTTATTTATATTATTAGTGCCCATATGGTTAATTACTTACTGCACTGCGCCTTCATTCGCAAAATGTCGTAATTCGGTACGTTTTGTGTGCGGTACACGGTCACTCAACCAACTTTTTTAATTTTTTCGCTATTATTTTTTTTTATTTATCTTGAATTGTTTATAAGCGAATATCGTACACTTTTTTTTCACCAAATATGTAGAATTAACGGCTCTACATATTGATATCAATATTGCTCCTTATTTTTTAAGAATAACCAACTTTTTTTAGCTCTCAATTTTTGCGGAATTTATAAAAACTATCATAACACATTTTCAAAACTCTAGTTTCGAAATGAGAGTTATATCATTAGAAAGAGAATTAAATTCTCTTTCTATTAATGCAAAAAATAATATGCCTTTCTTGTTTCGTTTTCGAGAAAATTCCTAAAAACTACAAAAAAATACTTTTTTTTTGAAATTTTATAAAACTCATCTTATTGCAGGTGTTATAATGGATGAAAACAACAATTCAACTTCCAAAAAGATGAGAAAAGCAAACGCACGTATGCATAAGGCACGAGAGGCGTTACGAATAAAAAAATTATCCAAAGAAGCAAGAAAAAATTATAATTAATAAATAAGTATTTATTCAGGACATAATTTTTATTGAAGAAGAAAATAAATCCATGAAGCAAAAAATATGTTCTTTGAGTAGGGCCAATGAAGAGCTGAAAAGAGAATTAACAAGAGTTAAAGAAGAAAGCAAAGCATGTATTATTGAAAAAAATAATGGTATAATTACTATTCTCGGATAAATATTGTTATAAAAGTAAATATTTTTGTCGTCGGTGACCTTAAGTTCCTTCCATTGCTGTTAGGGACACCTAATTCCTCTTCCGCACAGTTTTGTCCCATATGCCACGCCACACGTGACGACCACTATCAAAGCCCAGTCTTGGACGCACGCTAATATTTCCGGGCTAGTTGTTTTCTAGGGAGGGAACAATCTGACCATAAAGCCACCTGAAAAATTTTACTGATAGATCAAAAGATAAATAAAAAATATACCTTTTTTGTTTCGACGTTGTAGTCATTATTGACTAAAGAAATCACAGAGCCTCCATAGAAGTGGTATGTGGTCCATCCCGTCCCAGTTCTAATATTCTTCATATATACCTTCAACAATGTATCTAAAATTAAATTGATTTATAAAAAGTATAAATATGTTTGTAGTTTAAATGTTTTAAAAATTTTAAATATGAACTTAATTTTAATTATGGAATACTACTAATAATACTAATAATACTTTAAAACATTTATAAAGTAAATAACAAACCTTTTGAACGCCTACATGTGTTCTTTTAGAAAACACGCACGTATCGCTTGATCAGTCGAATAATGTTGTCACCTTCTTCTTGGTTGAGTGATTGTGGAAAATAGTGTTACGTTGCATATATTCATCCGTGCATGATGGGTGTATCTATCGCACTATACTCTAACTATATCACGTACCATGCAGCATGATATATTCCCACCAAACATACATCAAATCTAAAAAAAAGTAGTTAAATAGTTTTTAGGACTTATTACATTGAATTTCTCGAAAACGAAACAAGAAAGGCATATTATTTTTTGCATTAATAGAAAGAGAATTTAATTCTCTTTCTAATGATATAACTCTCATTTCGAAACTAGAGTTTTGAAAATGTGTTATGATAGTTTTTATAAATTCTGCAAAAATTGAGAGCTAAAAAAAGTTGGTTATTCTTAAAAAATAAGGAGCAATATTGATATCAATATGTAGAGCCGTTAATTCTACATATTTGGTGAAAAAAAAGTGTACGATATTCGCTTATAAACAATTCAAGATAAATAAAAAAAAATAATAGCGAAAAAATTAAAAAAGTTGGTTGAGTGACCGTGTACCGCACACAAAACGTACCGAATTACGACATTTTGCGAATGAAGGCGCAGTGCTTACTGTACTTTTCAGAGATCGATGCCTAATGGAAGAGCAAAAATATGACAAAATCTTGTTTGGACGGCCACAAAGAACTTTTTCGTCTATTCCTCTTAAATATCTGTTATCTTTTGAGACAACACGTATTGAGGAGAGCACGTTGATTGAAAACAATGGTAAAATGTTTGATTCAGAAATGACCAAAATACGAATATTTTCGGTTAATGATTTTTATTTCAAGGAAGTTAATCAAATTATGTATTAATGAGAAAATTTCAATGCTTAATTTGGCGTTGTTAATAATGACTTTTTCAAAATTTCTTAACGGATTTATGCTGGAAACATAATTATTTAATAATTATCCTTTTGAATTTTTAAATTATATGGTTTTTAACTGTCTACTTTGACTATTTTTCGATGTAATTAAGTTTTTGAAGAAAATAATATCTTAAAAAAAACTGTATCGATGCATATTTTTTATATTGGGATATGTTATAGATCAAATTATGACGAATCGAATGATGTAGAGTTTCTATCTGTAGTAATAAAAACTTTCGAGATATTCCTGTTTTTATAAGACGCATATAATGTTCCTCTATGCGTCATATATACGTTAAAATATTCTTAAAATGGCATATCTGACCATGGCCATATTTCTGGCATAGCCTCTATTCGCAAACAAAAAGAAAATCACAAATTCACCTAAATTTGAGCGATTAGAGCCTATAGATGTTTTTTGTATGATTTATTAAAACAGGAATATCTCGGAAAGTTTTATTACCACAGACAGAGTCTATACACCATTTAAATCGTCATAATTTACTCCATAACATTCCAATTCAAAAAATATTCATCGATACAGTTTTTTTTAAGAGCTGATTTTCTTTCGAAAACTTAATTACATCTCAAAACAGTAAAAAAACATATAAGTAAGAAATTCAAAAGGATTATGCATTAAATAATTACTTATCTTATCCAGCTTGAATCCGTTAAAAATTTTGAAAAAATCATTGTTAACACAGACAAATTAACCATTGAAGTTTGCTCATTAATACATAATTTGTTCAACTTCCTTGAAATAAAAAATCATTCAGCGAAAATATTCGTAATGTGGTCATTTCTGAATCGAACATTTCAATCAGCGTTTGAGAGAGAAAATGACCGTCCATACGATACTTTTTCGTCAATTCCTCTTCAACAATGTGTTCTGCCCATAATTTCGTAAAAAAGAATGGCCGTCCAAAAACAGTGGCCGTCCAAACAAGAACATCATTCAATTCTAATTTTTTTGTCCTTCCATTAGGACAAAAAAATTCTCGGAAAAGATCAATAAAAACGTTTATTTATATGAATGGTATCTAATGGTATAAAAACAATGCTTCGAAGAATTCTTCCGCGTTCTGCATTTAAAATGACAAAGAAAATAAGTGAATATTGAGATAAAACCAAATAGTATGAAAGAAATAATGATTTCTAAAAAAAAATGTAATAATTTATTTTTACGAAACGAGTACCAAACAATTCCTCCTTTTCTGCTCTGTCTATTCGCATTATTTAAAATAGTGAAATAATTTTTTGAAACAGATAAAAGGCTTTTTGTAATTTTGGAAAAAAGTGAAATTGGTGCGCGATCGTTAGCAATTCGCGCGTACTTTCTGACAGTGGAGTGAGGATATGTTAAAACTATTTTTCGAAATTGAAGCCAATACCGATTTCCGCGTGGACCTTTTAGAAAATAATATAAGTGAATTTTGACAACTTTAGGTCAAGAATTCCACATAAAATATTGTCCTTTTCAGAGATTGGTGCCTAACGGAAGAGCAATAAAAGAAGAACAAATGATAGCCTCGGATGGAAGGCCACACGGCCACAAAGAACTTTTTCGTCGAGTGTCAGTAAATAACAACTAATGCGCTGAGTCGAACTGTGGCGGTGTTTACGTACTGTCGTAAAATAAAATGATTGCTTGTTTAAAATGTTCGCTTGTTTATGTCAATAATAAACAAGCGAACATTTTATTTTACGACAATACATAAACACCGCCACTGTTCGACTCAGCGCATTTATTGTTATTTACGGACACTCTTTTTCGTCTATTCCTCTTAAATATCTGTTCTTTTGAGAAAGCACATTTATGAGATACAAAAACGTGGCTGGCCAAACGAGAACCCCATTTCATTCTAATTTTTTGCTCTTCTATTAGGCACCAATCACTGAAAAGGACTATATCATTCTCCGGATAAACGGGTATCTACAACATGAAATAAGACCCGCCCCTTTCAACATTCTAACGTGCTAATAGAAAATCTAACGCATTTAATTTGACACTCAGCTAATTATTGTGATCCACGTGCCGAATCTTACAGTACCGGTTAAAAGGTTGTAAACGCGGGGTTTTTCGAGAATAACTCTACGAATAATTTATTTTATTTTTTCTTATTTTTGTATGGCACTTGTCCACAAACTTTCTAACACTTTCAGAAACGAACGGTTAAAAATTTCAGCTCAATACCGGCTCTCGAAAACCAGTTATGCTTTAAAAACCCACCTTTTTTACGGGTACTGTATAATACTTAAAATTGGAATAAAATAAAAATTGTCTCGCATATAATAAACACGTCTTGAATACTATCATCACATTTATTAGAAAATGAGGATAATCTTTTCACGGGAGTGTCTCTCAATTAATAATCTTCTTGAATACTAATCGTCCCCTTTATCGGCTAATCGGATAGTAATAACAGTTTAGTTTTATTACAAACCGTAAAACAGAATTATTGGCAACGGATCAATAGATATGAAATTAGAAAAGGAAAAGGGTGAATTTATATAGGTGCTTTAGACCAAGCTTATATTTGCTTCAAATCACTATTTGATCAACTTCTGAAGGAAATGAACAGCGACAGCACTCATTGTCATTGTCCAGAAGTTCGAGAAGTTAATTCAATAAATTGATTTAAATAAACACTATTATTGGGTTGAGGAATAAGTTGAGGAATAAGAGTTTTTATATTATCTTCTGTTTCACAACAATGTTCTTGTTGTTTGGCAAAGTGTATTTATTTGGCAAAATGTAGCTGATAGCTCTTTTTGTGCTCTGAAAAAAACGAAAAAAAACGGAAGGAAGACTTAGAAATGAACTATCCCGAACTAAGAAAAAATCAGCTTTTTTGACATCTACTTCTACTTCTGACGATCTACTTCGCGCGGTCGTAAACAGCGATTTTTCTACCGAGTTGTCATGGGAGGGGAAAAATGGTCCCGGCAAGATCTTTACATCAATCTGAAGCAAAGAAAGGAGTGTCTCCAGGAGATACGCCAAAGCCGAGAGTTAAGCAAGATCTTCACTCAAAAAACACCATGATCTGGGTTTGGTGGAACTGGGAAATGCTTGAAAGAAAAGCCAACAAGGAGCTCTGTTGCCCAGCTACGCCGCGTAAATGAGGTCGTTCGACTGAAAAGGCCCAACCGACAAGACCAAGTCATCTTGCTCCACGACAACGCCAGGCCACATGTTGCACAAGCCGTCAAAACCGACCTCTAAGAACTCAAACGGGAGGCTATTCAGCATCCACCGCACTCTCCAGACCTTGCGTCATCCGATTATCACCTTTTCCGCTCTCTTTCAAACCAAATGAGGGAGCTTGATAGCGAAGAGGACCTCAAAAACTGGCTCAACAACTTCTTCGACAACAGACCGGGCGATTTTTGGCGGGACAGCATCAACAAATTGTTCGAGAGTTGGGAGGAAGTAGTAAACAGTAATAGCGAATACATAATTGATTAATTGGTTACTTTAATTATTGTTTTTATTCAAATAAATCAAAAAAAGAAACTCTACGAACTTATTTCTCAACCCAATATTTGCCTAGCTCATGTGATACAATATTATTCTTGTTGAAAAAATTATGCACAATTATTGTCCTTTTCAGAGATCGGTTCCTAATGAAAGAGAAAAATAAGAAAAAATGATGGTCTCGTTGGGACCACAAAGCACTTTTCCCTGTATTCCTATTAAATGTATGTTTACCATTTTTTGAAACAACACACATAGCTGAGATACAAAACAGTGTCCGGGAAACAGAAACCATTATTTTTTCTTCTTTTTAAATATTAAATTACAAACCTTCTTTCAAATTCCACATACAAGTCTTTATAATTAATCGCGTTCAAAGACTTTACATGCAACATTCTTCTAATTAGTTTGTTTCGAGTTTCTAATCAATAATGAATAAAGACTATTTTTATTTTATTTATATACACGATCAACAAAATTGATCACGTTTTCAAGAAATTTTTTTTTCAATTTTTTCTGTAAAGCGAACTACTGTAGCACCCCAGGACAAAGCGTGTCCAAAAACCCATTTGGAGGCGGAGCTAAGAAGGATACTAGAAGGATACAATTAATAAAATCAAGGCACCCTTTTTTCCAAAACGTAAGGCTTCTTGGCTCAATCTTAAAATCTTGTTTTTCAAATTTGGGACATACTCTTCTATTGCTTTGCCTTGGAGTGCTGTAGTCGGTATTAAGTAGATTTTGTATGTTACAATTGCTAAATTAATTTTTACAATATGAAAAATTTAGTAAACTCTTCGAAATTCTAGACAAGTTCTTCTAAATTAAATTGTGTTGCTACATTGAACAATAGTCCCGCAATATTACGGAGGGGTCAACGAAGTCTAATAGAGACATTACGGTAGCTACCGCGGTAGTTAATATTAATCAAGCACATTGATTGTGCGCAATTCAAAATGAAGTACAGACTCTCTGTTTTTTATTGAACAAATTAGCGTAATGTGCCGTATATTTAACACAACATATTACCGTAATGTGCAAAGGAATAATTATAAATATATTAGTGATGGGAGGGACCCGTTTTTTGGAATTCCGGACGGGCGAGACCTTAAAAAAATTTCAAATTTCAAAACCCGGTATGGTCCCTCCCATCACCGAACGGTAATAGTGACAATTAAAGAGGAGAAGGAGCGAGAACAAGAGACGAGCGAACCTTTCCCTTTTATATTATGTAACAATATGTATCAAAGAACATCAATATGTCAATGTATACAGTCTTCCCTTTCTTCCAACACAGGACCCGGTATCCGGGACTTCCCTTTTTCAATACGCGGGACTCGGGACCGGGACAGGGAGTCCCTGCCATCACTGATATATATATATACACTAGCTGACAAAAGTTTTGTCACAAATGTTTTTTCGGGTTCAACTTTTTTGTGACTTGACCAAATTGGCTGATTTTTTGATATTTTATGTAAATCAGTGTTTAAAATGTCATAGTAGCAAAATTTGGTTTAAATTACCATGGCAATTTCGGTGCCACGCATTCCGTTTTCCCTCATATTGATAACAGCTTGCCGGGTGGCAATTGGAGTTTCTTTACGTGGAGTCATCTCTAAAATGTTGCCAATTACTGCAGTGCAAGAAAAGTGCGTAATATCTTTGAGCTATGCGTTTTACGATAAACGCTTGTCACTGTAAAACGGATCATCGTAATCACAAGCGGGAATTTGTAAAATAATCTAAAACCATATGAATCTATCATATCAAAAAATCAGCCAATTTGGTCAAGTCACAACAAAAGTTAAACCCGAAAAAACATTTGTGACAAAACTTTTGTCAGCTAGTGTATATACATATACCTAATTAATTCTTTATTTGAGATATTTACTTCGTGCAGAGTTCATCTTACAATTGTTATTTTATTCGCTATCCTAACATTTACAAAGCCAAAGAAATTTGTCAAGGCAGCTGACAAGGAATGTGTTTTAGATCGGGAACTTAGATTTTGATGAAAAGTTTGCAGATAGACTCCTTATGATCCAAATAGTATACTGACAAAATGGTTTAATTGGGTAAAAAATGGATCTAAAAACCACGAAATCGCGATTTTCAAGCACAAATTTAATGTTAATGAATCCCGTTTATATTTTAAGGGATATACAATCTTATTAAAAACTATCGTTTTATTGTTTTGTGTTGTGAGGACATTTTCAATTATCTTCTTTATTACAAGGGAAGTCACTTTAGCGTCCCTTTGAGAATTTGTTGAAACTTGGACCATTGATAGATTCGGATGCGCTGATTCCAAATCCGTTTTCAAAATCGGCGCAATATTTATCTGAGCCGAGATATAAGCCGTCAAAGTCCATTTTTTGATGTGCTCATTGATGTGCATAAACCACAAAATGTCCGACACAAGCAATAGCTTAATTATATAAGACGAGCAATTAGCATGAGAAGTGTGGCAGCAGCAGCGAGTGGACGGAGCAATTGGAACGGTATAGTGATCATGGTTGGTTATTGCATTGTGTGTACAGTATTGTTAACGTTTCTAGCTGATATGCAAGTCGAAAACTTATTTATTTCGTATTTTGAAAATTTTTTCAGTTATTGCATATTTTTGAAAAAATTTAAACTGTTACACGGTTTAAAATAACAGCAAATAAAATTTAACAAAATTAACTTTTATTGGAAAAATTTTTAAAAAAATTTTTAGCATCACATATGCATCACTACAAAAAGATTATATCTAAAAACTTCTACAATAAAGACATTAAGTAAAATATAGTATATATAAAAGCGAATTCAGGAAGAAAAAATAATTTTTCCGATTTTTAAAATTTTTCTGGTCGTTGTACATTGAACCGATCTCATGGTCATGGTGAAGGTGAAAAATTTGCCGCCATACATGTTAAGGCTTTTAGCATGATGATAAAATTTTTGTCACCAAAATTTTTTTCATAAATAGCTTGAAATATCGGTCCCTTACGTTGATTTACCTCGGATCAACACACTTTCACACCTTCCTATGATGCCCGCTCTACCCTTATCAAGGTATGCCAGCCATAAATCTTGTCAAGCATATTTGTGCTACAAAATGTACCATCTTTTCTATTATAAATTTATGGAACTGAAGACGGAAAATGTTTATGGATATACGTGATTCAGTTGAAAACGGAACATATGTAGCTGTTTTCCAAAAAATAAATGGCTGACTTTGTGTATGAGGACATAGGAAGACGTGCAAAATTTGTTTATACGAGGTAGCTCAAGGTAAGGGGTAGGTAGCATCATCGTTTGAACCACTACCAAGTTTACTGAATACTGAAAAGGCAAATGAATCGGACAGGTAGCACTACCTGAGGTATTACTTTTTGAAGGATTAAAAATTGTCAAAAATTACGGAGACAGTTATAATGCCCGACTTCATAAGTTACCTTTAAAGTATTGGTCCCGCGAGCTAATTTAATCAGTGAGATCCAATTTTCAATTTTTACTTTTTTCAAAATTTTTGCAATTCGACAGAATTCAATTTTTAATTCCATAAATTTTTAATAGAAAAAATACCACATCTTGTCGCAATTTATGGCTGGCATACCTTGATAAGGGTTGAGCGGGCATCATAGGAAGGTGTGAAAGTGTGTTGATACGAGGTAAATCAACGTAAGGGACCGATATTTCAAGCTATTTATGAAAAAAATTTTGGTGACAAAAATTTTATCATCATGCTAAAAGCCTTAACATGTATGGTGGCAAATTTTTCACCTTCACCATGGCCATGAGATCGGTTCAATGTACAACGACCAAAAAAAATTTAAAAATCGGAAAAATTATTTTTTCTTCCTGAATTCGCTTTTATATATACTATATTTTATTTAATGTCTGTATTGTAGAAGTTTTTAGCTATAATCTTTTTGTAGTTGATGTTCATATGTGATGCTAAAAATTTTTTTTAAAATTTTTCCAATAAAAGTTAATTTTGTTAAATTTTATTTGCTGTTATTTTAAACCGTGTAACAGTTTAAATTTTTTCAAAAATATGCAATAACTGAAAAAATTTTCAAAATACGAAATAAATAAGTTTTCGACTTGCATAGCAGCTAGAAACGTTAACAATACTGTACACACAATGCAATAACCAACCATGATCACTATACCGTTCCAATTGCTCCGTCCACTCGCTGCTGCTGCCACACTTCTCATGCTAATTGCTCGTCTTATATAATTAAGCTATTGCTTGTGTCGGACATTTTGTGGTTTATGCACACAAATGAGCACATCAAAAAATGGACTTTGACGGCTTATATCTCGGCTCAGATAAATATTGCGCCGATTTTGAAAACGGATTTGGAATCAGCGCATCCGAATCTATCAATGGTCCAAGTTTCAGCAAATTCTCAAAGGGACGCTAAAGTGACTTCCCTTGTTAAAACTATGACTTAATTATATTTTTATAAATTTTCACATGGTTAACGTAAAACTATGTTTCAATAAATAATGGATTAAAAACCCCTGAAGCATAGGGGGAACATCACAGTAGCACAGGGACAGGACACGGAGCACACAGTTTTCCATAAAATTCATAAACGAACCTAAAGACTTCATATTAATGACGGAAAAAGATTTTTAATAAATATTAAGTTTGTCTGGTTGATCTATAGAAGAGATGGGCATATTCCGAATTACAGATTACGAATATTTGTTTTCGAGTCCGATTTCCGAAATTCGATAACTGCCATTCCGGCCATCCCTGCTCTATTGTAAAAAGAAGCCAACTAATTATACGAGATTCACTTAAACCTTATAAAAACTTTGCGTGAGCTTTTATGATAAATTTCAAGCTGACTGTGAATATTTTAAATTAAACAGTTCGTATATCATTAAATCTTAACAGTAAATAAAGCTATAGAATATTAAATGAGGCTGTAATTTTACTAAACCGGGTGACGTTTAGTAGAATAGGAGGCGAATATTGGAAATCTTTAAACATAAATTTCGATTTTTATGACATTTAACGAATTCTGAAATCAAGACAGATGACAATGTTAATTTCCCAAATTTGAAGCGGAACTTACATTTAAAAAAAGAAATAAACATTTAGAAAAAGAAATAAACTTCAAAAAAAAACTAATCATGCTATTGAAAAATTGTTCCGATAGGTAAAAAGGTAAACAAATGTGATAAACAATCTTAAAGGTTTAGCGGACGTTGTATACATGCTTTGTTTATATATTCTATGAGTATGTAATATAATATTACTTTTCCGTTGGGTTTTACCATCTGTAATATAAAGGAATTTAATTAAATATTCGTAGAATTAAGTTTCTGGAAAAGCAGTAAGAAATATGCATTTGATTAATTATATATTATGTCTAGAAATTAATTTCCGTGTTTTTTGTTGTTGATATTTTGTCAAAATAAAATTATTTTTATATAGCGAACCATTCTTGGCAGGTTCTTATTGATGGTGCAGCACCACCGTAAGCTTGGGCAAGAATTTGTCATGAAGGACAATGATAATGATGGACAATTATTTTATAATACGTTTTAATTATTAACCTAATACGATCAATTGCAAGATCAACCTTTTAATTTATTATTTTCAATATTTTATTTGTCAGTTAACGTTTCATTCTCCAGAAATCCTGATGAATTAATGAAAATAAATTCTTACAAGGGAAGTGTTTTAGGTCTCCATCTCAGATTTTGATAAAACTTTGCAGATAGATTCCTTATGGCTTGATTAGTATACTGTCAAAAAATTAGGACCTACAAAACGGTTTAAGTAGGTGAAAAATCGGTTTGAAATTCAGAAATATCCCGTTTACCCACAATAATGGAATAAAGCTAATGAATTTTATTTTAAATTGTGCGTTTTCATAAATAATGATTTAAAAACCACTGAAGCATCGGGGCAACAGCGCAGTGGCAAAACGACGAGACACGGAACGGCAGGGCGAGGGTTCGATTCTTCTTGGGGGTGATTTATTTCTATTATTGATTTCTACTCGAAATATCTCTATCGCTTTTGAATTTTTTGATTGTAAAGATTTTATATGAAAATCTTTAAATTTATAATTTATTAAATCAATGAGTAGAATTATTATTTGATAATTATATAATTAAAGCATAAAGATTTTTCACATTAAATATGAAAAGCTGATGGTCTAACTTATATCCTATCGCAAGTCAACTGCCCCTGACTCTATGTTTGAGTTTTGACGAACATATTTATATATTTCATGCAGAACCTATCAACATAATCCAAAGGAATTTTAAATTGTTACTCGAAGAATTTAATATTGTTGATGTAATTGACTCAATAAATCTGTCACACTCTGTGATGATTTTTATAATTCCATTGTTGGTCTTTGAATTATCCAATCATGCCGAATTACAAGAATCATGTTTTGTGAAACAAAAAGGAATGTGCTATTCAGTTGGGGCTTATGATATAATAGTTGCATATGGAAATATTTGATACAGTTATATTCAGTGAGTGAGTCCGGTCAACCTCGTTTCTTGTTATTTCTGAATGGAACAAATGGAACGATTCAAACGGTTATTCGCACCCAAAAAAAAGGAAAAAATATAAAACAGTGAAAATTCCTGCTGGTTACACATGACATAGGTTCAATCCTTGGGAATTGTTTGAACATTATTTCCGTGATGCTCGTTCCTATGTCTAGTCGTAACATGCATCGATAATAATCTACGAGCGAGAACGAATCCATTCACTGACTAGATTTTATTCACACTGTATTCAAAGTTTCATTTATCAACGATATTTTCAAAACATGGTGTGACAGTGCAGAATACAGTTTTAACTGTAACATCGAAGCCTTGCTGGAAGTCGTCCACTGCTTCATTGCCGACAGACTACAGATGATGACTATGATAAAATAAAATTACTGAACATTCTTGATAGTTTCACAAGACAAACGATTCAACTCTTGGATATCGAAATTCGAAGTAGCTATAAAGAGCATCACAGAGTCTGCACGACTATGCGAACCAAGCTTTGTCTCCATTCAACTAACGATTGGGTGTGAAAAATGATTATTCTTTCGTTATATGATTATTGCCTAAAAATTCTACTCATTGCTTTAACAAATTATTAATTTAAAGATTTTCAAAAAAAAAATTGAAAATCAAAAAAAAAAAAATCGAGAGAGAGAAATTTCGAATAGCATCACCAACCGAAACCCACCACCCCCTAGAAGAATCGAACCCTCACCCTGCCGTTCCGTGTCCTCTCGTTTTGCCACTGCGCTGTTGCCCCGATGCTTTCGCCTTTCGAAAATCAGTATTTATTGAAAATAGTTTCACGTAAACCACGTGAAAGTTGAAAAAAATATGATAAAACGATAGTTTTTAATAAGATAATATATCCCTTAAAATATGAACCGGATTGATTAACATTAACTATATAAAATTTGCGTTTGAAAATCGCGATTTTTTGGGTTTTAGACCCATTTTTCACCTACTTAAACCGTTTTGTAGGTCCTAATTTTTTGACAGTATACTAATCAAGCCATAAGGAATCTATCTGCAAATTTTTATCAAAATCTGAGATGGAGACCTAAAACACTTCCCTTGTTAGTACCTCAATTAATGGACCAGAAGAGTCTTCATCGTCAATATGTAAGACTTGTAAATATTGAAAATAAAAATAATAAATTAAAAGGTTGAGTTTGCAATTGGTGCGCAGTCTTTTGCAATGCGGCGCGGTTTCTTGGCAGTGGAGTGTATCGGTATATGATGTGTCACATTTTTTGACGATGGATATATGAAAATTGACATTTTAATTTAGCGTGACAATGAATTAGTATAAAATGAATATGATTTAATAAACAAGACTACACTTTACTGCCACGACTACTGTACATCTTGCAAGAATTTGTGAACAAATTGCAAAAACCACGTCCTTTGCTTTTTATCGAAATTATATATGTTTTAAAGCATAACTTATTTGAAATTAATTTACTTTGTGGTTAGAACTGTTCAGTTTGAGCGATTTTAATTTGTTTTAAGGTTCAAAAACGATTTTAGAATGCTTCAAAAAATAAAGAATTTTAATACCAAATGGAGATCGTGATTTTGCAATTTGTCCACACTTTTTTGTAAGATACACAGCAATCGTGGCAGATTATTATTAAATTAACCAAGACTATCTGAAATGAAACAAATGAATAAAGTAACCAGCGAAACCACGAATATTCCCGAAACTATCGTTTGCCATTTAATTTACAATTGCATTTGTAATATAAAATAGGTTTAATTACAAATAACTCATAAAGCCATCTAATAATAACAATAAGATACATCTGAATAACCTATATAATAGAGTAAAACACTTTAATGCATCATGGATCAAACTAAAAAAACAATAACAACAAAAGCAATCGTAATCGTATTAAAATCCAATTGGAATTGAATAAAAATGAAATAAAAAAATTAATCGCATTATAAACAAAACTGAAATTTCATATATACAATATCATTGACACTTGAGAATAAGTTAAATATTAAACATATGATTGAGGAAAAGACAAATATCGCTTCGCTTGTTTTTTATAGAATTGGTAAATAAACAGTTCTTGGTAGGAAAAAATGAACGTGAAAGTTTTTAATTAAGACCAAGACTGCTCATTTTGAGAATTCTATTGTATTATTTTTATAGGGAACTTTAGACAAAAATCGTATCTTTTCTAGCACGCCAAATGGAAATTAACATTTTACATTACTTAAGCGTCTCAGGGTAAATTGCACGCCTGAATTAGAAGTCAATTTTCGCGTGATTTCATCTGATTTCTTCTAAACTTTACGAGAAACCTAATATCTATACGAAATACTCGCATATAACGACTTTATGAGCTTCTATTTTTATAATTACAACTGACGTGTTACTGAGCCCATATGCAAGAATACATTTATCTGTTAAATGACGATGGAAAACTATTGTTAAACTACTTTTATAAGAAAATGTAAATAAGGATATGTAAGAAATAATATTTTTATACAGCACAGATTGTAAAATATCTAAAAATTTACTTTCAAGGGCAATTAATCAATGATTTTCCATTACCATTTAACGGATAAATACGTTCTTGCATATCTCCTCTAGTTAAACAAATTCATGGTGCTTGATTTGAGAGTTACTATGAACTAAGTAAACGTGCTCAAATATAACTTTTATTTTTGAGTTTAGAAAGATATTAATATTTTTACATAGTTTAAGGAAAGCCTAGCTGAATTGTCGTAAAAATATTTTACTAAAAATACATAATTCTGGGGAGTCTTGAAGTTTCCCCAAATTAATTTAATTTATCAATTAGACAAAAATAACTGTAAGCCTTATTTACCTAGTTGTTTTATGTTTATATGGAATTATTTTTTCGGTACCAAACAAAACTGTGGCATATTAGTTATTTACCCCTCTGGTTCCTTGTTTAGCGGGTATGCAACTTTTTTCAGGTTCTTCTTTTTTGTGGGTATTTTACCGATCTTATTACACTATTTTGTTAGTATTCTTTTTAAGTTTAATACTACTCGATGTTTAATTTATAGGACAATTGTGTATTATTCACGTTGTGTATTCAGTGCAAATGTTCATTAGGTTCAATGGCTAAGGGAATTTGCAATAACTAGAACATAATAAGTTTCATAAATATTCTTAACTCTTTATCATTTAGTAATTTAATCTAACACTTATAGATTGATAAAATCAAAATATAAGAAATTGACAATTCCAATTTTATTTTCATAAAAAATAAAAGTAATAAATCTGATTTGATCAAGAAATTTTGAAGAAATATAATGAAAAACAGATAAATTATTAACATAAATTAAATATTTGTTTCATGATCTCTCTGAGACCACTGTAAATAATCCAAAAATGTTGAAATTGACTTTTCAATACCTTATATCTCGATAATAGCTATCTATAACTATCTATAATTTTCAGATTAAATGACTAAATTAAAAATAGTCAAGGATATTTTTAAAACTTCCTATGCACATTCTCGTTGAACCGAATTAACATTTGCACTCCACTTCCACGAAACCGCGCCACAATGCAAAAGACTGCGCACCAATTGCCCGAACACTACCTTTTAATTTATTATTTGTTTCAATATTTTGTTTTTATTTATTATTTAACAGAAGATTATAAATAAAACTTTTATATTTTTCACAACAATATATTGTCGTGGTGTAGGTTAATGAAAAATTAGGGCTAAAGGAGCATACCCCGAAAAAAGATGGTCTCGCTTGGGCTGGTGTAGATTTAATTTGCAATTTGTTTATTATTTCGCATTTCTTTTGTGTTGTATTATGTGGTATGTATTATGTTGATGTAACAACCAATTTAGTAAGAGAAAACAATATAAAACAAAAATTGTGATGAAAAAAAGCGAAATAATAAACAAATTGCAAATTAAATCTACACCAGCCCAAGCGAGACCATCTTTTTTTTCGGTATGCTCCTTTACCCCTAATTTTTCATCAACCTACACCACGACAATAGATATATATTTTAAAAACCACATTTAAACTATTTCTTCTCAAATAATGGAAAATAATAAATGAAGGGCGTGTTTTTATTGTTTAAATTTCAATTGGTACGTAGTCTTTGGCAACACACCGCATACCTCGTGGCAGTGTAGTGCTTCTGTTTTTGTTCAATATTTTTTAATAAATAAAATATTGAAAAAATATTAAATTAAAATGTAATTAGTGCGAAGTCGTTTGCAATGAGGCGCAGTTTTGTGGCATTGGCGGGAATTAGTTTAGCGGTATTATTTGAAAATGCAGAAAGCTTCATAAGACATAAGAGAGCTACAGGTTTTTCGAGCATAACTGGTTTTCGAGAGCCGAATTGAGCCGAAATTTTTTCCAGTTGTTTCTGAAAGCGTTAGAAAGTTTGTGGAAAAGTAGCATACGAAAATAAGAAAGAATAAAAGAAAGTATTCGTAGAGTTATTCTCGAAAAACCCCCACAACCTTTTTTTTTTATCTGATGTCTTCTAAACTTTCCGAGAAACCTAATATCTTTACGAAATACACTCTCACAGCGGTTTTATGGACTCCTATTTTTATTTTACTGTACATGAATTGAGCCATTGTTGAATCGCATAAAAGTTGCATATCAACAATACTAAAAAACCTTAATTTAAGTCATAATTCAGTTTAGAACAATAAATAATCATGAAATTAATCATAAAATATTAAAGAATAGTATAAGTTGGCTAGAACAATTCAAAATGAAAATGAAATCAGAACAAATTTAGAATTCTTTAACCTTTGATGACTAACTCATTTCTTTACTAATTACTTATTTTCGTTTTTAGAGAATTGTGCGACGAAGAAAAAATTATAAAAAAAATGTGTGCGCAAGTTCCAAACGAGACCATCTTTCCTTTCCTTTTTTCCTTGTTCATACCAATTGAAAATGGATGCTCAGTTATTATGCTAGAAGCTTAAACTTTGAAGACTTTTTATAATTTCTGTTAGAAAAAATTTCCGTCAAATTTGGGTCAACTGAAATCAAAAACATTCACGTGAAGCTCGATTATATACGTTTCCACGGCAAATTGAAAATATATTTTTTATAATATTTAAGGGTGTCTTTCATATAGCTATTATCAAATTGTGAGAAATTGATAATTCTAATTTTAATTTCATAAAAAATAAAAGTAACCAATAGGACGTGAACTATAAATTTTTGACGAAATATAACAAAAAAATTGAAATAAAGAGAAATTATTTAAATAAATTGGAAATTTTCTTCACGTTCTCATTGAGACCATTTGAATTACAAGCTAATTTTCCCGTAACTTGAGAAGTTTCATCTTAAAGTGTCTGTTAGTATTAATTTCGTTGAGAAATATAAGATTAGGGCCGCTTTACTTTCAGCTACTATTTATAACAGATCATTTGGAGTCGTTTAAATATTGTCGTGGTGTAGATTGATGAAAAATTAGGGGTAAAGGAGCATACCGAAAAAAAAGATGGTCTCGCTTGGGCTGGTGTAGATTTAATTTGCAATTTGTTTATTATTTCGCATTTCTTTTGTGTTGTATTATGTGGTATGTATTATGTTGATGTAACAACCAATTTAGTAAGAGAAAACAATATAAAACAAAAAATGTGATGAAAAAAAGAAAAGCGAAATCATAAACAAATTGCAAATTAAATCTACACCAGCCCAAGCGAGACCATCTTTTTTTCGGTATGCTCCTTTATTCCTAATTTTTCATCAACCTACACCACGACAATATTTAAAAATCATTATTTTCAATGAGTCATCTTTCCCTATAAACAATACTACAATATAACTAAAAATTAATAAGAAAATAGTAATAAATATATAATCAAGATCTGAATGTTGTAGTCGAAACTAAACCATTCCTTCTCAGTTTCAATCATTTTCCCATTCAGCTTCCGATCAATGTGCTATCCTTATTGAAAAAAACAGCAATTTGTTTGTTTGTATATTATATTTGACTTTGTATAATTGATTGTCATATAACAATAGACAATCAATTGCGCACAAAAGTGACTCGACTGACTGACGGAGCTTGTCTGTTCAGCTTTTATTCGATTCGATGCATTGATGCGATGTATGTAATATCGGTCAGAAGTGAAATCGGTCATTCGGTGTGAAATTATGATTTTATTCTTATTAATAATTTAATTATGTCTGTGATTCCA
Organism: Caenorhabditis plicata; assembly: GCA_963931815.1. Lineage (NCBI taxonomy): Eukaryota > Metazoa > Nematoda > Chromadorea > Rhabditida > Rhabditidae > Caenorhabditis > Caenorhabditis plicata. The sequence goes on along the minus strand of OZ007491.1, from coordinate 11,967,115 downwards.
CAAAATTAGTAACTGAATTGTGGGCGTCACTGGTATGATAGGGAATATAATTGTGAGTTAATATACAGTGGCGTTCAAAAGTTTGCGACACCCCCACTAATAAGCTGTTTCGCATGTTACTGTAGGACAACAGTTGAAATGAGTGGTACCAGTGGATTCCCCGTCATGAAAAACCTATTTCCATAAAATTTCATTAAAATCGGTTTTATTACCGCTACGCTAGAGTACATTTTATACAAACAGTGGTTGTCACATCGATGAGACGTCATTTTTAAACTAGGAAATAACACTAAAATTAGCGACATTTATTGATTAATTTCATTATTTATTACTTTGTTGCTGATCCATTGATCCGAATAACCTCATTAATTTGGTTTGGCATGCTTTAAATCATGCTTCCAATCAGATTTGTGTCGATCAGCGACCATTGACGAAGAGTTTCGGCTTTCAGATCCGCTAAAGTGTTTAATTGACGTCCTTGATGGTAAAATCTTCTAGAAAGGACGGACCAGAGATTCTCAATTGAATTGAGATCGCTAGAACACGCTGGCCAGTCCATAACAGTGATTTTCTTTGACCTCAACCACGTCGTCGTTGAAGCACTAGCATGAATGGCGACGTTGTCTTGTTGAAATGTGAAGGCAATAGCTTGACTGGATGTCATAAATGGAACTAAAAGTTTCTCCAGGACATCTTGATAGTCCGCAGATTTCATTCGAGGTGAAATGAATTCCAAATAAAGGGTTCCAGTTGACGAGAAGAGTCCCCAAACCATGCACGTTCCACCTCCACAATTACTCTTGGAAGATATCAATGGATCCTTCCTAAAATCACGCCAATAAGAACTCCAGCCGTTCGGTCCGTCACGATTGAACATATTTTCATCTGAAAAGATTATCTGAGCATGTTTGAATTGACAACTAATCCGTAAATGGACTCGCTCTTTTCCAATCTGTGACCAATTTTCGGCGAGCAAAGTCAACACGTCTCAATTCGTGATCAGGGGTCAGACGTGGATCATTTTTTGGGTTTTGATGAACAACAATTTGGCTCCGACGCAGAAATCAATAAATTGTTTGTCTCGAGGTCGAAACTCCAGCTTCACGGCCAATTTGTCTAGCCGACTTCATCGAATTTTAAGCTCTCCGCGCAATTGTTCGATCATATCTGCTCGATAGAATCCTTGGACGTCCCGGAATTGGTGTATTTCCGTCAGGACATGTTTTCAGACCTTTTATACTCTAATTATTTGAAAGAACTTCCATTTTGTGCGCCAAATGGAGATTTAATGATCAGAAATAGAAGGTTGTCTCATCGCTGTGACCACCACTGTTTGTGGAAAATGTACTGTAGCGTAGCGGTAACAAAATCGATTTTAATGAAATTTTATGGAAATTGGTTTTTCATGACGGGGAATCCACTGGTACCATTCATTTCAACCGTTGTCCTACGGTAATAGGCGAAACAGCTAGTTAGTGGGGGAGTCGCAAACTTTTGGACACCAGTGTAAGTATTATCAAAATATAAGAAATTGACAATTCCAATTTTATTTTCATAAAAAATAAAAGTAATAAATCTGATTTGATCTAGAAATTTTGAAGAAATATAATGAAAAACAGAGAAATTATTAACATAAATTGAATATTTGTTTCATGATCTCTTTGAGACCATTGAAAATAATTCAAAAATGTTGAAATTGAATTTTCAATTTCTTATATTTTGATAATAGAAATTTAATAGTAAAAACATTGGAAATCAATTACAGCCCATTGGAACGCTAATAAAACAAGATCAGAAAATGTGCTGATATATTTTGTGAAGATTTTCATATTTTTAGAGAGTTTCAGAAAATCTAACAAACTGACGTTGACAATATTTGTGTAAAGTACACCCAAAAATTGTAAGACAAATGCAAATATAAGGAAATTGAAAATTTAGCAATTTAAAATTTAAAATTAGAATTAATTAAGAAATTTTTTGCACACGGGGTCAGAACAATAGAAAAATGATGTACACGTTTTGAAATGATAGGGAGGAGTTGGTGACGAGATTTAATGTTCGGTCACAATTAATTATTCTCTTCTATTTTCTTATTTGTTACTTATGTCGGTTAAATAAGGAATTTTATACATAGTTTAAAAAATTCAAATGCATTTTTGAATTATTTTAAATTATAATAATCCTTATTTTAAGCGATAAATAATAACGCTAATAACGCTAATATGTAAGAAAAAATTATACCGAGAAATGTGTGCGCGTTGTTGCTGTTGAACATTGCTTTCTGATCCGCCCTTTTTCCATTTTCATTGCTTTCGTCTCCAAGTTCCTTTGTTATTTTTTAAATCTGAAGTATTAGGAGCGCAAAGTTCAATAACCAAAAAAGCTGAACGGGGCTTAGTCTTGTTCCGCTATTAATGTTTTCTGAATAAACTATACTATCTATTCCGCCTAACTATTGGGTTAAGGGATATGTTCGTAGAGTTTTTATATTATCTTTTATTGCAAAAAAAATTTCTTGTGGTTTGGCAATGAGCACTTCGGTCAAAAAACCACGAAAAACGCTATCTCTCCTCATTTTATGTATCGTTGTCTGCGCGTTAAATTATTTTAAATTATATTTTTTGAAATAAATGATCGTCTATTGTAGAAGAGGAATATAGAAAAACGCACGCAAAACGTAACACATCACAAAAGGCAACGCGCAGAGAAAAATACAAACACTGAGGGTGGAATTTCGTTTTGACCGAAGTGCAATGTGTATATATTTATCCGATAGCGCTTTTTCTGCTCTACAAAATTGTGTTTTAGTTTGTTCTGAAATTTTATATTTACAGCATTTTTCTGGCTTAGAAATGAACTATACATAAGGCAAAAATCAGGATTTTCGATATCTGCTCTTCTTCAAAAAGCAGCCGACGCAGCAAGGGAAATATGCAGAAAGTGTCTTACAAGACGTTTCTACTGCACATAAATGGTTCGCAAAGTTCAAAAATGGCAATACTGGATACCTAATGAGCGCCACTAACAAAACAAGGAAAATCGCCTTCAAAATCGCAGCTCAACATCTCGCTCGCCATTTAGTAATACGGAGTCATAAACATCCATTTTCGTATTGAATGGTCACGGGAGATGAAAAATGACGCCTGTACGTCAATCTGAAGCAAAGAAAGGAATGGGTGGCTCCAGGAGATAAGGCAAAGCCGAGAGACAAGCAAGATATTTATCCAAAAAAACCATATTCTGGGTTTGGTGGAACTGTGAGGTCAGGCTGCACTAGGAAAATGATCGAAAGAGACATCTTGCACTACGACAGCGCCAGGTCGCATGCTGCACAAGTCGTCAAAACCGCCCTCCAAGAGCTCGAATGGGAGGTTCTTCAGCATCCTCTGTACTCTCTAAACCTTACGTCATCTGATTATCACCTTTTCCGCAACGGCGAATAAATACTTGATTAATTGATTAATTGATTATTATTATTGATTTTTGTTCAGATTAATCTTTGTGAAAAACTATACGAAATTATTCCCCAACCGAATAGTATTCTACTTGAACCATTCACGACCATATTATTAAGTGATCAAATACGCTCCTTTTATGCATTCTTCGGTGGGCGTATCTTGGCTATTCGATATTACAGAATCACGCTAACTTAAATCATGTAAACCGTGATTTGTATGTACCACCCAGGATAATAAAAATGAAGAATTTAAAAAAAAAAACAAAATATTAAAGTAGGTTACTGTAATTCGTCTTCAAATATATTAAAATCGAACATTTCAGTTGGCGTTCAGAATTCAACAGAGAGTTCAGAATTATCTTGACTTGACGGCACCTTTGGTCACGATGGTCGCAGAATGTGACAATAAATATATTACAATTAGAAAAAAGCATACTAATTTGTGTGATTTGATTCTCGCGTTTGAACAGAACTGAAAATGTGAGGACATTTCCAATTATTTTCTTTTCTATCTCATTAATGATGGTAAGAATTGATGAAATGGTAGAGAAACACATCTGAAATGTGGCGAGGATATTTGCCAAAAGACGCCAGCTGGAAAGCTAATAAAACCAGTAAAAAATGTTATCAAAACTAATACTTTGAGAAGATTTTCATATTTTTAAAGAGTTTAAAGAAATTCTGGAAAATTAGTGTAGACATGTAGCGCCAGCCATCGGTCTGTGCTTCGCCCTCCCGAGGACGAAGTATATAAGCAACCAAACGTCACAACATATATCTTTTACCTCTGATGTGGTCTCAATGAGTAGCTAACAACGTCCCGCATGCTGAATTCAGAGCGGTGCATGCTCTACGTTGTTACAGACAGTAATTGTGTTAAGTACACGTGAAAGTTGTAAGACAAGCGTGAATATAAGAAAATCGTTATTTCCATTTGGAGTGCCGAGTTTCCGATAAGTTACATCGACGAACTTAATCTATTGCACGCCAACGGCAAACAGCCTTCACATAGAAAAAAATGATCAACGAAATTGACCACGCGTTCAACAAATTTATTCTTTTTTGTTCTTTTTTGTAAAACAGTATTTTGGCTATAATAGGAGAACTAGTGATTTTTATGAAACGTAAGATATATCATTCTGTTGCTCGTAAAATTCTGAATTTTTTGAAATGCAACATGACGTGGTTACGGTAATTTACGTGTATTTTACAGTCGATTGAAATTTTAAACTTTAAAAAATCATAACTTTGCTTAAACGACGAATCTAATTTAGAGACAAGTATATTATTGCATCCTCTATCAATAAAGTCTTAATCTCAAAAACTTAAAATAAAGTTTTCGAGATATTCGAACTTAAAGTTTTGCACGTTATAGTACATTAATTTGATAAAAATGAGTAATTTTGTGAGTTTTCATGATTTCTAGCATGAAGATTGGTTAAAAGAAGCAAACTAAAATCCATATTATCGAAGATTTTTCAAAAATCGGATTATCCAGCCCTAATTTCCTTAAAATCATTTTTCACAAAGAACTCAGAATCTTCCTCGTTTTCTGAGCCCTGAAATAACAGAAATACGGAAATCGTTTGAATATTGGTAAATAAGATTGAACTAATTATAGAAAACTAAAAATATATTATTTTTGGTAAAATTGTGCACAGAATTGGCGCTGCTCTGTAACCGTGGAGCACCTTATTTGATAATTTTTTAGAATGGGTCTGATTTGAGATGTTACGAAGCCTGATGTCAAGAGCATATTTTGCACAACAATTTAACACTAAAAGTTAGCAAATTATGTTTGATTGGTGCTTATAGGAACATTTTTAAGTAAAAATCATATATGGCTCATTTAAGTGGCCATTTTTTGAAAATTATGTTTCTGTACTGACTATAGTCTTTACAAACATTTATTCTAGGAGATAAACTTAATAAAGTTAAAAGGTTTTACGTTTTAAGTACTTTAAGGCCATTATAAGGTGCAAAATTTTAGAATCAAATAATTTGAAAACGCTCTTTTAATTTTTTGATATTAAGACTTTATTGGTAGAGACCACAACGGCGAACAATAATATACTTGTCTCTAAATTAGATTCGTCGTTTAAGCAAAGTTATGATTTTTTAAAGTTTAAAATTTCAATCGACTGTAAAATACACGTAAATTACCGTAACCACGTCATGTTGCATTTCAAAAAATTCAGAATTTTACGAGCAACAGAATGATATATCTTACGTTTCATAAAAATCACTAGTTCTCCTATTATAGCCAAAATACTGTTTTACAAAAAAGAACAAAAAAGAATAAATTTGTTGAACGCGTGGTCAATTTCGTTGATCATTCTTTCTAAATATTGTCGTGGTGTAGGTTGATGAAAAATTAGGGGTAAAGGAGAAAAAAAAAGATGGTCTCGCTTGGGTTGGTGTAGATTTAATTTGCAATTTGTTTATTATTTCGCATTTCTTTTTTTCATCACATTTTTTGTTTTCTCTTACTAAATTGGTTGTTAAATCAACATAATAATTATTATAATAAAAATTTTAGGTATAATGTATTATATTTAGGATCGAAATAATAAACAAATTGCAAATTAAATCTACACCAGCCCAAGCGAGACCATCTTTTTTTCCGGTATGCTCCTTTACCCCTAATTTTTCATCAACCTACACCACGACAATATGTGAAGACGATTTTTCTATTGGCTGCCCTCGGCGTGCTATTGTATTTCATAAATTTATTGAGGCTTCCAGAAATCCAGAATAAAGTATTGATTCTTATGATTATTAGGATTTAGTCAGTTTTTCCACGCTGACAATATTTATTTACAGTTTGGGGCGAAAACATTTAATCATTATTTCGATTGGGCGAGCCAAAATCGTATGTTGGTCTGAATTTTCCAATAACTAATTTTTGATTTATGATGTTGAGTGTCCACGGAAGCATCTATAACAAAGTTTCGTTGAATATAAACATTTACTAACACATTATTTAAATGTATTAAAATGATATAATTGTAAGACAAAAAAAGAACAATAAATATACATCAAAATGAAGTAAAAAAATTTAATAAACAAACAACCGTAAACAAGACTCTTCTTAATGATATTAATTCCAATTCATTTAAAAGCACAATTCTACATTAAGATCTATGTACATACATTCTGAGATAACCGGTAAGTAAAAATGTCTAATTAACATGTTCCTACAGAAATGAATATCATTCCAAATTCAAAAATCGTTAACATAAAAAAAATAAATATTATATAACCATGGTTAATTTCGATAAGGAGATGCTTGCTCCTCAAAAACCAGCGAACCATGCGGTCCGAGGCCCTTCAAATGTCGCGTCGTTGTACCGCTATGCGTCGAATCGAAAAGGAGCATCGAGTTCCGCGCGCCGTCGTCCGAACCCGTCCGCGTTGTCACCGTCGACTCGGCCGTTTCCGCAGCTTCCGCCGATGAGAGTATCAAAGGAGAGTTGTAGGAGTTGTAATGGCTCTGAAAAATGTTCACAGTGACAATAGTTATTGTTGGTCGGCAAACCGGCACGTATTCATTCCGTGAAATGTCGTAATGTGTGAAACGAGCGTCACGATTCAAGTCAAATAAGTCGTCATAAGAAGGTGAGGTTAATCCTTTAAATTATTATAGGTTATTATAATAAAAAAGAATGTTCTAATTAATTAATAAGTCACCACTTCATCAAATAATTTAATAAATATTGCATTTTTATGATTTTTTGAGAGTCGAGGGAAAAGTCTTATTTTACTCCAAAGGGACGCATATATCTTACAAGACTATTCGAAGAATATGAAGAGAAAGGGTGAAGAATTTATGTAGAATAATTAAATAACAAGATGAGAGCATTGCAGTATGTAGCTTATTAGCCTCAGGTAGCTAAACCTCCTTTCAAACCTCTTTTCAGATGAACTACCATAAATTGCTTTTGTTGTGAAGGAAGGTTAAGCTGAGAGCCAAAGCGAACACTTTACTAGTCACTCTTGAAAGTCCCGTGTTATCATCATACCTAGTTGTGATTTTATATTTCATTCTTATATTCCAGTCAGTCAATAAACGGTAGCAATTTCAAGCCTGTGACACCACCATTCCTCTAGGATCATAGCAACTTTTATCTTATTCGTTGTAGTACTTACTTACTTTGGAGTCCGACTCATTCTCCAGCGGAGAAGCGGACTAATTCCTTACATTCCGAACGGCTCTTCCTTGCCAACGTATACCAAGCCGTTTTTCCTTCCAGGATCTTCTTAGGGTCCGCGAAGTTGAGCAATGGCGAGTGAAACGTGCAACCACGTCTTTGACTTGATCTGACCAGCGCGCTTTCGGTCTTCCCTTCGGTCTTGACCACCCCCTCGGATCCCATTCCGTTAGTCTTCGGCACCACCTTCGGCACCGGGCAACATGTCCAGCCCATTTCATCAACTTCTTCATGCCACGTCGATTGTGTCGCAGTTGGCGTGGAAACTAATTGCATCCATCGCCCTCTGTAGCCGTCTCGTTTGATCCGCGAATAGTGGCCACGTTTCGGAAGCGTAGAGCAATGCAGGTACAACGTTTTGGAAAAGCAGTTGTTTGCGTCGTTTCTTCCCAATGACGTCGAATAGCGGTTTGCATTTGACCAGGCTGCCTTGATCCTTCCAATCGTCTCGTCTCTGTACTCCCGTCCATTCTGATGCAGCTTCCAAGGTATTTCACCCCATCTTTCGGCGTACAACTGGTTCCGTCGACTGAAATAGAACGCGAGGAAGTGAATTCGTTGTGCAGAATGACAGTTTTCGTAGGATTTATTTCAAGTCTTTTGGATTTAGAGTGTACGACAAGTTCCTGTAATTTGGACTCCATCTCTTCGCGGGTGTGGGAGACTAGAACTACGTCGTCCACGAATTCAAGCCTTTCCAAGTTGACTCCGTCGATGTTGACTTCATTTATTTCTGAGTTTTTCCCGATTTCGTAAAGAATGAATTGGAGTGCGAAAGCAAATAGAGTAGGGGACGCAGAGTCCCCCCGGACACCCTATATAAGAGGCACTTCGAGCTTCACGCCATGGACAGTGATTTCCGCTGTCCCATCCTTGATTGACGCGATGGCTTCGCTGAGTTGAGAAGGGACACCAGCAGTCGCCAGTTATTAGTATTAATATCATATCTTATCATATATTTATCTTATCTTGTGATTTGTCTTATCATGAGCATTTGTGGACCGTCTAATTTTTTTGGAGCCCATGTTGATTGTATTAGGGTGAACCAAATTTTTTTTCCGATTTCCTATATCTTTTTGTCTAATTGTTTTTTTACCAAATAAAGATTTTTATATACATGTTTTATATATATTTTTAAAGCTCTTGAACAGCTCTATCATAATATATACTAAAATTTTTTAACTTGTAGAAGAAACATGGAAAAATCCGAACAACAACAAAGCTTCAACGCAGCTGGAGAAGCTAAAAAAGATATTCGAAGTTGAAGGCGACAATATGGTCTCAAATCGTACTGCGCGAAATTGGTTCAAAAGATTTAACGACGGCGACACTGGTCTCAAGGACAAGACACATTCAGACCGACCTACGACAGTGGATTCTGAAGCAATTCGTGAAGCTGTGGAGACCAATCCATCAATAAGTACTCGCAGGCCTTTATTGAGCCCAACCTGATCGAATGTATGCGGCACTTGGCGAGAAATATCCAGCATTGATCAATCGGAAGCGGATACTCCTTCAACAAGACAATGCAAAACCGCACACCGCCAGACAAACGAAGGAAAAGATCAAAAATCTCGACGCCATTGAACTTCTTCCACATCCAGCTTATAGTCCGGACCTTGTTTTTTTTCCGCGAGTTTTTCGCCTCTAAGAACAAAGAGTGGTACCGCAGCGGGATCGAACAACTTGCCGATAGATGGGTTCAAGCCATAGAGTCAAATAGTATTTACTTTGAAACCTAATTGTTTTTCATGTGTTGTAAAATTATGTTTAAATTTTTAATAAAAAATCGGAAAAAAATTTTGGTTCATCCTAATATATTGTGTCAATGGGCGGACCAGATAGTTTCATAGTATAAAATCGATTTTATCGCTATTGTTTCCTCCAGTTTAACTCATGGTTTTGTTTTATATATTTTATTTTATATTATATTATTTATTTTATAATAAATGTTTAATTACCCAAGTTTGAGTTTGAGGTGTCAACTTGGGTACATTGACCTGCGGGGCCACATCATCAGCACATCACTGCTACATTCAATCACTAAATGTATTAGTTTCCAGCAATAATAGCCTAATATTCGGATGATTCAATATGCGAGTCCAGTATCTCGTTTTCGTGCATCCGAAGGCCAAACCCGATCAATTACCTCATAAAAAATCTTGCATCATTTCATTCCACGGGAAAAAGTGTTTTGTGTACCAACGTTCGTGTAAATCGGGTTCGGCTCACCCGCACGCCAAGTGGTATGGTAAAAAATGAGCTCAATAAACGTGCTCACATGTAAATTTTTGAAAAGATATTAATAATTTTAAGTAGTTTAAGACAATCCTAGTTAAATTGCCATGAACAATTTTATTTTGAAAAGACTCCGAAATTTTCAGAAACGCTTAAAAACCGAAAAATCTTTTTTTCCAGTTGGCGTGCACACGAAATGACACAACCGCAACGCGACAACAAGTGAGGAGTACCTCATATATGGCCCTTTTCTAATAAAAAAATTGCAAAAAATAATAATTCCAGTTGGTGAAGTGGTCACAATTTATTGATTCTAATCATAACCAACCTGAGAATCTTGGAAAATACGACTCTGGCAATTCCCCGGAACCCGATTCATCCTTATGCTTTCTATACATGAACATTCCTGACGGATTATTCGGCGGTGATTTGATCTTCTTCCTCAAAAATGCAAAGTAAACGACGGGCGAGTAGCCGATGAAGTATAAATACGTCGAAATTCCAATCAAACTAAATCAACAATCATCAATGACATTAAACACAAGCCTACCATAATCCATCGGAAGATCTAAAGAAGACCAATGTTGCTCCGAGAGCTTGTGAAAGATTAAGCAGCACCATGATCATGCAATAAATAAAGAATGATTGACGACTCGGCAATTTTGTATACTTTTTACAGCATATTAAAGGAATGCAAAGAATGATGAAATAAACCTGCAAGATTGGGTAAACTTGAAGAATAATTAATAATGTTACCAATGATAGGAAAATTGAAGTAATAATCCAGAAGGCAATACCAATACCGCCTTCTTCAAATTCATAGTCGATTATGTTGTTTTGAAGCCATGAGTTGTCGACGATTTTCATTTCAATTATCATTTGGATTATTGTATGAGGTATTGAGATTAATAATGTTACTAAAAGCGCGAAAATGATGGAACTTCCATTATCCAAATGCCCTGAATTTTGAAAATTTAAAAACATTGTGTGGAGGATAGTTGTTACCGAATAACATGCCAAATGTTAAAGCACAGAATTCCACCGTCAAGTAGAAGAATTTGATTGCTACCCATAGTGACTGCAAAATTATCGATTAGCAATAATTACTTTGTGTCTTTGTAATTTTAATTTCATGCTCAATTCCAAGTGAATCTACAAGTTTTAGATATTACCTAATTTAGCTACTATTCTAATTAAATTTATAAAATTTTTTTCCTTGTAATTCACTACCCGAGAAAAAGGTAAAAATATTAACACTCCAAGTAAAGTACTGGCCAACTGGAAATAAAATTTTTTGATATTTAAGCGTGTATGAAAAATGTTACGCACACCAAATTGAATGGTTCAGTTGGGGGCTCAGAAAAGGTGCTCATATTGTAAGTTCCGGCAAGAAGCGGATGTTTTTAGATAGTTTAAGACATTTAAAAACATTCATTTCGATTTGGCGTGGTTACGTCTTTTCAATAAAAAATTAATTACAGAAAGTTAAATAGGTACCTCTTAAACTTTTAAATATTTTGATATATTTTCAAAAAGTTGAGATTTGAGCACGTTTACTGAGCTCATTATATTTTCACACCAGTTGGCGTGCTGGCGACTCAAAAAAGATTCTCATATTTAATATACACTAGCTGACAAAAGTTTTGTCACAAATGTTTTTTCGGTTTTAACTTTTTTGTGACTTGACCAAATTGGCTGATTTTTTGATATGATAGATTCATATGGTTGTAGATTATTTTACAAATTCCCGCTTGTGATTACGATGATCCGTTTTACAGTGACAAGCGTTTATCGTAAAACGCGTAGCTCAAAGATATTACGCACTTTTCTTGCACTGCATTTTTAAAAATTTTTAAAGTTCAATTATATTTTTTTCATAATTTATTAAAAATAGCAGTAATTGGCAACATTTTAGAGATGACTCCACGTAAAGAAACTCCAATTGCCACCCGGCAAGCTGTTATCAATATGAGGGAAAACGGAATGCGTGGTACCGAAATTTCCATGGTAATTTAAACCAAATTTTGCTACTATAACATTTTAAACACTGATTCACATAAAATATCAAAAAATCAGCCAATTTGGTCAAGTCACAAAAAAGTTAAACCCGAAAAAACATTTGTGACAAAACTTTTGTCAGCTAGTGTATCTACAATCAACACATATTCTCAAATAGATAAAGTTATATTTGTCGAAATAACTTAACAACTAGACTGGATTTAATATGAAAACGATCGGAGGATCTGGCGTGGGCACGCCAAATGATTTCGTAAAATCAGGTCCTCAGAAAAGTCACTTAAATCTAACATTTCGTAAAAATACAAAGCTTCAGAGATATTTCAAGAAAAACGTGTAAAATTGACATAAAATTAGTTGTTAAATTGTATGTAGAACTGCGTTTAAATATTGAAAAGTTTTAATTTCCATTTTTTCCAGTGAGAGGGACTCCCCCAGCCCAGGTATTTTCCTACAAAAAAGGGAACGTCCCGGGTTTTGAAATTTACAATTTTGTTAAGGTCTGAATTTCCAAAGAACTGGGTCCCTCCCATACGCAAGAATAATATTTTGAGAAGCTATGAAGGCGCACTTCGCTACCACGAAGTACGCGCAAATTGCAAAAGACAGTGGACTAACTGCACCCACCCACGCTAAATGCAAATTAAAATTTCCCAATATTTAAACACAATTTGTTAAATTTCATGTTAAACACTTATTTTAACGTAAATTTCACAAGCTTCCCATACAATACCACTGAATCTTTAAACATTTAGGAAATTTAAGGTTAGGTGACGTTTCTAACAAGATAATTGTTTTAGGTATTAGGGGCTATAAAATGGTTTACGTGGGTAAAGAATGGAACTAAAATCGAAAAAAAAGAGATTTTCAAACAAAAATTTTATATATTGTCCTTTTCAGATATCGGTGCCTAATGGAAAAGCAATAAAAGAAGAAAAATGATAGTCTCAGATGGACGGCCACACGGCCACAAACGACTTTTTCCTCTATTCCTCTTCAATAGGCGTTATTTATTAATTTTTGAGACAACACACATTTATGAGAGATGAGAAGATGGCCGTCCAAACGAGAACCTCATTCCATCCTAATTATTTTTCCTCTTCCATTAGGCACCGATCTCTGAAAAGGTAGTTTATATGTTAATAGTTAATATTAATCAAACTCGTTTATATTTTAAGGAATATACTAACTTATTAAAAGCTATCGGTTTTATTATATTTTTTCAAATTTCACGTGGTTTACGTAAAACTGTTTCCAATAAATAATGGTTTAAAATAGCCGAAATCATTGGGACAACAGCGCAGTGGCAAAACAATGTAAGATCCTGTTTTTCTTATGAGTTCATTTGGCATGCAAATCCTTTCAATTTATTATTTTTAAATCTTTTATTTATTAATTATTGTTAAATAGAAACATTTGTTTAAAAGTTTTATGGTATTATAATTCTTTTGGAGAGTTCCTATTCGTTCTGAAATTAGTAAATATTCTATTAGGGTGAAGCAAAAATTTTTTCCGATTTCTTTTTGTCTAATTGTTTTTTTTTTACCAAATAAAGATTTTTATATACATGTGCTATATATTTTTTTAAAGCTCTTGAACAGCTATATCATAATATAAATTAAAATTTTTAATTGGTCTTTTATTTAAAATTTTTTCAACTTGTAGAAGAAACATGGAAAAATCCGAAATTTGTATTCTTTTACGTCATTATCGGAAACAAGGCTTCAAAGCAACTGCAGCAGCAAAAAAGATATGCAAAGTTGAAGGCGACAATATGGTCTCGGATCGTACTGCGCGAAATTGGTTAAAAAGATTTAACGACGGCAATACTAATCTCGAGGACATGACAGATTCAGGCTGGCCTACGACAGTGGATTCTGAAGAACTCCTTAAACAATACAATGATCGAATGTATGCTGCACTTGGCAAGAATTATCCAGCATAGATCATTCAGAAGCGGATACTCCTTCAACAAGACCATGCAAAACCGCACACCGCCAGACAAACGAAGGAAAAGATCAAAAATCTCGACGCCATTGAACTTCTTCCACATCCAGCTTATAGTCCGGACCTTGTTTAGTCGGGGATCGAACAACTTGCCGATAGATGGGTTCAAGCCATAGAGTCAAATGGTCTTTACTTTGAAACCTTATTTGTTTTCATTTGTTGTAAAATTATGTTTAAATTTTTAATAAAAAATCGGAAAAAAATTTTGGTTCACCCTAATAGTAAATGTTCTAAAATGACAAAAAAAAAACGATTTTTTGAAAAATTAAAGAAATTTCTAACAAAGAGCTTAGAATTTTTTCGAAAAATAATAATAATTATTATATATTTTTTGTATTATTATTATTATCATTTTTTCATACGTAATAACCTTAAAAATACTGTGAAATTATCTGACAAATTCCCGCTTTATTACATCCAATTACCTGATCGATCGGTTGTCCAAACGGGGTCGTTACCGTAACCGTCATACTGTACACACAACGAATAATATTAACAATTGCTGACATATAAACAAGCGCAAAGAATGCGCGATACACCGGTGAATTGGCATCCTTCATTTTTCGGACCACATTAAAGCACTTGAACAGAAGAAATAATAAAAATAAAACATTTGGTATTAAAATGGCCACATCCCAATAGCGAACCCTGCAATAATTTCATTTCTCATCTGACGCAGACTCGCCAAACGTACCCGAGATATGGTAATCGGTACGAGAACACATCTCGACAGAATCCACGAATGGCGGTGTGCGTCGGCGAATCGATGAAGCTCGTATTGCCGAATATCTCATCGACCCATTCGGGACTGCTCTCTACTGACAGGTTTCGTGAGATGAAGTTATGCGTTCGAGTGGTGTCGTTCGTGCTTAAATCGTCGGAAGAGGACGAGGATTCTCCCAGACTCGTGCCAGGATTCTCGTGGAATATCACCGACATTTAGTCGATTTTTGGTTGTTTTATTATGGGAACTCGATTTTGTCGCTTATCTGAAAATTATTTTATTATAACTTTGTTGTTTAATAGCAAACGAATATCAAATGTTTAGAGTAAAGAATTGGAATAAGTTAAGAATGCAAAAAACAAAAGAAAACCAGAGAAAATAAACATTCAATCAGTTGAAAACAACATAAAATGAATGATAAGTTCCCATTTATAGCTGTTCAAATATTTATTCTGATATTTATTCTACACGAATGTTACTATCACAAGCACTATTTTTATTAAAAAAAAAACATATCATACTTGACCAATATTTAAAAGAGATTAATTCCAAAAAACAATAAAAATTTGTTCCCTTTGCCACAATAAAAAACAGGTGCTAAGGGATTTTTTTAAGATAAAAAATTGTAATTCGAGACGATTTGATTGACACATCCAGCTGCTGTCAAACAATGGCTCGTTAATTGTTGTTCTACTTTATGAAAATATTGCGAGAAAATGAATAAATAAATAAATGAGGAGATAAAATTACAAGTGTAAATTTGGCATCTATCATACCAACAGACCGACTGTTATTTATTCCTTTTCTCAAATATTTGCTATTTAGTTTTGTTTATGAGATTTACAGCTGGAATGATTCTTCTTCCCTTGGGGAATAGTATTTTCGTTTCAGTGAAATCTAATAAACCAAATGAAATGACTATTTTAAGTTAGCACGTCAAATTGTATGGTTACAAAATGAGCAAAGTAAACGTGCTCAAATCAAACTTTTTGGGAATATTTTATTATTTTTATTATCAAAATCTGAGAAATGGACAATTCCAATTTTATTTTTATAAAAAATAAAATTAATAAATCTGACGTGATCTAGAAATTTTGAAGAAATTTAATGAAAAACAGAGAAATTATTAACATAAATTGAATATTTGTTTCATTATCTCTTTGAGACCATTGAAAATAATTCAAAAATGATCAAATCAATCCTTTCATATTCTTAGATTTTGATAATAGTTAGTCTAAGACGTGCTTAATTAAATATTATTAAAAACTGTTGGGTTTTAGTTATTTTAGGAATAACCTGTCTAAATTGTCGAGAACAGTGTTTTCTAGAAATGACGTAAGATCTATGAAAAACTCTTAAAAATCGAAAAATCACAATTTCAATCTGGCGTGAGTCAGTATTAGGCAAACCATCCGAACACGCGTAATATGCATTCTTAAATAGTTACGTATAACTTTGCAAGACACGCTTGAAATTGTGCAAACCGCTATTTCCATTTTGCGTGTACTAGCTAGTAGTATTTAATCGAACTGCATTTTCGAGGTTTTTAACAAAAATTTGTATTGTAATTAATATTTCACACAACTAAAAAACTAAAAACCAAAAAAAAACACACACACATAAGAGAGAAATTTAAACAAGTTTCATGAAACAAAACAGAATAGAAAATACTGATGCACTCCACTGCCACGAATATTGCGAATTTTGCAAAAAAGATGTGGACAAATTGCAAAACCACGCCCCTCACTTTTTATTCAAATTCTTAATATTTTTAAAGTCGTAACTTCTTTGAGTTTGATTCAATTTTCTTTTAAAATCGTTTAGAATTATTGATTAATATAGTGTTTAATTTTGTTTTAAGGTTCAAGATCGATTTTAGAATTATTAAAAAACAAAGAAGTTAAATAACTTGTTTTGCAATTTGTCCACACCTTTTTTGCAAAGTTCGCAGTAGTCAGAGACATTTGAAATTTCACTATATTCGCTATTTAAATTTCACTATATTCGCTAGTCCATACTACGAAGAAAATAAATAAAAGCTCCTACAGTAATTCTTAAAATAGTCGTTAGACAAGAGCTAGAATCAAAAAACCATAAGTCCATAAGTCCACTAATTGGCTTCTCGGAAATATCATAAAACTCAAAGAAAGATTAGAAGAGACCATCGGAAGCACACAAACTACGGAACATTTAAACCACCACACATTCAAAATCAACCAAAATTAACAAAGAGGTCATTATTGGTCTAATTTTGGATAATATCACTTTCTATATTAAAAAAATCGTTATATAATATTTTTCAAGTGCTATCCGTTGCCCTGCTTCAACAATTGTTGTTGTTGTTAAGTTATTGAAATGGAATCAGATATAAATAACGTAGGTAGACGGCACCTGGGATTTTCTTTCGTCATGTTTAATACCTTAAACTGTTATTATTTTTCTAAAAATTTGGGTGCATACTATTTTCGACATGAGGAATCTACCTGCAAAGTTTAAAGAAATTCTGAGAGTTCGACTCAAAACACTTCCCTTGTTAGATATAATCATTATATATGATTTGAGTAGACGTCCTTCAAAAAAAAAATGAATACCAAATCACAAGATAGTCGAAATCCAACAAAATGTCTCCAAAAAACATTATCTCGGACGAACAATTATACATATAAAAAACTAGTGACAACTTGCTAATTAAATTAAAGACTAATTAGTCTTAATGAACGCCCTTTCTTGTCAACGCATGTCAAATTAATTTTTGGCAAAGTCTAAAAAAACATTAAGAAACTATTAGAGATATGTTAGGGATAAGAGAAATTTTTTCGTCAGTGTAAGCGATATATAATTTAAATAGTTTTTATTTAAATCTTGTGAACAAGGCAAAAACAAGGTAAAAATTTTCTCGAACGATTCTGTTTTAAATATATCGTCCCCAACTCAGACCGTTGAACTACCCAGAATAATAAAAAATATGAATCGCCTATATTATTCATCTGGGCGGTCTTAAATGAGTCAAGTCTTACACCGTTCACTTAAAAAGAATGTTTTATTTAACGATATAACGGCGTAGGATCTTAACTTGACCACGGATCGCTAAAAGTTTCATTCTCTGCTTTTTCTTATACCCAAGCACCCGGCCTAGTAAATCTGCAAACTAATTTTGTAATCTAGAACTTCATTTATTTTTTGAAATTGTTATATCGTTTGTTTGCCCGATTGGAAACATCATTGAAGAGAATTTTGATTGCTCGGGCACGCCACCCGCAAATGACGAAATTCCGAGATCGAATTCCGTTTTATAGAATTCTGCGTGGACTTTTAGGATAAATGCAAGCTGATTGAAGGTATTCAAAGGCAAACAATCAATATATCATCAATTTCTAAAAATAAATGGAGGTCTAGATTACGAAATAAGTCTGAAACTTTACTGGTGTGCTTGGGTATAAGAAAAATCTGAGAGCGATCCATAGACAAGTTAAGATCCTATGCCCTTATATCGTTAAATACAACATTCTTTTTAATTGCACAGTGTAAGCTGTGGCTCATTTAAGACCGCCCAGATAAATAATATCGGCGATTCATATTTTTTTATTATTCTGGGTAGTTCAACGGTCTGAGTCGGGAACGATATATTTAAAACAGAATTGTTCGAGAAAATGTTTACCTTGGTTTTACCTTGTTTACATTGTTTTTTTCTATTAGTTTTTATATACTGTGGGTAACTTAAGTAAGACTTTCTTAGCGAACCAGAAGCCAAGCAGAAGTCTTCGTCAACAAATTATTAAGTAATATTGTCCTTTTCAGAGATCTGTGCCTAATGGAAGAGGAAAAAATTAGGATGGAATGAGGTTCTCGTTTGGATGCCCACTCTTTTTTACGAAATTATGGGCAGCACACATTTAAGAGGAATTGACGAAAAAGTTGTTTGTGGCCGTGTGGCCGTCCATCATTTTTTCTTCTTTTTTGTTTTTCCATTAGGCACCGATCTCTGAAAAGGACAATACATTCTCGTTAGTTTTGAAAAGTGCAGATTAAACCATTCATTAATTAAGTTTTATTCAAAACAGAATTGTCCGAGAAAATTAAAAATTTAATTAATTTAAGATTGCAATTGAAAAAAATCGATCAATTGGGTACTCCAACTCGTTTCGTTAAACGAGCACCACAAATATGTTTTTTTAAGGTAGAATTTCTTAGATATCCATGGATCAATAAATATTCTTTGTAGACATAAGATTAAATAAAAAAATTCTCTTCAATTTAATCCTATGATTTTCAAAACTCATCCAGAAATTTTTTAAAAAATCAATAAATTTCTCGGCCGGTCTGAAACAATTTGGATAGTGTAGGTATGCCTAAATTAGGATATAATTTCTTAGAGATTCATAGATCTATCAGGATTCTACGTCAATGGGTTGTTAAATAAAACATCATCTTTAATTTAATCCTATGAAATTCAAAATTCATCCAGAAATTTTTACAAAAATCAATAAATTTCTCGGCCGGTCTGAAACAATTTGGATAGTGTAGGTATGCCTAAATTAGGATATAATTTCTTAGAGATTCATAGATCTATCAGGATTCTACGTCAATGGGTTGTTAAATAAAACATCATCTTTAATTTAATCCTATGAAATTCAAAATTCATCCAGAAATTTTTATAAAAATCAATAAATTTCTGGGCCGGTCTGACAACTGTAGTTTAATTGAAGATAGAATTAGTTATAAATCCATAAGTCAATCAAGATTCCTTGTAAACATAAGATTAAATAAAATATTCTCTTTGATATCATTTTAATAATTTCAAAATTCATCGAGAAATTTCGGAAAAAAATCGATACATTTGTCAGGGAGACTGAATAGGAACTGTTCTCTTGGTATCCCCAAACAAGAATTATTCGCAGACCCATAAGCTAATCAATATTCTACGCTAATATAAAATTACATCATTTAATCCTAAATATAACAAAATCCTGCTATAAATATTCACAAAGGTAAACAATATTTTCGGACGCTCTAAATCACAGATGAACTGAATGGTAGCTTTTGAATTTCGGAATTCGGAAACGAAAACTGGCTGGAATGTGGAAATTCCGTTCATCTCTGCTCTGAATTCATTATTTGCGTAAGATAGCGATTCATAAGCCAATTAAGATTCTTCGTGAATATGAAATCGAGTACAACATTCCTCTTAAATTATAATATTAAGTCATATTCCATTGAGAACTTTTTTGAAAACCTCGACGTACAAAAATTAACTATTAATTTCTATAGTCAATATTCAAAACTAAATGATATATT
The DNA here is from genome assembly GCA_963931815.1 of Caenorhabditis plicata. Classification (NCBI taxonomy): domain Eukaryota; kingdom Metazoa; phylum Nematoda; class Chromadorea; order Rhabditida; family Rhabditidae; genus Caenorhabditis; species Caenorhabditis plicata. Next base: position 11,947,167 of record OZ007491.1, on the reverse strand, counting down.
GCAAAGGATTCCAAAGAACCCTAAGGGTACAACACAATCCAATAAATATATTACGACTCTATAAAATCCACTGTTTTTTGATAAATACAAAGTACACATATACTAGCTATTTTAATAAATATTTAAACAAACAGATATGGCGCTAACAGATGAAATATTAATATTTCGCGATTTCTTTAAAATTTCACTGGAATCTCCAATTTCTTCGAAAAGCTTTTGTTGACGTGTTTTTGTCATTAAACTGATCAATAATAGCAAAACAAACAATTGGACTTGAAATTGGATTCACCTCATCTTCAATGTGGTACCTGGAAAAACTCGACGTCAGTAAAGATATCAAATAACTCATATAGAAAAAATGAGAAAAATTAAAATCAATTGTTAAAAAATTGAATGGAAACAGGCGGGAAGAATAGCATCATAATTTAGAACACAAAATGGAGCAAAAACAATAGAATTGTTTAGTTGTTAAGACAACAAATGACACAAAAAGGATGCACGTTGCTTTCTTTTTTGGAACAAAAAAATTCTGAAAGGAATTGTGAATTTTAAAGTGTCAAGCACATTGAAGGGGAAAAAACGGAAAAATCTAATTATGGAAATGACAATGTTTCAAGTTTGTTCTCTATTTTGGAAGGTTCGACGGACAACTTTAATGCGAAGGTCGTAAAAATGATAGATGGATTGTATTTTTGGAAATATCAATTAGTGGAATGGTCTAGGTTAAATTGATGTTTATAATTTATTTCATAAATAGTAGGGCTTTCAAGCTAATTAGTAGCATTCGTAGTAAATACATGAATGTATAAACTTTATCACATTTTTTTGATGAGAATAATTCACGCTAACTGGTATGGTAATATGATGATGGCTCAAGAAACCTTTTCAACACTACATTTTTAGAAACATATTAATATGTTTAATATAGTTTAAGACAAGCCTAGTTCAAATAACGTTCAAAATATTTTGTTAAAAATACGTAAACCCCAAAAATCGCGCCGCATTGCAAGTCTTCGCATCAATTGAGCGAAACAAAGCTTTTAATTTATTATTTTTTCAAAATCTTTTATTGATTAATTATTATTTAACAAAACATTAGTTTAAAGGTTTTATGGTTTTCAGGAAATTATAACGGTTTATTAAAAATATTATTTTGATTTTTATTTGATTTTTCAACGAACTTTCCCTGTTCAGAGATCGGTGCCTAATGTAAGAGTAATAAAAGAAGAGAAAATGATGGGGCCACAAAAAACATTTTTCTCAATTCCTCTTAAATATGTGCTGCCCATAATTTCGTAAAAAAGAATGACCGTCCAAACGAGAACCTCATTTCATTCTAATTTTTTTGATCTTCCATTAGGTACCGATCTCTGAAACAGACAATTTCTCCTTCAAAAAATTAAAAAATCCACATAATTCTTTCAAAAAATGTTTAATACTATTTTAAGAAATTTTAATATCCAGAGAAGAAAACGTGTTTCTGTTAATTAATAAATAATAAATAAATTTAAAGTTGCATTTCGCGCAATTGGTGCGAATTCCTTTGCTGTGCGGCGCGATATCGTGGCAGTGGAGGGCGTAAAAATTTTCAGATACGCTTAAAAATCTGAAAATCGTTATTCCCCATTTTGGCCTGCTGCGGTAACAAATTCGAACTTTATTAAAATTTAGCATTATAGGTTTTCGATGACCTCAGTAGAAAGATACAATGAACTAACCATTATAACAGAATAAAGTATATTGAAAAATTAAAATCATTAAAATGGTGGCTATTCATTCCTCTAGGAAACCCATCTGTCCTTGATGGAAGAGAAATATTTATTTGTTTTTTTTTTAAATGCAATTCGTCATTCCGGAAATCGTGGGAATTCAGTTCTAATCTCATGCAAATAATACTACAAACTAAATAAAAATGCATTATTATCTAGCATCGATGTTTTACTACCTTTATCTACAATTATATATTAAAATAATAAATCAACATGCTTTGGAATTTGAGAAAGGTTGTCATTTCAAGTGCTGAGGCTATATATCTTATTAAAATTTATATTGATTTATTTATATTAAAGAAAATACACTGAAAATATACAGAACTTTTTAAATATTCACAAGAGAGGTTTCCCTGAATTTTATATTAAATTAGTATTTTTAACCTAAACATTCTAAAAAAAACAGGATAGAATAGAAATTAGAATATAAACGTAGACTAGATTTCTTAAAAGAATTATAATTTTAACAAGTTTACATTATAAAAAGCGTAAAACTAACTTTCAGATAATGTTTACAATTAGCGCAGCCGTTGTACAAGCGCGTACAAGCGTTATAATTAATTTATAGTAACAAATCACTACAATCTATCTAGAGCAACTATCTATAGAAGGCTTTAGGTAGTAGTAAAATACTTACGGCTTCATTAATATTTCAAATTTTTTAATTGATGCGCACTGAATGATTAATTTCGGTGTCCAGAAAAGATGTTCAAATTACATGTTTTAATAAGAAGCGCATATTTTTAAGTAATTTAAGGCTGACTTGAAAAAATGACGCATCACGCTATCTGAAAATAATACGTGTAAATTAGTAAGACACGTTTAAATATTGAAAAATATTAATTTCAATTTGGTGTGGATGCGGAAAGCATTGGAAAACAAAATCAAGCAATAATTGGCGAGCCGTTGCATATTTGTATCAAGCGCATGATTCAAATATTTTAATTATATACTTTTCTTATTAAAATGCCTTTAATTAAAATATCTCAGAAAAAGTTAAATACAAATTGCATCCCAGGACAAAGCGTGTCCAAAAACACATTTGGAAGCAGAGCAAGGAAGGATAATAGAAGGATACAATTGATAAAACCAAGAAAGCCTTTTTGCCAAAACGCAAGCCTTCTTGGCTTCATCTTAAAATTGTGTTTTTCCAATTTAGAACATAATTTTATATTGTTTTGTCCTGGAGTGCAAATTGAATTGTTAAACAGGAAATATGCGACGGCTTTTTCATAATTTCTTGATCTTATGTTTTCCAATTCCGCTTTCCGCAACAATTAAAACTATTTGAAACATTAACGAAACCGTAAGTAACTTACCATTACATGAATCGGAGAGTTGCTCTAGATAGAGTTATTTGTTGCTATAAAATAAAATAAAATAAAACTTGTACACCGACCGCACTTTCACGGTCTGAAATATTTTACATCCACATTTTAATTTCACTCAGAGATTATTACCTTTCCGACGCCAATTACGTCATTTCAAAAGTGCGACAGTTTTTATTAATTACGTCTCGCTTCATATTTGTTTGTTTAACATTTTAATTGAAGTTCATTAAGAAACTAATCAAACGTTTGTCTTATTGGTTATTAGGTAAATAGATAATAATAATTGTTTCAGCAGAATGTTTAAACTTTCACATTTCTCTTTGTACATTTCAAATGTAACATCTTGAAATGTGATTCGTTTATGACTACCTATTATCAAAGTATAAGAAATTGACAATTCAAATTTTATTTTCATAAAGAATAAAAGTAATAAATCTGATTTGATCTAGAAATTTTGAAGAAATATAATGAAAAACAGAGAAGTTATAAACATAAATTGAATATTTGTTTCATGTTATCTTTGAGACCATTGAAAATAATTCAAAAATTTTAAAATTGAATTTTCAATTTCTTATATTTTGATAATATTTAATTAGGATAGAAGTGGATGCGTAGCAGAGACGGGAGGAATTCCGGATTCCGGACGAATAATGTTAAATTAGATAGTGTAATAAATCGTGATTTTTTGCGGAAGTGTATATTTTTTCAGACGGGAGCAATTTTCGCTTTTTTCTATAATTAATAACATCCATATTTCTTAAAATTGCATTTTTTGTACGCCAATTGAAACGAAAAAGGAGGAGCTTAGTTAAAGCGCTTGACGGTATTTTCCCAGAAAAATATTATTCTTAAAGGATAATTTTGAATAAATCTGGGAAACTAGCGTAAAATTCGTTCCTGATTATTTACGTATTTACGTAAGCGAGACACGATTAAATATGACAATTATGGTATTCTCTCAAGGTTCTTGTTAGACAAAAATCGATAAAACCGTTCTAACAGAACAAAATTATCTTAATCTTCCAATAAATGAAGAAAGTAAATAATTCGAATTCATCCATCGAACCGGAAAGTACTTAAACTTCAAAAAGAAGAAGAAGAAGAAATAATAAAAGAGTGTTTTGCAATCTAAAAGAAAGGTAATTATCAATATAATGTGAGAATTGAATATTAAAGGTTGCAAAGAATATAAAAATTTTATTATTATAATGTTGTTATTATCAAAATCAATCAATAGTAACGATAAGAAATAAAGGAAAGCCTTAATAAAAGGATCAGATGGTGTTTTTTATAGACAAATTTGATTAAGAATCCAATTAATTATAAAAAAGGATAAATAAATAATATCCGCTTAATTGGATAAAGTAATAATGAAAATGAAAGAAGACCGACAATCAATATTTATTCAAAATTTGGTTGGAATGCAATCAAAAACCGGTACAAGTACAATTAATTGAGTATAATAATAAACATTGATTCTATTTAATTCTATTTGTTCCATTTTTTGTACAATTTTCAGCTACCTCGCCAATCTCCCCCCAAATTACCTACCTACTTAATAAGGTAATCAAGTGTGATACTTTTACTACTAGTTTCCTCTAACTTTATTTGTTTTGTCTATTTGTTTATTTTTTGTAGGTAATTTAATTTCGTCACGGCTCAATGAATTCGCCATCATTTGTTGTTTAACATGTCAATTATTGTTTGAAAAATCATTGTGGTTGCAATTTTGTTAGTTTTAATTATATACCATGGTGGTCTGAAAAATTATTCAACGCTTTTAATGATGTCAAAACTGAAGGTGCATTTTTTCAATGAAAAATGTAATTTTTTAAAAGAATACATGACATTTTATTTCCTGACAAAATTAGTTTTTTCCTTGATAGCCATCCTAAAGACGTAATAACAAGTTTTTAAAAGAAAGTTGAGGACCGTGGACGAGTGCAATCTCTTCCACTGTTTACGATTTGTAATTTTATAAACGTGTTTATAACAAAAAATTTTTAGTAATATTTAATTAAGCACGTCTTAGACCATCTAAAAATAGTAAAATGTTCCCAAAAAGTTAGATTTGAGCACGTTTACTGAGCTCATTTTTTAACCCTACACGCGTCAAATAGAAATAAGCGATTTTGCGATTTTCAACCTGAGTGGAAATGTTTACGTCGTTATAATAAAACAGTTTTTAATTATATTTAATTAAGCACGTCTTAGACCATCTAAAAATAGCAAAATCTTTCCAAAAAGTTAGATTTGAGCATGTTTACTGAGCTCATTTTATTTTGCGATTTTGCGATTTTAAACCGTATGTAGAAATTTTTACGTAGAGTTCAGCTATTGCAGGCTCATCAAAAATATTCAAAAGAAACTATGGTTTATAGACACACGTCAACTGAAAATGATCATTTTTTAATATTTAAATGAGTCTTATAACGTAATGCTGGTTAATTTCAGAATACTTATTTTCGTAACTTTTATAGGCATATTTTAAACTGCACAAAAAAACCGATTTTCTCATGGAGCAACTATATCCGAGAACCATTTGTGAGCTCATAATTTAAAGATTTCACTTGACAGTTTACGACGACTATTATAAATTAATTCAAAAAGTATACATGAAGCCTTACAATGAATTCATTGCAATGACATTTTCATTTGGCGTGCGTGGCTCGGGCGTGGCTCTGCGCTACTTGGATTTGGGCTGGATTTGCGTTTTTTGACAAGAGCCAACGATAATTACATCAATATAATGCTCTCATCTAGCTAATAACAGAATTAGTTAAATGTATACTCTCCGGAATGTTTTGGCTCTTATGTCAATAAATCACAACTCGACAGCGTTTTTTCAAAACCAGTGGCCGTGGAAGTGTCGCGTAGTGTCCACCGCCGTCAGCCTTTTCTTGTAAAGAAGGCTATAAGTTAAAATTGGCGATTATTATTAATTTATCAGAATGTTAATTTAACAAAATAGGGCATCTCGATCATGATTAAGCGAATAAACAAAATCGCTAGCACGCCACCCGCAATAACAAATTGACAGCCTCATTTAAGCCATGATATCTTAATTGATTAATAAAAATTGCCGAATTGTCTAAATTTAAATAGTTACGATTTTCTTAAAACTATACAAAAAAGTCCACGTGAAAATTAGTAAAACACATTGCAAAATTGACATTTTTCGGGTAGTAGAAGAATTTAAAGAAAAACAAAACAAACAAGAGTTGAACAAATTAGGTTGTATAACAATAAAAAGTGTTTCATTTCAGATGTGAGAACCACGTGGTCTTCTTTCCACACCACGTGTTGTCTCAGACAGCGAGGCAAAGCAAAGAACAACGAGGAGAATCATTTCAAGGGTAATTTATCAAACACAGAAAAAACACTTGCGTCTAACTCATGACATGTCAAAATTATAAATGGCATGATAATATTGTTTCCATTCTACGTTTACCTAAATTTTGTATAGTTATCAGAATTATATGGTGTTATAATGATTATTGAAAGTTATCAATTATAGGTGTTGAAATTAGATAATAATGTATAGTTAACCGCATAATTTATATCAAATTTTGCGACAACGTATTGCGAACCGCTGCGCAGCGAGACAGAGACATACAACATAAAATATACAACAACATCTCTTTATATAATTTTCTCGATGCGTAGAGGTTCTTAAAACATTGATACAGATCAGAGACGGGCGGGATGACAATTGTTGAATTTCGGAACCCGGAATTCGGAATATCATTTGAAAATACGAAATCCGGAAACCGGAACTCCGTCCATCTCTGATATATATTGAGGGAAGGAAATAATGATTCCTTTCACCAGAAAACCAGGGCTCTTCTGAGTACATGGGATTGGTCGGTTTACCGGTTCGGATTGCCGGTCAATATATATATATATATACACTAGCTGACAAAAGTTTTGTCACAATTTTTTTTTCATGTTTAACTTTTTTGTGACTTGACCAAATTGGCTGATTTTTTGATATGATAGATTCATATGGTTGTAGATTATTTTACAAACTCCCGCTTGTGATTACGATGATCCGTTTTACAGTGACAAACGTTTATCGTAAAACGCGTAGCTCAAAGATATTACGCACTTTTCTTGCACTGCATTTTTTAATAATTTTTAAAGTTCAATTATATTTTTTTCATAATTTATTGAAAATAGCAGTAATTGGCAACATTTTAGAGATGACTCTACGTAAAGAAACTCCAATTGCCACCCGGCAAGCTGTTATCAATATGAGGGAAAACGGAATGTGTGGTACCGAAATTAACATGGTAATTTAAACTAAATTTTGCTACTATAACATATGAAACACTGATTCACATAAAATATCAACAAATCAGCCAATTTGGTCAAGTCACAAAAAAGTTAAACCCGAAAAAACATTTGTGACAAAACTTTTGTCAGCTAGTGTATATATATATATATAATCGATAGCAATTAGTACAACTTTGAATGTTAATGACAACTTCCATATAAATTTCAATTTCAGCGGAAACAACCTAATACTAAGGACTACGATCGACTGGAAAACTGATATTGTATTGTGAAAAACACTCTTGACGTCGGTTTCACTTCAGTTTGTAGTGAAACCGGCGACATATCAGTTAACGGGTCGTTCTCGGTTTGCCTGTGATATATTGTTCTTATGACATTTATCAACAATTTCACAGATAAGTTTGGTCTAGAACAACTTGTCAATCCCATATTAATATAAGAAACAAGAAATGATACAATGACAACTGCACGCCAACTGGTATGGTTTTGAAATGAGCTCAGTAAAAGTGCTCAAAGCTAACTTTGCGGCAAGATATTAATATTTTTAGATAGTTTAAGACAAGCCTAGTTAATTTAGCATAATCATTATTTTATTGAAGATACGTAGCAGTTTTCAGAAAGGCTTAAAAATCGAAAAAGCGCTATTTGCAGTTGGCGTGCAACTGTAATCGCCGTTGGGTTCAGGCCGAAACAACGAAGTTTAGAGTTCGGAGCTGAAATTTGGATTATGGGGTAACCAAACACGAGGGATTCACCTCACAAAATATTAGCTTCGTACGATTTCAGCATCATGCTGAAAAAGAGGGCTGAAAATCTGTCATTTTTTGAACGGGGCAATTTGGTGCAATTTGACCTATATTAAAGGAATCAGCTCGAAAAGGGCTTTCAAATGAGCTATCGGAAATGATTTTTGGCCGAAACACAAAACATTTGAGACCACCCGTATAATTTATACATGCGATATTTTTGCTTCTCGGTATAGTTTTCTAATACACCCTAAATTTGGGCAAAATCTCGGATAGGTCGTCGCCGATTGGACTGTATTTGAAAGACAGTACAGTTTAAGAGAGTTCATTCAACGGGAAGTCTAAAAGAAGAGTCTTTTGGGTCTTTTGGTCTTTTCTCTTTTGGGTTTTAGACCCATTTATTTTTACCCACTTAAACCATTTTGTGGTTCCTAATTTTTTGTCAGTATACTGTTTGAATCATAAGGAATCTATCTGCAAATGTTTATCGAAATTCGAGATGGAGACCTAAAACACTTCCCTTGTAAGTTTTTTTCTAATTCTTCCATTAGACACCGATCTCTGAAATATGCAATACTTTTTTAAAATTATGTTTGTAAATTAAAAACGGATATTTACTATTGATTTACTACTGGGCAAATGAACATATTGTTTAAAAACTTTCTACAAAAACAGATGGTTAAAAATTGAAAAATTTGAAAGTATTTTTTTTTTTGAAAATAAATACTTTGAATTAGCACCTGCTGGCCACCACGAACGTTTTAATTCATTGAACATTTCTTTCAATGGGATGTAAATTGAATTTATAAAAAAGGTGGTTAGATTGAGGGGCTCGGAAATAATATTCAAGGAACAGCTTGCTAAAATGATTTAAACGGGGATTTTAAAAACTTCAGTAAAAAATCTAATCAAAGGGAGAAGACTCGTGGGATTGGAAGGATTAGTCGTTAGTGTTCAGTCCCGGTTCGGTTTTCCGGTAAAAATGAATATATAGGCAATCTACATCAAATATATTGTATAATTACTTAGAATGTTAATGATATATTAACCTCAAAAATAAGCGAAAATCATTGACCAGCAAACCGAAGCAGTTTTTTAGCGGTTTCTAGTGATACCGGCGTAAAACCGGATAAATGTCGGCTAACGCACGCCAACTGGAAACATGAGTTTTATAATTTTTAAGCTTGTTTTACACTTTCACGTGTATTTAACACAAATAATGTCAAAGTCAGTTTGCCAGATTTTCCTTAAACTCTCTAAAAATATTTAAAAACTTAGATTTGAGCACGTTTTCTGATATCGTGTTATTAGCCTTCCAGTTGGCGTGCTAACGGATCGTCGTTTTTTGTTAAACAAGGAAGAAAAAATATTTCTATCAAAGGGACACAACACTTCTCCGAGACAACGTTAACTATAAGAATCAGAGAAAAGGAACATAACTACGGCAAATTACACTAATCCAATTGGAATGGTTAAGTTGGGGACTCAAAAACAATGCTCATTTTGCCTATTTCGGTAAGAAGAGCATATTTTTAGATATTTTAAGACGGGATAGTAAAAATGAGGTGTCAAGTTACATAAAAATAATACTCGTAAATTAATAAGACACTATTAAATAATAATAATAAAATGTTAATTTACACTTGCACTCCACTGTCAAGAAACCGCGCCGCATTGCAAAAAACTTCCCACCAATTGCAAACTCAACCTTTTAATTTATTATTTTTATTTTCAATATTTTATTTATCAGCATGTGGTTTTTAATTAAACATGTTTAAAAATGAAACGTCTCATTCTGCAGAAATCCTGATGAATTAATGAAAACAAATTCATAGTACCTCAATTAATGGACCAGAAGAGTCTTCATTATTGATATAATTGACTTGTAAATATTTAAAATGAAATAAATTAAAAGGTTGACTTTGCAATTGGTGCGAAGTCTTCTGCAATGCGGCACGGTTTCGTGGCAGTGTATATATTTTAATAAAAGTTCTTCCAAGTTAGGTCACGTGGTTTTTAATTAAAAATGTTTAAAAATGAAAATATCGAGTATTTCAGCTGACAAGCAATATATAAAACTAATATAAACTCAAGTCACATTAATAATGAATTTGAAAAGAGCGGTCAACTATGCTTGAAATAACGCGAACGGCAGAATGCAAGATTAAATATGAAATGACAACAACTTGTTCAGAATTATCAATGAATATTTAAATTCGTATCAATGATAAACCAACACAAAATATGACTCATATTCGGAACATCTAAAAACGGCAATAAATCGAATAAGCAAAATAGAATTGTGGAAAATTGAAAACCCAATTAAAGAAGGAGTAGAGCATACAAATTGGATTCGGTTCAAATGTGTTTGAAGATCGTATTCAAATTGTTGAATTCAATACCTCTTAAATTCATTCGAAACAGTAGGTTTTGGTATATTTTTATCAATGGTCAATTTAAATTTCATAATGTACACCAGAGATGGGCGGAATTCCGGTCATTTTTCGATTCCGAATAGTCAAATGTGATTCTGAAATTCCAAAACTGTTATTTGAACTTTACTTATGGAAATTAATTTTGTTTGCTGTTTAACTCTGATCTTAAAAAAAATAATTAAATGTTTTTCAACAACTGACAATAATTAATTGATAAAATTATTAAACTTAAAGTTGCATAATCTTGCAGCTTGTATTGTCGTGGTGTAGGTTGATGAAAAATTAGGGGTAAAGGAGCATACCCCGAAAAAAGATGGTCTCGCTTGGGCTGGTGTAGATTTAATTTGCAATTTGTTTATTATTTCGCATTTATTATGTGTTGTATTATGTAGTATGTATTATGTTGATGTAACAACCAATTTATTACGAGAAAACAATATAAAACAAAAAATGTGACGAAAAAAAAAAGCGAAATAATAAACAAATTGCAAATTAAATCTACACCAGCCCAAGCGAGACCATCTTTTTTTGGGGCATGCTCCTTTATTCCTAATTTTTCATCAACCTATACCACGACAATATATAAAATCGAAATAAACATCAATATAAAATTCTTTGTTTATTATAATTTAAATCTTGTTTTAATCCTTATCTTAAGTTTTTGAAGAAATCTATCGTGGGAATCCAGAGTTATTCGTTTTCGAAATTTTTTGTTGAAAATGCGCTCCAATGAAATTATCAATTTTTGTCGTAGAAATTGTGAAATTTTTGCTTTATTATAATTAAAAGATTGTTCTAAGTATAATAACACTATTGTAGAAAATTCTCTCGAGGGAATCCAAAGAAATTGAATTTTGAAAAATTTGTTTGAAAATGCGCTCGAATAAAATTATCGATTTTCGTCATAGAAATTGTAAAATTCTTTGTTTATTATAATTTAAAGCTTGTTTTAATTCTTATCTCATGTTTTTGAAGAAATCTATCGTGGGAATCCAGAGTTATTCATTTTCGAAATTTTTTGTTGAAAATGCGCTCCAATGAAATTATCAATTTTCGTCGTAGAAATTGTGAAATTTTTGCTTTATTATAATTAAATGATTGTTCTAAGTATAATAACACTATTGTAGGAAATTCTATCGGTGGAATCCAAAAATATTGAAATTTGAAAAATTTGTTTGAAAATGCGCTCGAATGAAATTATCGATTTTCGTCATAGAAATTGTAAAATTCTTTGTTTGTTATAATTTAAAGCTTGTTTTAATCCTTATCTTAAGTTTTGGAAGAAATCTATCGTGTCCAGAGTTATTCATTTTCGAAATTTTTTTGTTGAAAATGCGCTCCAATGAAATTATAAATTTTCGTCGTAGAAATTGTGAAATTTTTGTTTTATTATAATTAAAAGATTGTTCTAAGTATAATAACACTATTGTAGAAAATTCTATCGAGGGAATCCAAAGATATTTTGAAAAATTTGTTTGAAAATGCGCTCGAATAAAATTATCGATTTTCGTCATAGGAATTGTAAAATTCTTTGTTTATTATAATTTAAAGCTTGTTTTGATTCTTATCTCAAGTTTTTGAAGAAATCTATCGTGGGAATCCAGAGTTATTCATTTTCGAAATTTTTTTGTTGAAAATGCGCTTCAATGAAATTATCAATTTTTGTAGTAGAAATTGTGAAATTTTTGCTTTATTATGATTAAAAGATTGTTCTAACTATAATAACACTATTGTAGAAAATTCTATCGAGGGAATCCAAAGATATTGAATTTTGAAAATTTTGTTTGAAAATGCGCTCGAACTAAATTATCGATTTTCGTCATAGAAAATGTAAAATTCTTTGTTTATTATAATTTAAAGCTTGTTTTAATTCTTATCTCAAGTTTTTGAAGAAATTTATCCTGGGAATCCAGAGTTATTCATTTTCGAAATTTTTTGCTGAAAATGCTTGAAAAAGGCATAATTATTTTTGATCCGTCCACTCGCTGCTGCTACATTTCTCACTCAAAATTATTTTTCTATTTATTTAAATTATTTCTTATGCCGGACATTGTATGGCTTATGCACGCTAATGAACCTACCAAAAATAAACTTTGACGGCTTATATCTTGGCTCAGAGAAAAATTGCGCCGATTTTGAATTTGGAATCAGCGCATCAGAATCTATCAATGGTGCTAGTCTCATCAAAATCTCAAGCGGACGCTAAAATGACTTTCCTTGTAAAAACAACGTGGAAGTTAACAAATAGATATTTACGGCTACATGGCAAATGAAATAAGTTGAATTAAACATCTCAAATTCAGATTTTTATGATATTATTACGAATTAAGACAGCAACTCTAAAATCACGTGAATTTACCGACAATCTCACAGATGATTTTGGGCTAAAGCAAATTCTTAATCCCATAATAATATAAGAAACAAGGAATGATAGAATGACAAATGTTAAAGCCCAAACCGTGATTTATTTGAGAAAACCCGATATAATTTATACCAGCGATATTTGATGGAATATTTTAGTTGGCGTGAAATGACAACAACTTGAAGCAGATTACGAAACAATCCAAATGAAAAAGGTTTGTAGTTCCAGTCCTCTGCTGCTCTGAAAAAAAGATGCTCAATGAAATGAATTTGTTTTGAAAAAAGAAAGAAAATTGTTTGAAAACGACAACAACATTCACACACAAAAAAAACCAGACGAAGAATGGTGTTTTTTTTAAGAAATCGAGCAGAGAAACCAATTAAATTTGGAATGCTGGAATTCAAATTCTGGAACAAAATTATAGTTTTCGAATAATAAATAGATATGTAGAATAGACCTGAATAGGAAATGCGGTTTGTGAATGTTTACGATAATAATAATAATAACAATAACAATTCAATGGAATTTAATTTTAAATATTATTTAATTGAATTTTGGGTGAATGAATGGGAAATGAGAAACTTTTATTCAATGGAATTAATAATCGACGAGATGGTTAATGTCAAATTGAAATTTTGAATGCTGGAACAAACGCTATTTGGCACGAAAAATAATATGGTATGATTAAAGTCAATTTGAGTCAGAAATATTTTGAGAGAACAGAATAATTTTTTTTTTAAATCGAACTTGCTTTCGCTGAACCAAACCAACTTGTATGGTAATAAAATGAGCTCAGTATGGGTGCTCAAATATAACTTTTTAGAAAGATACTAATATTTTTAGATAGTTTAAGACTATCTTAATTAAATTGTTGTAAGAACTTGTTCCTTATAAAGAAGTAAAAACTTTCATACACGTTTAAAATAGCAAAATCGCTTATTTCGATTTGGCGTGTGTATGGTAATAAAATGAGCTCAGTAAACGTACTCAAATCAATCTTTTTGGAAAGATATTAAAATTTTTAGATAGTTTAAGCCTAATCCTAGATAACTTGCCGTGAAAAACGACTTGTTAAAATACGTAATAATTGTCAGACACACTTAAAATCGAAAACTCGTTATTTCCCGTTGACGTGAATGGGAAACAATGATTTTCTTATATTTACGCGTGTCATACAACTTTCACGTCTACTTCAGACATATATTGTCTACATTAGTTTATCTGTTTTCCCTTAAACTCTCTAAAAATATTAAAATCTTCACAAAATTATATGTTTGATCACGTTTTCTGGGCTTGTTTTATTAGCATCTAATGCACGCCTACTGGTATTCTTAAAAAATGAACTCAGTAAACATGCTCAAATCGAATTTTTTTGGAAGGATATTTATATTTTTAGATAGTTTAAGAAAAGCTTAATTGAATTGTAGCAAAAACGTTTTTCTTAAAAAGACGCAAAAATTTTCAGACACTCTTAAAAATCGGAAAATCGTTATTTCCAGTTGGAGTGCTAATGTGACGTTTAGAACTATAAATCACCCGCCAAAAGAATTCGTAAAAACTGGAGCTCAGAAAGTAATTTAAAATTTATATATATATATATAAATAGTGAAAATGTAAGATATATATTTAGTTGTATGTAAGATATATAGTTTTTTTTTAAATTTGTGCTAGACATGAGATATTTTAAGAGAACTATGTAATATTGCCACTCTCAATAGAAAATGACAAGCTCACTTAAGGAATTAGATCCTAATTTATTAATCAATCTTAACTTGACATGGAATACCTACATTTCCCTTTTAAAAATTCAGAAAAGTGGAAAATGTGATTGTGAAATTGCCAAAATTTGCGGCTGGCGTGACGGAGTAAGTTCAGAAAGTTTTTGAACAAGCCTTAAGCTGGATAAAACATCCTTCTATTTATTTTTTATATTTAATCTTATTTGGAGAGTACTGTAATATAATCTCAAACTTTTCAAGAATCAAACGTTTCGGTTGCATGTCAAATGGAAATAACAATTTTCTTTTATTTACGCGTGCCAAGATTCACGCTTTCCCCAATAGATTTTTAATGGGGATTGCTTTCCAATCGGCCACAGAAGACAAAAAAATCATGATGACGCAGTTTCAGAGCTTTCAACTGAGACTGTCGAAACTTATGCGTGACGACAATCAATTGAGTCACAGAGGTTAGCCATAACATCAATAAAGTTAAAATTCAAGTTATTAACTATTCAATCTTATGAATTAACAGAAGAGGGGAATTGTTCACGTAAAAGGTGTCACTTCGATTGTCAATCAAGTATGATGTCGGATCAATCAAACTTATTTTCATTGTTTTTTAAGCTGGAACAAGGTAATTTTATTTTTTAAGAAAATTATTAATAATTAGTTATGTTCTCATTCATTACATGTATAAATCTAATATTTTTTGTCATTGTAGTCCCTATTGATGAAGTATTAATGCATTTTCCATGAAAATCAGTTTGTTTCTTCAAAAATATTTAGCAAAGTTGTGTTTTTTCAAAGTTTAAATAATCTGTGTTAATTTTAGAATGCATTTCTTGTAGTACATTTCTTGAATTATAAAATTATCCGTTGTTCTGTTCCACAAATTATATGTGAGCATCTTTTCTGACCACACCATTTAAATCTTTGTTTGTTGTAACAAAAATAGTTTAATGTGGTCCACTGGTCTCTCACGAAATTATCCTTGAGCTGGATGAAATATCCAATCCACGGATACTTTATAAAACATCCTTATATGTCTTATTTGGGGAGTACGCTAATCTAAAACTTTTCAAGAATCAAACATTTCAATTGCATCCAAATGGAAATAATAATTTTCTTTTATTTACGCGTGTCTTACAAGATTCACGTGTACTTTACACAAATATCGTCTACGTTAGTTTGTCAGCTTATTCTCAAACTCTCTGAAAATTTAAATATCTTCATAAAATACTACATTTCTGTACGTCTTCTGAACGTTCCAGTTGACATGTCTATGTGTAAATCAGATTCTTAATATTGACGTCAGTTGATCAAAACCCGTCTTAAACATCTGAAATTCCTCTCAAGTAAGCACAATTTCTGGACTGGTATGCAATTGAAGTGTGGTTAACGAAAGATTCATTTTTATAATTGTTGTGACGGAAAGTGAAGCTGAGAGCTAAAGCGAGCACTTCACTTGTCACTCTTGAATATTCCCGTAAATGTTGATTTTATATATTTCTCAATATTATCCTCATATCTAGTTTTTATTTTAAACTCTCTAAAAATATAAAAATCTTCACAAAATACTACATTTCACGATTTCTGAAATCATTTCATTAGCCTTCCAGTTGGCGTGTATACGTGTAAATCATATTCGAATAGTCACGTCATTTTTTTAAGTCATCATAAACATCTGAAATTATAGTCAAATTATGACGCGTAAGCACAATTTATGTGCTCAATCTTAATATATTCAATTTGGTGTACAATTGGAGTATGCTCAACCAAATATTCATTTTTGTAATTTTAAAAGGCGTTTATACGCAAACTGAAGAAGTTTAAAGCGGAACCATTTTAGAACTTCCAGAATAAATCTACCGGCCTAATTTGTGTATTGAATCAGATATCAGATACAAGCTTAACTTTGACAACAAATAAAATTTTTATATTCACGTGGAGTACTGTAATATGATCTCAAAGTTTCGAAATTCAACATTTCGTATGCTTTTCATTTTTGTAAGTATATATGTATATATTCAAAGAGTTAAAATTGCAAACAAAAAAGGTGCTTGTTAGACAAAAAATCGATAAAACAGTTCTAAAAGAACACAATTAACTTAATCTTTAAATAAATGAAGAAAGTAAATAATTCGAATTCATCCATCGAACCGGAAAGTACTTAAACTACAAAAAGAAGAAGAAATTGAAATAATAAAAGAGTGTTTTGCAATCTAAAAGAAAGGTAATTATCAATATAATTTGAGAATTGAATATTAAAAGTTGCAAAGAATATAACAATTTTATTATTATAATGTTGTTATTATCAAAAACAATCAATAGTAAAGATAAAAAATAAAAGAAAACCTTAAAAATGGATCAGATGGTGTTTTTATAGACAAATTTGATTAAGAATCCAATTAATTATAAAAACGATAAATAAATAATATCCGCTTAATTGGATCAAGTAATAATGAAAATGAAAGAAGACCGACAATCAATATTTATTCAAAATTTGGTTGGAATGCAATCAAAAACCGGTACAAGTACAATTAATTGAGTATAATAATAAACATTGATTCTATTTAATTCTTTTTTGTGACATAAAATCGTTTACCTAATAAGGAAGCTAATGTTTATTGATTCTAAACACAGAAACACCTCAACTGGTATGATAATAAAATGAGTTCAGTAAACGTGATCAAATATAACTTTTTGGAAAGATATTAATACTTTTAGATAGTTTGAGAAAAACCTAGTTATATTGTCGTAAAAATTTTCAGCAACTCTCTCTCTCAAATATCGCAAAATAGTTATTTAAATTTTGCACACCAGATGACAAATGTTAAGTGGATTTTTGAAAATTCCCATCAAAGAATCTTCATCTTTCAGAAAACAATGCTAATTGCTAAGTTGATATTAATGACATCTAATTAGACCGTAATTGTTTTATATCGGGAGGCGTGTAGACAACTTTTTTATTGCACAATTATTAATAAAGACAAAAAGGTAAATTGGTATGGAAACCAGCAATTGCAGATTGGGTGGGCGTATTTCAGACGTGCAAATAGGTATCAGTTATCAATTAAGTAAATAATTCGCGCTAAACGCATACTGGTCGAGAGGATTATAAATTGGCACAACAAGTTTTTACGTAAAAACTTCCATACACTCAGTTACTTCATTTAACTTTTACGATTATTTTCTTTTTTATGCCAAAATATGATTACCACCGCAAAGTGTGGCGCACTTTTGAAATATTATTTTTTCATTTAATTTTTATGATTATTTTCTTGTTTATGCCCGTTCTATACTGATTTTGCTTAAAGAAGTTGAAGAATAATTTTTAGATGTTGTTTCAAATCGTGGAATAAATGTGGAAAATAATAATAATCATAATCATAAATATTTAATGAAAAAATAATATTTAAAAAAAGTGCGCCGCCATTGCTGTTGCACTCCACCCGCAATAGAAAATCGACGAGCTCTTTTGAGGCTTTATGTCTTCAATTATCAACAGAACTTTTTGTTATATAAATTTTCCGAATGGAATTACCTTCCCTTAAAACGTTAAAGAAAACTCTACGTGAAAATCAATAATAGGTGATTAAACTTTATAATATTAATATTTTGGAAGCAATTAAAAATCAAACTTTGCGTAAAATAAAATGCGTAAGTTCAAAATCTTGTCCAAATATCACGATCAATGGTTCAAATTGAATATTAATGGTACTCATTTAATCATCAATCTGATTTGCTTATTTATATGTGGTTTGATGGCCGAGTGGTAGTGATATGGAATCGATCTATGGAAGTTCTAGCTTCGGCAGCGTTCAACAGTTGTTCACATTTTTTATTCTTTTCTAATTATTTTCCTGATTAAAAAAAATTTAGCTTTAAATTAAGCTCTTAAAATCTATTATCATTACTTTTTGTAAAGTAATATTATAATTGATTAATAAAGTTATTTTTACCATTTTATCATATTCCATTTAAAAGTAATACAATTAATAATCCGCATATATGCACAAAGTACGCAGATAACAACTAATGGATTTTATTTTACGCAATAACCAAAAAACCGCAAAGTTTGATTTTTAATTGCTTTCAATATTTTAAGGTGCGTGCAGTGGTAATCAAATTTTTCATGGATTATATATAGTCGTCGCCAAATTCGATTACCGCCGCAAAGTGTGGCGCACTTTTTTAAATATTATTTTTTCATCTAATTTTTATGATTTTTATTATTTTCCACATTTATTCCACGATTGAAACAACATCTAAAATATTAAGTATAGAACGAGCCTAAACAAGAAAATAATCATGAAAATTAAATGAAAAAATAATATTTAAAAAGTGCGCCACACTTTGCGGCGGTAATCGCATTTGGCGACGACTATATATAAATTTAAACGAAAAATTACAAGCTTGAAGAAAGAGAAAAATGCACTAATTACCCAATGCTATATACTTTAACGTCTCAATGAGTGTTTCAATTAATTTCCGGCCAAATTATTCAAAAACATTGATCGTAAACAAAACACACATTAAATACCAACTTTCAAATTCAAATCATAAATCAAACAATTTGTAAAAAAGTGGGCAAATGTGCTTTAAAACGACTGCAAAAACGAGGGGAGGAAAAGGTTAAACTGATTAAAACCTGTCACTAAAAATGAGACTAGCAGATGGATTGAATGAAAACAATCGGAATCAAAACATATCAGAAGATGATACTCCTCAACTTATTGATTGATCGGTTTAGTTTTTTCCAGTTTTTTTTGCTATTTCAAATAAAAAACAGTGCAGAATGAAAAAAAAGTGATGGTAAAAATGGACTTGTGGGAATTAAAATAAAAGTACAATGGTACTATTGTTAATCAAGTCATGCGACTCGAGCACATGATTTGTTTCAGCCTTTGAGAAATAAAAAAAAGTGAACGAAAGTGGAAAGACGAAAACAACTGGAAATTAACTCAATTTGAATGATTTATCGATTAACGATATATATTTATATTAATGTAACATTAATAATAATAAAAATAATGATTGAACTACTTAAAATTGAGATGAAGAAGAGTCGAGACGAGCAAAGACCTGTTGCTGCTCTTTTGCATTCATCGATGAGCACACATAACAAGAGAAACGAGTGTAAGCATAAATGGAGAAAGCGTTTATATCCAATCCAGACGGAGAATATTTCATTTTATTAATAACAACACTCTCCAACAAATGAATATATCCCTATCTTGGAGTGCTTGTGAATGTTTTATACGTCGAGTACACCTATTTAGGGGAATTATCGGATGTTTGTCGCCGTGGCAAACCGGAAAAGAACATCTGAGGATTTGTTTGCTCGAGATACTCGATGGTGAGAATAATACTTTCAACTATATTGCACAAAGAGTATTTTATCCAAGTTGTGGGCCAAATGAATGACTTAAACTGGGATCTTAGAGTTATGACGTGAAAAGTATTTTGCTATTAACATTAATAAATCGTCAAATTTGACGTCAAATGAATACGGAAAAACCGAGGCCGAGAAAAGTCATTTAAACCTTGAACTTAACTTTTTCTAAAAATATATAGTCGTCGCCAAATGCGATTACCGCCGCAAAATGTGGCGCACTTTTTTAAATATTATTTTTTCATTTAATTTTTATGATTATTATTTTCCACCTTTATTCCAGGACTTAAACAACATCTAAAACATGTTCTTCAATTGATTTAATCAAAAACAGTATAGAACGAGTACAAAAAATAAAATAATCATCAAAATTAAATGAAAAAAATAATATTTAAAAAAAAAGTGCGCCACATTTTGGGGTGGTAATCGCATTTGGCGACGACTATAAAATGTATATTATCCTTTTCAGAGATCGTTTCCTAATGGAAGAACAAAAAAAGAAGAAGAAAATGATAGTTTCGAATGGACGGTCAGACCGCCACCAGCGACTTTTTCGTCTATTCCTCTTCAATATGCGTTATTTATTATTTTTCGAGACAACACACATTTTTGAGAGAAAAAGAGAACCTCATTCCATCCTGATTTTTTTCCTCTTCCATTAGACACTGATCTCTGAAAAGAACAATAACCGCGATGGTAGAGACACACATTTAGCTATAATTTTTCTTTATCATCACGGCATGGACAATCACATAGTTGAAGATAAATCTGCAACTATTACGTAGAAAAAATGTTTTAAATCTTGGCAGTTATTTTTTATAAAATTTTATTTTCCAATTTTACTTAACATCTATTCTTAGAATGAACATGAACAGAAGATATTGTTGAAAGAATATGCGCACACCCAAAGTAACTCAATTAGAGCAACCATCGATTTCTAAATTGCTCGTTTCCTAATAATTGAGTATAAATTAGGTTAATATAATTGAATGTGTTGAATAAATCGATGGGAACACAGAAGAAAAATAGTTGTTTAGATGGAACCTAATATGATCATGTAATAATCAGAAAAAAATCGATAAAAAATAATTTTAAAATAGCGTTCAAGATTAACAAGAGTATATAATAAAAAGAGTAAGGTTTTTTTAAAGATCTATGCACTGTTTAGAATACATCGACAAAAAATAGTAAAGAGCTCCCAAGCTCCTTGTAGAGTTGGTAGCGGATAGCTTGATAGTTCCAGCTGAAATTCCTTGAGGGGAACCAAGGTTGGCTCCTTTATTAACACTTGGTTCTTGCGGGCGGTGGACATTTTCCTGTAAATTATATATATATATATATATATTGGATTTCACAGAAATTGGCTTTATGCGGACAAAAGACTGAAAATGGAAAGATTTTTCAAAGGAAGGAAGAAGGAAATGAAACTCGAAAACAACAAATTGCACGCCAACTGGTATGGTAATAAAATGAGCTCAGTTAACATTCTTAAATCTAACTTTTTAGAAATATATTAATGTTTTTAGATAGTTTAAGATAAGCCTAGTTAAATTGACGTTAAAAATGTTTTGATAAAAAGACGTAAAACTTTTCAGACACGTTTAAAAATAGGAAAATCTTTATTTCCACTATGTGTGCGGCGGAAGACGGAAGATGGAATTGTTAAACTTACAAAGTAAAGGAAGATTAATTATTGTCCTTTTCAGAGATCGGTGCCTAATGGAAGATCAATAAAAGAAGAGAAAATGATGGGCGGCCACACGGCCACAAACAACTTTTTCGTCAATTCCTCTTAAATGTGTGCTGCCCATAATTTCGTAAAAAAGAGTGGGCATCCAAACGAGAACCTCATTCTATCCTAATTTTTTTCCTCTTCCATTAGGCACCGATCTTTGAAAAGGAAAATAAATAAAAGAAACAAAACATTACTATTTCAAATTCATTCTGTAGACAGTAAGCGTGTCTTTGACGACTGACTTGAAACATTTGGAGAACAAATCAATCCAGAAACGGAGAAGATTCGAAATATATTTAATTGACAATTTGCACAAACTCGGAATTAACTGCCGTTCAATCCAAAAATTTTAGGGTTCTCAACTTTAAATATTCTTCAACTTCCTAGAAGTAATAAGGATGTCCGTATCGTTAAAGAAATGCTAATATATCTTCCACGAAGACGTCGATTTAAGATTGTCTAGGTAGTCGACCATTTTTAACGGAAGACGGAGGAAGATGGTAGATATATATATATATATATAGTCCTTTTCAGAGATCGGTGCCTAAGGGAAGAGTAAAAAAGAAGAAAATGATGGACGGCCACGCGGCCACAAACAACTTTTTCGTCAATTCCTCATAAATGTGTGCTGCCCATAATTTCGTAAAAAAAAAGAATGGCCGTCCAAACGAGAACCTCATTCCATCCAATTTTTTTTACCTCTTCCATTAGGCACCGATCTCTGAAAAGGACAATATACTTTTATAATTTTCAATTAGCACGCCAATTGAAATGAATATAGAAAATACAGCAAAGCTTTGCAAAGGCCAAGTGTACTCGAAAAACAGTGGCTCGTTTTTTTTAAACATGTTTCCATCATAACTACAAAGAAAAAATTCTATATAATCATAAGTTCCTTTTTTTATTCCAGGGGTTTCACGGTTTCAACTCTTTGTTTTTTAATCGTAAAATATTTGTACATCAATGGGGAAAAATTACTATAAACAGATGAGTCGTTTTCAATTGGTGTGCAATAATTTTATAAAAATTATATATTGTTGCTGTTTTCATCCGCACATAAATGAGTTAAATATTTAAATAGTTAGAGAAAAATGTGACAAAACAATTATAAAAGAACAAAATTAACTTAATATTTAAATAAATGAAGAAAGTAAATAATTCGAATTCATCCATCGAACCGGAAAGTACTTAAACTTCAAAAAGAAGAAGAAGAAATTGAAATAATAAAAGAGAGTGTTTTGCAATCTAAAAGAAAGGTAATTATCAATATAATGTGAGAATTAAATATTAAAAGTTGCAAAGAATATAAAAATTTTATTATTATAATGTTGTTATTATCAAAAACAATCAATAGTAACGATAAGAAATAAAGGAAAACCTTAATAAAAGGATCAGATGGTGTTTTTTAGACAAATTTGATTAAGAATCCAATTAATTATAAAAACGATAAATAAATAATATCCGCTTAATTGGATAAAGTAATAATGAGAATGAAAGAAGACCGACAATCAATATTTATTCAAAATTTGGTTGGAATGCAATCAAAAACCGGTACAAGTACAATTAATTGAGTATAATAATAAACATTGATTCTATTTTGTTCTTTTTTGTGACATAAAATCGTTTACCTAATAAGGAAGCTAATGTTTATTGATTCTAAACACAGAAACACTCCAACTGGTATGGTAATAAAATGAGTTTAGTAAACATAACCTTTTGTGAAAATATTAATACTTTTAGACAGATTAAGAAAAGCCTAGTTAACAATAATATTTTTGTCGTAATAATTTTCAGAAACTCTCTCTCAAATATTGCAAAATAATTGTTTAAATTTGCACGCAAGATGAAAATGTCAAGTGAATTTTTGAGATTTCCCGTCAAAGAATCTTCATATTTTTCAGAAAATCAATGTTAATGGCTAAGTTGATATTAATGACATCTAATTAGACAGTAATTGTTTTATATCGGGAGGCGTGTAGACAACTTTTTTATTGAACAATTATTAATAAAGACAAAAAAGGTTAATTGGCATGGAAACCAGCCATTGCAGATTGGGTGGGCGTATTCCAGACGTGCAAATAGTTATATATTATTTAGTATTTTGATTAACAGGTTTCTTGTGTACGAAGAGAAGACTTATTGGGGAATATTTGTGACATTTTTAGATTATTTTAGCGTTTTTATAATTATATATATAAAATACTAATTAAGAGCGATAGGACCTTGCATACTTATTAAAACTATAAACTATTTAAGCTGATTTTTAACTAGCATACATTTTGAATAATACGGTCCTGGATTCAATTTCCTTCCCCCGTCCGGAATTCCAAAAAACGAGGTCCCTCCCATCATTGGTACGTGTAGTGACGCGTAATGTGACGTTAGTAATTTTAAATCCAAGAAATAACACGTGAACACGCAGTAAATTCGAAACAAAAACGTGGACTAAAATTTACAAAGCCACGACAAAATTCATAATTAATTGATGTGGTAAAAGTGTTCGATAAGTTACTCCAACAGACGCCAAGACCATATTAAGATCGTTTAATTAAACATATCATATCTGACCACGACTGTAATTTTGGTATAGCTCCTAATCGCAAACCAAGAAGAAAATTACAAATTCCAGTAATTCTTAGTGATTAAGGCCTATAAAGTATGTTTTATTAAAACAGGAATATCTAGAAAAGTTATATTACTAAAAACAAAAGATATATACCATTCGATTCGTCATAATTTGCTCTATAACATATCCCAATAAAAAAATATTCATCGATACAGTTTTCTTTAATAGCTGGTCTTCTTTAAGAAATTAATTTAATGGGAAAACAGTTAAAACCCATATAATTTAAAAACTAAAAAGGATCATGCATTAAATAATTATTTAGCAAATTTTGAAAAAAAAAACATTTTTAACACAGCCAAATTAAGCATTGAAATTTGCTCATTAATACATATTTTGATCTACTTTCTTGAAATAAAAAATAATTTCATGAAAAAAATTGTACATTGGTCATTTCTGAATCGAACATTTCAATCAATGTGCACGTTGAAAATATGTGAATATTGCCTGTACCTGGATATCTACTAGAAGCATACAAGGAACATGTGACTACATTACTTAATTATGTAAAAAAAAACTCGTCAAAGTATTATGTAAGCTACTCTCAACATAAAATTTCAGACACTTGGCTTACACGTTTAATGTTTAAATGTCGATAAATCATAAGTATGCCAATTATAATATTAAAATAGTAATATAATTTATTTGAAACTAGGATTCTTCGACTGAAAATAGCTGTAATCACGTTCCAAATTATCTAAAACATCCACGGGGAAATTAAATTAGTAAATTTTATTTGAATCAGCATTTTGGGGTTTCTTAGAATAAACTATCAATGCTCACTAGAGAGGGGCGGAATGAAAGTTTTTGAATTTAGGAATCCGGAATCCGAAACTCGGAATCAAAAAATGGCCGGAATGCGGAATTCCGTCCATCTCTGATGCACACCAAATTAAAGTTGTTTTTGGACGTAGATTTAAAGCCACTCGTTTATTTTTCTGCTCTTTCTAATATATTCTTGTTACTTAAATATTGGCGAGCATTTTGACATTAATTTAATGAGCAAATCAATATAATCAAGTCAAGAAACAACACATTCACACCGAAAATGCGAAACAAAAACGTGGACTAAAATTTACAAGGCCACGACAAGATTCAGAATAATTTGGTGTGATTAATGTGAACATTAAGGAACATATTCTTAAAAATATTGGCCGCTATTATTCCTAGGAAGACGAAGACAATTGAAACAACAATAAATAAATTGATTGTTTTGATAAACAAGCGCAAAAAAAAAGAACGCAAGAAAACAAGAGATATTGGAAATCTACTGATAAATGTTGTGTGATTGTAATATTTGTTTACTCAACAATCAATTAAAATTGAAAGCAATTATTTATCTGGATATGACGCTAATGTTAGAAGCTATTGAGTAAACACGAACTCGATGGAGATGTTGTCTTGTTAGAAAAAGGTCATTTAAAGCTCATCCTTAGGGCACAATTGGAGTAAACAATTGCAAAGACGTCCATTGGAAAATATTGATTTAAATGTTTTCAATATTTAAATTTCTCTCCTGGTAAAAATTTTCACGTGTAAGCTTTGTCAACGCTAATTTATGACGATTTAAGCGATCATGACGAAAAATTCTGAATAAATTACGCGAAAAATATTTTATAACTAAAACTTTTAGAACTTATAATTCCATTTAACAAGGTAGAACCACTATTTTCATTTAGCGAGCTTAATAAAGTTAGCATGTCAATTTAAAATGGCGTTTTTTGAATATTTAAACGTGTATAATAAATTTTCACGTAAACATTAATGATAATCGTTCTTGCAAAATGACTAGATTTATCTAAAATTTTCTCTAAATTATAAAAATTATCTAAAAATTAAAGCACCATGCATTTATTTTTATCATTTCAATGGGGGTAAGCAATATAATTATTGTTCTTTTCAGAGATCGGTGCCTAATGGAAGAGCAATAAAAGAAGAAAAAATGATGGACGGCCACACGGCAACAAACAACTTTTTCGTCAATTCCTCTTCAATGTGTACTGCCTATTATTTCGTAAAAAAGAGAGGCCGTCCAAAGGAGAACCTCATTTCATCCTAATTTTTCCTCTTCCATTAGGAACCGATCTCTGAAAAGGACAATGGAAGAATTAAAATAAAGAATCTAATTATAAGAGTATAATTGTTTCCTCATTTTAAGAAACTCACTCGGCAGGCTCTTAATGATTCTACTCTATTTAAATAAACACTCTTAAAGCCTAAATTACAAAGCGAAAATAAAATATAATTATTTTGTGGCACGCCAACTGAAGGCCTTGTTAACAGTGGTTCGTTTATGCTCCCCAAAATGATTCAACCGGGAATGTATTTATCTATATTCTCTCTAAATTATAAAAAGTATCTAAAAATTAAAACTCCTAGCATTGATTTTTATCATGTCAATTGGGGCAAGCAATATAATTATTGTCCTTTTCAGAGATCGGTGCCTAATGGAAGAGCAATAAAAGAAGACAAAATGATGGGCGGCCACACGGCCACAAACAGCTTTTTCATCATTTTCTCTTCAAATTTACTCTATTTAAATAAACACTACTTTATTTAAATAAATACGCTTAAAGCCTAAATTATAAAGCAAAAATTATATATAATCCCTCTCTGGCACGCCAAATAAAGGCCTTGGTTTCGTTTTCGTTTATGCTGCCTAAAATGATTCAACCGGGAATGTATTTATCTATATTCTCTTTAAATTATAAAAAGTATCTAAAAATTAAAGCTTTTAGCATTGATTTTTATCATTTCAATGGAGGCAAGCAATATAATTAGATGAATTAAAATAAGGAATCTAATTATAAGAGCATAATTGTTTCCTCATTTTAAGAAACGAACTCGGCAGGCTCTTAATGATTCTACTCTATTTAAATAAACACGCTTAAAGCCTAAATTATAAAGCGAAAATGATATAAAATCCCACTCTGGCACGCCTTGTTAACGGTGATCCGTTTATGCTGCCTAAAATGATTCAACCGGGAATTTATTTATCTATATTCTCTCTAAATTATAAAAAGTATCTTAAATTAAAGCTCCCTGTATATACAATTTCAATTGGGGCAAGCAATATAATTAGAAGAATTAAAATAAAAAATATTCTGAGGCCATATGCAAGAACGTATTTAATAAATAAATCATGTGTTAAATCAAATGTTAAAACAAAATGTTGTTGTTAAAACAAAAACGTGTATGCAACAAATTTTATTTAACACTTCTCGTTATTAAATCGATTTACCTATCAGAACGTGATAAATCGACGATTTAACATTAAATTTATTTTTATTTTATTTATTTTTTTTATTATACTTAATAATTTATTTAGAAAGGATGCATATTAACGACATAGAATTGTTCGAAGAAAGACTTCGTTTAGTTCTGTGTGTGTTTTGTGATAGAATAAACCATTTGATTACTGGGATCCATAACGTAGTTTGATGGAACTCTTGTAAGTATATTCGATCCAATAAATAATTATAATGCCTTCGTAGATAGGTTTTCTAATAGTTTTGTTTTATTTTAATAACCGAATTTTAGAAAAGGCATATATTTGTTGGTTTCGTTTGCGACAAGACGATGTTCGGTGTCGTCTTCATCCAAAGGTGGTATCTGAAGAGTTCAAAGGGTGCCTTCTGGGTGATTCAGCACTCCCTGCCTTTGAAATGCCGCTGTCCGGTTGAGGGAGCCACGTTTGGACGGTCAGAAATTGTTAGACGATGATAAGGACGACATTGGAACGGATAATACTGATCCGTCGCTTCAATCGGTCACGATTAAGAGAATAATTGTCGCTAATTTTTCTTAAGAAAGCAATAAATTCATTATTATTAAAGAAATCCTTTTATTTTAAAATAACAAATAACAGAAAGAACATTTATTCGAGAACAGCTACTGAATTTTCACGAGACATCAGCTTTCCATAGAATCGAGTTACGATTCAACTTTTCTTTTCGAAGCTGTGCATCAAGCCCATTGGAACGAATCTTCATTTTCTCTTCTCAAGTTTCGTCCGAAACCTTACCTTAATTATAATAAATTTAAATAAAATAAAAGCAGATAATCTATACCTATCACGCAATGGGTGCTCCTTGATATATGTATTTCATCGTTGTTCTTCATACGTCCTTACTCTTTAAATTTAATTACAACGCTCGCCAATGATCCGTTTTCGGCCACCACGTACATCACTTCATTTCTTTTTTCACGTTAGCAAGATCCCCCTAATTCGTGCAGTTATCCTAAACCAATATTTAGATGATAGAATACCGAACAATTATTACCTGCTTGACTGTGCGTTTGCATCCCATCCCTTCAAGCTGCATTGCTTGCCCTTGGTCCGTTTTCATCAACAGCGTACAACACTTCAGTTTCAACGGAATTATTAGTCTAAAATGATATATAAATAAATAGGTGTCATTTTTAAGGCACGTACCAATCGTACATCGTTTGCAGCCATCAATTCCGTCCATTCGGTTGTGTCGATTCCAGCGTTTTAACGTTTATTCGTGACAATTAGCTTCAAAATGATTGATATAAATATAAATAAAGAAAAAATAAATAATTTTAAAAATATCCTTATAATATCAACCCAGCACCGAAAACGTGTCAGTGTTCCACGAGCTAGCCTATTTTAAACATTTAATTTAACAATGCCATTTATTACAAAATAATTAACACATAAATTATTTTTGTTGCATACACTATTTATCAATTTCATTTAATTGAAAATGATTTATTTATTAAATCCGATTTGTTTTTACATTTAACATTAAGTTTCTTGCATATGGCCTCTGATGTATTGGCATAAAGAAAAACCGCATATTACTTTCTCACGCCACATGAAATCTATCATTTCTCCATATTCAAGCGATTATACTTGTTAATTGCTACACTTGTTGATTCTTGAATAACTTTCACGTAAACTTCCCACGCATATTTTAAACGACAAGAGAAATAGATTCTCTTACCGAATAATAAGATTGGAGAAGTTTTTCCGAGCAACATTTTTAAACTATTAATAAGAGTACTTTCTAGTACTGTAATATGACTTCAAATATTTTGAAATCGAACATTTCAATTGGCCCAGAGCAGGATATTAATATAAAAATCTGGGGCACTCCGGGTGAACTCAGTAGAAAAAGCAAAATCAAAAATGTTTTGAAAATTAGAAAATTTCGATCACTAAGAAAGTAGGAGGATCCTCAAGAGAGATGACCTGCGGTAATTTAACTATGGACATAGTGTTTTTGTTTCAATTATTGTCCACGTCCTTGGATTCAGATGGGTCGACGAATCCGATGACTAGAGCATCCCAATGTATGGTAAGAGAATGAGCTCAGTAGCCATGCTCAAATATAACTTTTTGAAGGATATTAACATTTTTAGATAGTTTAAGACAAGCTTAATTAAATTGTAGTAAAAACTTTTTTGTTATAACGACGTAAAAATATCCACACGCGGTTTAAAATCGCAAAATCGCTTATTTCGATTTGGCGTGTAAACAGTAACGGCGAATACATAATTGATTAATTGATTATTATAATTATATTTTTATTCAAAAAATCTTTGTGAAAAAAACTCAACGAACTGCCAATATATAATTTAAGACCTACTTATCAAAATGCCGTGCACATCAAATTGAATGGTTAAATTAGGGGCTCAGAAAATACGCTCATATTGTAAATTTCAACAAGAAGAGCATGTTTTTACATTGTTTAAGACGGGCTAGTAGAAATGACGTTTCAAATTATATGTAAACTAAGACGTGAAAATTAGTAATACACGTTTAAATATTGACAAAATAGTAATATAGATTTGGCGTGTGCCGTGCAAATGCCGTTATTTCGATTTGGCATGCTAGAGAAATATAATAGTGCTCGTTGTTTAAAAGCTTGAACATGAGCTTGTGAGTTTCTAGGTTTTGGAGCTTATGGGTGGCTTTATTGCAAGAATGACGTAAAAGTTCTTTTCTCTCTAATCACTCGTGAACATTAATGAAATTCGTTCAAATCAGTGATGGAAGGGACCAGGGTATTTTCCTTAAAAAAAGGAAGCCCCAGTCCCGGGATCCGTGCAGTGATGAGAGAGACCCCGATTATTGGAATTACGGGTGAGGGGAAGGAAGTTGAAAATTTCAAAAACACCTTTTTTAGGAAAATACCCCGGAGTCCTGCTTCAAATATTGCAAAATCGTCATTTTTTTGGAAAGCAGTTAAAGTAGTAAAGCAGCTTGGTTTAAAACATAGAGAATAGTAAATTAATTCACGTTTTGTTGAACACGCCAACTGCAATTAACAATTACACGAAAATTGATATTTTACAATATTTAAAGACTTCTTCTAATGTAAATAAGTTACCAAGATGAAGTTGAAACTTTATTATCCCATCATTTTCTAAGATATTCGTTAAACTGTCTAAAAAAAACCTTTAAAATCTACTTTACAAAAATTGCGCGATTTTGAAAACGGATTTGGTATCAGCGCATCCGAATCTATCAATGGTGCAAGTCTCATCAAAATCTCGTGACTTCCCTTGTTAGATAATTGATGTTTTCAGAGCGCCTGGTTTTACAATCTTAGATGGCGTGCATTTTTGAAATTTTGAAATAAAATTCCACGAACTTATTAGATTCCTTATTTTACATCAATTTAGCTGAATCCAAAATCCTCTCTAAAATCTCTAAAAATTTAATTTACAAAAACCCTTCTATGAGGTTCCATTTGAATAAGTTCATGCAACGTTATAAAAATTGGAATATTTCAAGATAGAAATGTCTTTCACAGAGTTTGAAATAGTCTAAAAAAATTAGCAATTATAATCGAAACAAACATAAAATGCTCGTTCACAAATTATACAGCTCAATGTGCCATTGAAAATAAAAGGAAACAGAGCTCAAAAATCAAAAATCGCGCAGAGTCGATGAAACATTGTCGTTCGCCTGAAATTAAATTCATTGAATTTAAATAAAAATTAAACATAAAAGAATGCAAATTTATTAAGAGAAATAGAGAGAAAGAGTCAATTTGAAAAAAATGAGAAAAGGCGGATGCAATTTTCAGCGGATTAAATTCAACTTGGCTGACTTTTATCCGCTCTGACGGAACAGGAGACACACAAAAGGCGAAGAGTACACGGAAAAGAGAAGAACAAATCTTCTTTTTTCGTGAGAGCGAGAGACTCGCTGTCTTCAATGAATGTTCGAATTCAATTTTAATTTGCGTCACATTTTCGTTCCCAAAAAAATGTTAGAAGGGATTAGACGACTCAATTTTCTTAATGTTTTTTATTAGTATTTTATTTTAGTCGGAGGTAGTAATTAACTTATGTTAAATGAGGATGGTTGGGTTAAATTGATACGGAAATTGAAATGCGTTCTATTTGAAAATTTCGACGACGAGTATAATATAGTTCAGAGTTTATTGGAAGTCCGCACAAAATGGAGGATTTGATAAAATTTCAATGAAATGAGGAGAATTTTCTAAGGTTAGGAAATTATTAAAATTAATATAAATTGGAATTTAACACGTGTCTAC
The DNA here is from genome assembly GCA_963931815.1 of Caenorhabditis plicata. Lineage (NCBI taxonomy): Eukaryota > Metazoa > Nematoda > Chromadorea > Rhabditida > Rhabditidae > Caenorhabditis > Caenorhabditis plicata. Next base: position 11,915,219 of record OZ007491.1, on the reverse strand, counting down.
CAGTGATGGGAGGGGACCCGTTTTTTGAATTCCGGGCGGGCCGGACCTTAAAAAAATTGAAAATTTCAAAGCCCGGGTCCCGGGACCAGAACTTCTCTTTTTCCCTATCCGGGTTCCGGGACTTGCCCTATTCCCTCCCATCACTGGTGTCTACGCGTGTCTATTTTTGTAAAGCGCTAACACGCCAAATGAATTGGTAGAGAATGAAGGTCAGAAAAGTCATTTAAATCTAATATATCGTGAAAATCTAATGACGATGAGATACTTTAAGAGACCCCTGTAATATTGCCATAAAAATTCTTACTTGCACGGGGAATTTAATAAAATGCAGTTAAAATTTGCAACATTATCGGCCATAGACAAAGTACACGAACGTTGGGACACCAAACATCTTCAGATGTAAGGCTCAGGCTTAGGTACATAAGCCTAATTCGCTGTGATAGCTATTGTTTCAGCTACATACTGCTATGTATTAAATTATTCTACATAAATGTTGCAACCTTCCCCGTCATATTCTGAAACACGGACACCGTTGGTGTCATATAAAAATTCGTTCGTGTCCCAACGTTTCTTTGACCACATTATCATATTCATTTCGCGTGCGGTAATTCAAATTTTTTAGTGAACTCCACGTCAAGAGAAAACGCTTTACAAGGAAAGTGTTTTCAACCTAACTCTCAGAATTTTTTAAACTTTGCGGATTCCTTATTTCGAAAAGTAGTATGCACACAAAAATGGTTTAAGGTATTGAAAATTCATAAATAAAATCTGATGTGCCGTGTTGTCTAATACAATTCAATGGTCTAAAGAGAAAAAATATTGATGCAACAGGCAATCAACGGGACGACTAGCTATAAACTTGATGTTATATGGATTTGCTGAATATAAATATCCACTCTTGTGGTGTTTTATCGCGGCTCTACCAGGATAACATTGTGCATTTTTTTTAGTTGTTTTATTCAGATTGCTGTTTCTGTTTTACCTTGTCATCTAGCGCAGTTTCCTTCGAACTCACGCGGGAAAATCCCAATGGATTAAAATAAATATCACGTGGAAGTTAGTAATACGTGATTAAACGTCACAAAATTGAGTTAGCGTGCGGGAAAGCTTGTCTAAATGAATCGCTTGGCAAGAAGTTAAGTTTACAGATTGTTCGTATTAAAAATTATAAAATTCAGCAAAAGTTATATTTGTAGTTTATACATGAGACTCTAAAAAATGTGTAATTAACGGTGCTGCTTCATTCTACTGCCCCAAGTTGATTTAAATGTTCGGTTCAGAAATGACCAAAGTACGAATATTTTCATGAAATGATTTTAATTTCAATGAAGTTGAGCAAATTATGTATTAATGAGCAAGATGCAATGCTTAATTTGGCGGTGTTAACAATGATTTTTTCAATATTTTTTGACGGATTCATGCTGGATATATAATTTTTTAATGCATTATCCTTTTGGCCTTTTAAATTAGTTTTCCGATGTAATTATCTTAATGAAGAAAAGAAGCTCTTAAAGAAAAGTGTATCGATGACTTATTTTTGTATTGGGATATGTTATAGAGTAAATTATGACGATTTAAATGGTGTATAGCTTCTGTCTGTAGTAATAAAAGTTTTCGAGATATTCCTGTTTTAATGAAACATACTTTATAGGCCCTAACCACTCAAATTACTTGAATTTGTGATTTCCTTTTTGTTTCGAATAGAAGATATACCAGAAATATTGTCCTGGTCAGATATGTCATTTTGAGAATATTTTAACGGATATATGACGCATAGAGGAGCATTGTATGTGTCTTATAAAAATAGGAATATCTCGAAAAGTTTTATTACTACACACAGAATCAAAACTTTCTTTATTTATTTATTTATTTATTTAAAATTCGTGTACTAGACAAGTGAAATAAAGTAATGTTAAAATACAGCAAAAAACATACAAAAAAACTAACAAAAACCAGACAATTAAAAAAAAAGTTTAGCAGAATTTAAATAATGTAGATAAAGTTAAATTAAATTGTTCAAAGAAGGGAAAACAGATGGTAATAAGAAAGGGGATAGGGAAAATTTAAAACAATCAATTACCCGATTAAGTGGGAACCTAAGGAAATTATAATAAGAAAAATTCCAGAGGATGAAAAATTTTCTCGAAGAATATCTCGAAAACTTTTATTACAACAGAAAGAAACTATACTTCAAGTAATTTGAGTGGTTAGGGCCTATAAAGTATGTTTCATTAAAAGAGGAATATCTCGAAAACTTTTATTACTACAGACAATAGCAATACACCATTCGATTCGTCATAATTTTCTCTATTACATATCTCAATACAAAAAATATTCATCGATACAATTTTCTTTAAGAGCTCTTTTTCTTCAAGAATTTAATTACATCGGAAAACAGTTAAAACCATATAATTTAAAAATTTAATTACCTGCCCTAAAATAAAACAAAATTTTAGATTTTTCCTTATTTCTTAATTATTGGTTCTGTGTACGTTTTTCAAAGTTGCCAACCAAATTATTTAAAACAAAACTCAAAATATTTATTTTAACATAAAATATCATCAAATAATTTGTTAGAACTTTACACTTTTTTTAGAACCGATACTTAAATATTAAATTCTAAATTCTAAAAATATCCTCGTCTATTGGCTTGGCTCAAAAATGTTTCGTGCATTCCTTCCGAAAACGTTTGCGAATGATGTAGCCAGCCGATAAAATTAAAAATTTGTGGCCTGGCTCCAAATTTCTCAAGAATTGACGTAAAGTGATTAAATCTGTCTAAAATTCTCTAAATTACAAAAGTTCTCGGAAAAAATCATTAATGAGCATCGATTTTTATGATTATGATTACAATTGGCGTTTAATCGTCGTGCCAAAATGAATGTTTTAGTCCCTTACGAAATAAAAGAATCGTAAAAATAAACCCAAACTTCATGTAATCCAGAAAAACGAAAAGAACAAATCATTTATCCTTTCTATTTGTAAAAACAAATGTAATATTTCAGCCAAATGGAAACAAAAACATAAACAATAGAATAAAATAATAAAATATAAACATGTGAGCTAAGCTGAAAATGACAACACAACACAACAACAACAACATATAATATAAAATAAAATTCATGGAAAATCAAAGTGAACATCTTAAATAGTCGATTTTTGTGTTAATTTTAAATGAGCAATAGAGAAGAGGAAGAAGAAACAAACATCCTGTTAAAAAAAAAATCTGAAATTTATACGTTTTTGTTGTTGTTGTTGTGTTGCTTTTTATGGCAAAACATAAACAAAAACATCTCAGAGCTCGAGGAAACGATCAGAGTGTTGCTCATTTGTTTGCGCACGATGTGCGCGCTTCAGCTCAACAAACAGCCACCGAATAGACACCAACAAATAAATATTGAGATGTTGTTTATATTTATTGTCAAAACAATATACATGATGCTTTGTAGTGGCAGAGAAGTTTTTTGTGTGGGCTCACGTCTGGGTCGATTTAAAAGGTATTTGCAGTTTGAACAGTAAATGCAAACGGTTTTAAATGATAAATGGGTAAACAAATAGGAATGGTAGTTTTTTTTGTTGAAATATGATCAGAGAGCTCGTAAACTCGGGAATTAAATCATTCTTTGAGATGTTGATTTAAATATGCGGAGGTTAATAGGTAGGAATGGTCTAATTGAAATATATTTGCGGGTTTTTTGTGAATGATGCTTTATGATTATACATTGACATAAAAATGTAGTCAGGTTATTTGTATGAAATTTTATTTATCCCGCTATTGGAGATAAGAAGCGAGAAGAAGAAGGAGAGAGCAGGAGAGTGAAGGAGAGAGAAGGAGAGAGAAGAAGAGAAAAGAAGAAGAAGAGAGAGGAGCTCGAAGAAGAGAAAAGAAGAAGAAGAGAGAAGAAGAAGAGAGGACCTCGAAGAAGAAAAATAAGAAGAAGAGAGAAAGATAGAGAAGAAGAGAAAATAAGAGAAAAGAAGAATAGAGAAGGAGAGAGAAGAAGAGAGAAGGAGAGAGAAGGTGAGAGAAGAAGAGAAAATAAGAGAAAAGAAGAATAGAGAAGAATAGAGAAGGAGAGAGAAGGTGAGAGAAGGAGAATATAGAATGAGAGTGAAGGAGAGAGAAGGAGAGTGAAGAAGAGAGAAGGAGAGAGAAGAAGAGAGATGGAGAGTGAAGGAGAGAGAAGGAGAGAGAAGAAGAAGAAGAAGAGAGAAAGATAGAGAAGAAGAACAAGAAGAAGACAAAGAAAAGAGATGGAGAAGAGATGTTTGCCGGTAAAAATGAACATTTAGGCAATCATCAACAAACTTTAAATTTTAATGATAAATTAATTGCATTTTCTCAAAAAAACACTTGTTTTTTTTAGCAAAACACTGTCTCTCGTGGTTTTCAATGTAAAACCGGCAAGACGTCGGTTAACGGCTCCTCCCCGCTGTGCCTGTGATATAGAGGCCACTGGGACTAAGACTACTATATCAAGAGCAGATTTGGTAAGAAGAACAACATTCTACAAATTCATCCAAACGACTTGCAGCAATTGAACCGTCTTTGTATTTTATTTGTCGTGAAGCAATGTCGATGGGGGTCAGTTCAAACCCGTTGACACCGAGTCAACATCGGTACCTTATTACTCCAACTTGGTAATCGTTTACGGGCATCATACAATTATTAAATGTACACTATACAAACCAGTTTTATTAAACTTCACAAAATATTAGATTTGAGCACGTTTTCTGGACTCGTATTCTTTGCATTTCAATTGGCGTGACTCAATTATGCAAGTCTAAAGGACAACCCTCCTAATCTGCGTCATAGTCAAACTAATGATAGTAGTTAAAGCTTCCCAGCTCATCACATAACCAAAATACCTATCGTCACGAAAATTGCGAGCGAAATTCAAACTATCATAAAATCACACAAGGAAAATAGAGCGAAAACATACAACTACGAGCCATCAGTTTATTGTTTTTTTTATGGACACAAATTCAAGAATAGATGAGTGGTCACCTTTACAAATCATTTTGCTATTAAAACAAATTTGCCTTTAAACTTTGTACCAACTGAGGTGATATGCAAGAACGTATTTATCCGTTAAATGGTGATGGAAAATTATTGATTAATTGTCCTTTACAGTAAATTTTAGATAGTAAATTTTTTTTACAACCTGTTTTGTATTAAAACATTATTTCTTACATACCCTTATTTAAATTTTCTTATAAAAGTAGCTTAACAATAAATTTCCATCGCCATTTAACAGATAAATGACTTCTTGCTTATGGGCTCTGATTAGTTACAAAGCTTTTAGATCCGATTAATGCGGATTTGAAGAGTTAAGCAGGAAAACTTTGCTCCAATTAACTTGACCCTTTTGCTAAAAATAATATGATGATAAACCTGTGATCCAAATCTTTTCATTAAACAGCGCAAAGAAATGGATGAATTTGGAGCGCGTTTTCGTACTTAGTTTTTATATTGTCCCTTTCTTTCATCTTCACTAAGATATAGATAATAATATTAAAGACAGAAAAGACAAAAACAAATATATGATTATGTGTGAAAACGCGCTCCAAATTCATTCATTTCATTATCTTGGGTAATCTCTTTATTATTTTTAGTTTATTCGTTGCACTCCAAATTGAATGATAAAGTTGGGTGCTCAGAAAATATGCTCATTTTGCAAATATTGACAAGATGCGCATATTTTTTAGATAGTTTAAGACGGGCTAGAAAAAATGACGTATCAACTTATATGAAAATAAAACGTGTAAATTAATAAGACACGTTTAAACATTGATAAAATTATCATTTCCATTTGGAGTGTTCGTTGTAAAAAATAATTTCAAATAGATTTATTCTATAAAATATTACAATGAAAATTGCCATAAGAATTTCACTCTTAAACTTGACAATATTCATTCGCACAATTAAAACTAGCGGAACGTAAATTTAAATGAGAGAAAGAGGAGCTCAGTTAAAGTTCCTAGCGCTACTTTCCAGAAAAATATTATTTATAAAGATAATTTTGGGTACATCCAGGATATTTAATTGAAAATCAGTTTAGATTGTCTGGAAAAACAATACAAGATAACATTAATATATTTTTAATTAACGCAATTGACGCTAATTTTGAACTTTCCGCTGTGCCTTTCAGAACTTGTAAAGCTCAACAATTATTAAATCGATTACGGTAAAATGTAAAAATTAATGAACCTCTTAGTAGAAAACGCTATAATGAAAAGAAGGTACAATTGCCGAAAACCAAAAATGTATTATCATCATCACTAATATTATCTAATCTCTTTATTCACTTCATCCAATTCATCATTTTGGCAGTTTTTAATGGAAAAAATTAATTATATAAAGCGATAAAATCGATAATGATTGATACGTTAAAGAATTGGCGAACGAATCCAGAAGAAATGAATTGCTATTGATTGATGATTTGCTGTTGGTAAACAACATCAGCCGTCGACCAATTTATCGTTGTCATCAATTAATATTGTATACAATGTTTATTTATTTTTAATATGCTTGAATGGTTTACAGGAACATCTAGATAATGTTCGAGATATTAAGTGTTATAATTAAGAAAGTTAATTAAGGAATACATTGGGTTTGCAAACAAGTTTCACGGTTTGTTTGTTAAAATGCTAATAGAATTCATTTTCTACAAAAAAGTAAGAATTGTATTTGGCTTTGTATTATTATGGATTTGTGATAGTAAAAGGCAAAAAAACCAAAAAATAATCTGAAAATATTAGAGAAAACGTGAGGGAAAATGCAAAGAATGAGTATCAGAGAAGCAGAGAATCAAATATTCCCTATACCTTCAAAAAAAAATTCCCCCCATACATATATGTTCTATAACTTTCAACCGTACTTTCCACGTGTCCGGAGTGTTTTGATGTTAATATATGTCAATCTTCTAAAATATTCCGAAAATGTTTAATTAAAAGAACTCTAATCAGCTAACTATTTCATATAGCGTGCTAATTTGAAGTTAATTTTCTTTGTTTTGAGCTACCCACTCAAGCCATTTTGTGGCTCCTAATTTTTTGTCAGTATTATCAAAATATAAGAAATTGAAAGGTTAATTTGATCATTTTTGAATTATTTTCAATGGTCTCAAAGAGATCATGAAACAAATATTCAATTTATGTTAATAATTTCTCTGTTTTTCATTATATTTCTTCAAAATTTCTAGATCAAATCAGATTTATTACTTTTATTTTTATGAAAATAAAATTGAAATTGTCAATTTCTTATAATTTGATAATATATTATTCAAGCTATAAGGAATCTATCTGCAAATTTTTATAAAAATCTGAGATGGAGACCTAAAAGAATTTCCTTGTAAGTTAGCACACAAATGTTCATATCTTCTTATAGAAGTTGGTACTCGTACACGCCAAATGAATCGTTTTACAGAAGATGCTCAAATAATGTTAGTCGGCAAGATAATTGGATTCCAATATTTTTAAATACAGCATGTCAATGTTACATTGAATGAAGCTTGTATAAAATTCAAAAAAAAAGATAAAAAATTTCAGACAACAATTCTGGAAAATTTATTAAATGCGAGTAGTTCTACTATAATAGTACTAATCAAGTAGAAATATATGCCCATCGAGTAGGTGTGATTACAACTTTCTCTACTTCACATTTAAATTGAAAAGTTAATAACGCGCGAAAAAGTATCTTTAGACTACTTTAATCGCATACCTCGAAAAAAATGGATTGTTTTAAATTACATTCAATTGTAATCAACTTTGAAAATGATTAAAATCGTTACGATTATCGTAAAATAAAATTTTCATGTGATTAAACTTATCTATAGGAATTTCCTTGTTTTAACGAAATATTGTCCTTTTCAGAGATCTGTGCCTAATGGAAAAGGAAAAAATTAGGATGGAATGAGGTTCTCGTTTGGACAGCCTCTCTTTTTTACGAAATAATGATCAGAACACACTGAAGAGGAATTGACGAAAAAGTTGTTTGTGGCCGTGTTGCCGTCCATAATTTTTGAGTGTCAGTAAATAACAACTAATGCGCTGAGTCGAACTGTGGCGGTGTTTACGTACTGTCGTAAAATAAAATGTTCGCTTGTTTATCATTAATATAAACAAGCGAACATTTTAAACAAGCGAACATTTTATTTTACGACAGTACGTAAACACCGCCACAGTTCGACTCAGCGCATTAGTTGTTATTTACTGACACTCATCATTTTTTTTCTTTTTGTTGCTCTTCCATTAGGCACCGTTCTCTGAAAAGGACAATACTTCATAATAATTGTTTCTTTACTACATAATGAATTATAAGATTTTAATGACTGGCAATATTGCTATTGTACTGCAGCACGTCACCCGCAACAGAAAATTGACAGGCTTATTCGAGGCTTTATATCTTTATTTATCTGTAGAACAAGGTGTTATAGGAATTGTCTGGATTGGATTTCCTTCAAACTTTAAAGAAATCTCCACCTGGAAATCAATAATAAGCGTTTTTAAAAAATAAAAATAAATATTTTTGGGAGTCACTTTTATTACATCCATCTTGGGTTATTAAACGTTAAATTAAAAGGCCGATTTATAAATATTTTGACTGTGTATTCTTGTATTCTCATTTTGCAAAATTTAAACGTTTTTCATTAAATTTCACATAAAATTAGAAAACTAATCTCCACTTTAATGTTACAGGTTCTGCTTGAAATATATAAAAATGTTAGATTTAAGTAATTTCTGAGGACTTCTTCTTGCTATTTTATTTTGGCGCGCCTTATTATGATAAAATTGAAAGGTTAATTTGATCATTTTCGAATTATTTTCAATGGTCTCAAAGAGATCATGAAAAAAATATTCAATTTATGTTAATAAATTCTTTGTGTTTCATTATATTTCTTCAAAATTTCAAGATTTATTACTTTTATTTGTTATAAAAAGAAAATTGGAATTGTCAATTTCTTAGATTTCGATAATATATATTAAAATGAAATACATAAACTATCTAGACCATTAAAGCTATTACTTTTTTTCTTTAAATTTCTACGGGCGGCTTAAATGAATCTCGACTGAAAATTTTGCAGATGACGTGTATGAGAAATAAAACGGATGTTAAAATATTTTCTAAAATTAGGAGCTTTTTTTAAATGTTTCAATTATTACAATTTTTTCTAGTCATTAATCTTACTTAATTTTGTAATTTAATTGTAAGATTGCTTTTCTCATTTTTAGTTTGCAGACCAACTGGGAAACTACCGTTAAAAATGATTCATTTGAGATCACACTTATGAATAATGTTTCTGTTGTTCTGGATAGTTTCTGATATAAATTTGACATTAGACCTAAACTATATATTTCCGAGGAATACTATAATATCACCTCAACTTTCAAAAATCAAACACTTTAGTTAGCGTGTAGTTTGCGTCTCTGTAGATTATTTGCAGATTTTAATTAAAGCTGCAATAATTTGCCAAAAGCGGTGTTCCAAAAAACGAGGCTCTATTGCACACTCTCTCTTCTTATATCATTTGGGTCCGCATCGCACTCGTTGCTTTTTCAGAGCCTATTTTCTCGGATAATATGCTTTTTTTGAAACCTGGTTTTGGAATTTAGAAAAAGCGCCTTTAAGAATAAACAAACAGAATAATTATATAATTTCAGTGACAACACTTTTCAGAGAATGGTACATGTATCTGCAAAATATATGCGAACAAAACCGAGTGACATGATTGATGCAAACATAGATGATTTCAAAGAATCAATAAAAAGAGTGTCAACAAGTGCGCAGAGGATAAAATCGAGTGGTAAATATATCATAATATTTTATTATTTGAAAAGCTCTCGATCAGAAATTGGAACAGTATCAATTGGTATTTAAAATGGATGAATTCAATTGGAAGAATTATGTCGAATCAGTTATTATTCACGTTTGGATTGTAAAGAAGAAAAAAGTCGAAGAAGAGGAAGGAGAAGAATAACCGATTCTTTATTATGTACAAGTTGTTTGAAAATGACATCGAATGGATACTTGAAAATTAATAATAAATTGAAAAGGGGCAAAGATGGGCAGTAAAGAAGGGAGAAAAGTTTGGAAATTATTGTTGTTATTATTACTTGGATTTTTATTCAAATGAATTTTAATGAAGGTTGGATGAATAAATTACAATACTATGACCACGCGGTCTGATAAATTATCATTTTAATTCCTAATAAGAGCATAATGCAGAATGTTGAATATGATCTCCGAGTCAGAAGAGTTCTGCTCCATTGTCATAGAAAGATGGCGAAATGAATGGATCTAAGAAAAGTCATTTCAAAGAAGTTTAATGTGAATTTTACAAATAGATCGCAATCCGTAGAGCTAACAAGGAAAGTATTGTAGGCCTCCTTCTCAGATTTTGATAAAAATTTGCAGATAGGCTAAAATAAATAACGAACAATGAATTGTCACGAGCCCCACTTTTAGTTTCTAGATTTACACGCTATGAAAGTGTTGTTTTTTTTTTACAAGGATCAGCCCTAATTTTAGATGAAAATTTCTCTGCTCACAAGGCAAATTAATTTTAATATAAACATTAGAGTGATCAGTGAGCTTACAAGAGAAGAGTTGTAGGCCTCCATCTCAGATTTTGATAAAAATTTGCAGATAGATTCCTTATGGTTTGATTACTAAACTGACAAAATATTAGGAGCCACAAAACTGTTTAAGTAGGTAAAAATCGCTATCCCGTTTATCCACAATAATGAAATGAAGTTATTGAATTTTAATTCTATCCAGGAATTTCCCCAAATATCGATTAATATTAATATTTACTCACTCCACTGCCCCCACGAAATCGCGCCGCATTGCAAAAATGCTCGCGTCAATTGCAAAATCAACCATTTAATTTATTATTTTCGTTTTCAATATTTACAAGTCACTTATATTGACGATGAAGACTCTTCTGGTCCATTAATTGAGGTACGAAGAATTTCTTTCCATTAATTCATCAGGATTTCTGCAGAATAAAACGTTAACTGATTAATAAAAGATTGAAAATAAAAATAATTTAAAAGGTTGAGTTTGCAATTGGTGCGAAGTCTTTTTGCAATGCGGCGCGGTTTCTTGGCAGTGGAGTGTTTACGTATTTTTAACAAAATATTTTAAACGATAATTTAACTAGGTTTTTTCACTATCTAAAAATATTAATCTCTTTCTCAAAAGTTAGATTTTTGCACGTTTACTGAGCTCGTTTTATTATTATAGTTGGCTGTTGACGTGCGCCCACAAAATGAATTCATAAAAAAAACGAAATTAACCATTTTCATGTGTTACGGTTTGATTGTGGGTTTAACCTTTTGGTTTATATTAAATCGTTCAATAGAGTTTAATGACCCAAATTTGAGATAATTTCGGATCAGAAATCTCTAAACCAATTACACTATACCAACTTGACCAAACCAATCACTAAACATATGACATATGATAAAAGTTTAGAGCGTAAGTAAGATTTTAAGAGAAGCATTGTCGTAGTGCAGGTTATTAGAAAATCAGATTTAAAGGAGCATTCCAAATAATAAAATGGTCTTGTTTGAGACAAGTGTTGATTTAATTTACAATTTTTATTATTTTGCTTGTCTTATTTCATCACATTTTTATTTCATTTTATTTTCTTTTAATAGGATGTTATTAAATCTAGGAAAAGCGGAAATTGCTCCCGTCGGAAAATAAAATCCATTTCTGCAAAAGAAATCACGGATTATTACACCATAGAATTTAAAATACCTCCTCAAACTTCAACGGATTAATTAATTAAAACAAAAGATGATTCGTAGCATGCCTGGTAGATGATTTGATCCACGAAAAATCTATGTTATTTCGATTCTTTTGAGATCTTTGATTTTTTAAAGTTTTTTTTATAAAAATGAAAAAACGAAATTTAAAATGAAATGGTGTAATAATTCGTGTTTTTTGCAGACTTGCATTTTATTTTCCGACGGGAGCAATTTCCGCTTGTCCTAGATTTAATAACATCCCTTTTAATAAATTGGTTGTAACATTAATAATAATTATAATAACAAAATTGTATGTTTAATTTATTATGTTTAGGATCGATATTCAAAGAAAAGCGAAATAATAATAATAATTAAACTAAAATTAAATCTACGCGATCCCAAGCGAGACTTTTTATTATTTGGAATGCTCCTTTCAACCGATTTTTTCAATAACCTGCTCCACGACAATATCTTGACGTAAAAATTAGTTTTTAATTTGAACGTGGATTTTAATAAAATGAATTTGAATCGTGTAAAATAATTGCATCTGTACTTTTTACTAATTATTTTCTGTTTAATTAAACCATAATTATTTATTAAATATAAGCTTCTTTCTACAAAATAAACTTACATTTAAGCTTTTTGAGTAAAACCGTTAACCCATATACTGTATTATATTAAGAATATCAGAATAGACCGAAGCAGGCCAATTGAAATGATAGAAATGAATTCTCAGTTATGACTCTAGCTGCTTTAACTTCAGAGACTTTTTTTAGAATATAGGGAGGATTTCTATCAAATCTAGCTATTTTGCAACAACGGAAATCAATAATGTTTACGTGAAGCCAAATTTTAAACGTTTAAATATTCAAAAAATCAGTGTCACTGTTAAACATTGAAAAACAAAAAAATATTGCCGATACTTATCAAGGATGAAGAGGAAAAAAATTGGAAAAAAAATTATGGTCCCGTTTGGATGGCCGCAGAAGACATTTCCATTTTTTGTTCTTTTGTATCCCATCATTTTGCATTGTTTAAAAAATAGACAAAAACATTGAAGAGAAGTACATGGAAAAGTCCTTTGTGGCCGTGTGGCCGTCATTTTTTCCTCTTCTATTAGGTACCGCAGTTCTTTGAAAAGAACAATAACTAAATAATGTAAAATTATTGAGCCTAACAGTCAGAAGATCTCAAATCAATAAATCGTAGATTTATTAAATTTGAATAATATGTGTGTGGATAGAATATTAATAAGCATAAATGTCAAAATCGAAGTCGCATCGAATTAAAACGAACGATCTCGCATCGAAACGGTTTTGCTTTGTCATTTTCATCTGTTTATTTATGATATTTATATAATTGACAGGTCTTCATTATATATTATTGTTTGTTTTTGATTGATCTCGTTGATTATTCAAGGTTATTATTTATTATTGTATTATAATTATTATTCACAATAATTATTCTTTAATTGATATGGAGATTAAAGAATATGAATGTGAAGAAATTAAAATTAATTCAATAACATGCCAAATGGTAAAACAAGAGTTCTAAAAACGTGTTCTCTACTAATAATTTGTAAAAGTATTGTCGTGGTGTAGGTTATAGAAAGTCGATTTAAAGGAGCATTCCGAATAATAAAATGTGATAGAGCGAAAATTTCGGAAAGATTTTCCAAGAAAAGAAACAATGCCAGAATCAAAAGCACACTACAGTTCCAAAGTCTACGAAATGGCTACTCAAAGGAATTCTGACGATAATCACATCGATCGTAGTACATTGCCTCATCCCAGCTCTGGTGTATAAGCCAAGCCCCGTGAAGGTATTTAAAGTAACACTCATATGTGTTGCATCCAGAAGAACTTCTTCCGCTACTCATAGATGGAAGCTATCCCGTTCACACCGAATTCGCCAACCTTGCCGTCAATGGAAGTTCAACTGCAAAAGCGATGCCGCCGATCTCCAACAACGACACCGCTGAACAAGAACACAAGATCACCAAAGGAAGCTGCACTGATGATATATTCAACTACGCCGACGACTTCATTTAAATTCATTCGTCTAATATGATATTTTTAATTTTAATTTCCGCTGTTGCCCCCCCCCCCCTGTGTTGCTGCCACGTAGCAGCAATAATATATCTGTATACACTAGCTGACAAAAGTTTTGTCACAAATGTTTTTTCGGGTTTAACTTTTTTGTGACTTGACCAAATTGGCTGCTTTTTTGATAATTTTATGTGAATCAGTGTTTAAAATGTTATAGTAGCAAAATTTGGTTTAAATTACCATGGCAATTTCGGTACCACGCATTCCGTTTTCCCTCATATTGATAACAGCTTGCCGGGTGGCAATTGGAGTTTCTTTACGTGGAGTCATCTCTAAAATGTTGCCAATTACTGCTATTTTCAATAAATTATGACAAAAATATAATTGAACTTTAAAAATTTATTAAAAAATGCAGTGCAAGAAAAGTGGGTAATATCTTTGAGCTACGCGTTTTACGATAAACGCTTGTCACTGTAAAACGGATCATCGTAATCACAAGCGGGAATTTGTAAAATAATCTACAACCATATGAATCTATCATATCAAAAAATCAGCCAATTTGGTCAAGTCACAAAAAAGTTAAACCCGAAAAAACATCTGTGACAAAACTTTTGTCAGCTAGTGTACATTGTACACTAGAACAATAGAGCTCCATTATCAGACCATCAGACACGCCGACGTAACATAATATATAAACCACGTATGCTTCCCATAAATTGGGTCTCCCTTATTTCTATCTTACACCCATATCAAGTGTATCCAAATCAACGTGGCAGCACACTGGGTTAGACTCTGTGACCCAGTGTGTGGTAGTATTCTACTAAATAAACATATTCACTGTTAGAAATATGTAGCCCAGTCCAGTCAATATGAATCCATTCAGTTCTTGTTATATCTCCATACACGCCACACGTAATAACAAGATAACCAACACACCAATTCGAAGACTAATAAAACGAGCTCCGAAAACGTGCTCAAATCTAATATTTTGTGAAGATTTTCATATTCCTAGAGATGTCGAGGAAAATCGGCAAACTGGCGTAGACGATACACGTGAAAGTTGTAATAAATTCGTAAAAATTAGAAAATCATCATTTCAACGTGGTATTTTAGGTATCCATCTCCCAATCAGATTTTGATAAAATCTAAAGATAGATTCCTTATGATCCAAATAGTATACAGACAAAAATTAAGAGCCACAAAATGGTTTAAGTGGGTTAAAAATGAGTCTTACTATTTCACTTAAGCTAGGCTATAATTTGGGTACTAAGAAGTGTAAAACTGTGTGGCAATTTCAATGAAAAAATTACAAATTTAAATGGAAATTAATTTTAAAAAAGCGTAAAAAATGCCAATAGACTTGTTTCCTCTATAACAATAGTAATGACGAGGTTTTCCTGGCTTCCTGCTTCTTTTATTACTATAATAGCAAAGATAAACATTTTTGACACGTACATTGTTTGTATAGTACACTTGAATTTTTGCACATCCAATGTTTACCCAGAAACTTTTGTTTTTAGGGTTTTGTCGAATGAAATGCGGGAAAGATTAAAAAATCGGAAATACTTGGTCCGGCGGCAGTTTTGAAAGAATACAGTTGTAAAAGTGGGGTTTATAGAAAAGGGATACGCTAAATTTAAAGGAAGAACTAGATGAAGTGGAATATATCATAATATAGGTCTCTGGGCAGTGTCACCGAATATTTATTTCATTTTTTTGTTCGATTTAGAAGTTTTCCGTACAGTTCAGGAGAAAAATCAGTTCGATTACAGACATCCGGAAGACGGCACATAAACTTGTTTTTGTTATTTTGAGCAATCAGGACAGATAAGTTCTACTAAAACCTTTTCCGAAGATTAAGGTTTCCATTAAAAGAATATGATTTAAATTATGTTATTTATGGTTCAAAAAATTCTTTAATTGACACGATTTCAGCTACTTCCCTTCTTAACGTCCAAAACATTTTAGGTCGAAATGATGAAATCGATTATAAAAATTGATTATACCTAGAATTTGAAACTTGGCTTTTCTTCACACTGGAAAAAGTTGCATTAATCTAATCATGCAAATCGTATTGTTTACATGATATTCAAATCCTTTTCGTCTATAAACCGCCAGTTTTATTTATTGTTATTGTCGTGGTGTAATTTAATGAAAAATCAGGGTTAAAGGAGCATTCCGAATAATAAAATGGTCTCGCTTGGACAGGTGTAGATTTAATTTGCAACTTGTTTATTATTTCGATCCTAAGTATAATAAATTATACAAAAAATTATTATAATAATTATTATGTTGATTTAACAACCAATTTAGTAAGAGAAAACAATATGAAACAAAATTGTAATGAAAAAGAAAAGCGAAATAATAAACAAATTGCAAATTAAATCTACACCTGTCCAAGTAAGACCATTTTATTATTCGGAATGCTCCTTTAACCCTAATTTTTCATTAACCTACACCACGGCAATATATAAATCACATGTAAGTTTTCTGCTTTAGTATAGTACGCAAGTATCATTTCTAACCAAAGTTTCTGATGTTAACTTGATTGAGAATGTCCAGAAGCGATTCACTAGGAAGCTTTATAGTAGAAGCAAACGTAAGCATATTTATTTCAAAGATTCTGATTATCTTTCTTCGCGCTTGCAGCATTTGAATTTAGAAACTTTATCTAACAAGGGAAGTGTTTTAAGTCTCTCAGATTTTGATTAAAATTTTGCAGATAGGTTTCTTACGATCCAAATAGTATACCGACAAAATATTAGGTATAGTATATACCAATTGGTATAGTGACAATAAATTAGGACCCACAAAACGGTTGAAGTAGGTAAAATTTCGGTTTGAAGCCTAAAAATATCCCGTTTATACACATTATGTAATGTAGTTATTGAATCTTATGCTTTTTCATAAATAATGCTATAAAAACCTTTGGTACCACTGTTGCAACATACACTGGTGCAACATATATAGTAAAACAATAGTTTTTGATAAGATATTATAACCCTTAAAATACAAACGGGACTGATTAACATTAACTATATAATATTTGACTTTGAAAGTCGCGATTTTTTGGGTTTTAGACCCATTTTTTACCCACTTAAACCATTTTGTTGCTTCTATTTTTTTTTCAGTATACTATTTGGATCGTAAGGAATATTTCTGCATTTTTTTTCAAAATCTGAGATTGAGACCTTAAACACTTCCCTTGTAAGAGACGAGAAGATTTAGATTACAAGTTCCTGTCAAAAATCGTATTGGTTGCTCAAGTTAGTTTGAAAAAAATTAGTCTCAATTAATGCTTCTAAAAATCGTTGTGGTTTTAATTTAACGTTTAAGTCTCCGTTGAAATCAATTTGTAGAATGTTTTTTGTGGAAGGTTCTGAGCGATTATTCAATGAAAGATGTTTGTCGGAGAATTAGAAAAGAAAGCTTCAGTTGGCGATTCTGGGGAGTCTTGAAGTTATTTAATTATTTAATTAATTAAATTCCTATTTAATTAAATTTATCAAACAGATAAATATAACTGTTAGCCTTAATTAGTCCTTTTTTAATACGTGTAATTTTTAATACTCTGGCATATTTGTTATTTACCCTTCTTTTTACCTACCCAATTTCATGTATATTTTTATTAGGTACTATCACACGCCGGAGGCGCTCAGTTGAAAATTCTCCCTCACATAGAAAGTCAGGGATGTGCGATGGAGCGCACTATCATTGGATTGAATAATTCAATTTATTTTTTAATTTTTAGTTAATACTTAAAATTTTTATATTATCCGTATATTTGTGTTTTATGTCATATATCATAACAATTCTATTAAAAATGCGCATTTTCTGATATACTTGGTTTTACTATAATTGCTCATTAATGATGTGATTTTCCCCGTTGAAAATTATTTTACCCGTTTTTTACGCAAATCAAACTAAAAAAAACTAGACAAACTTAAACAACACTTTTATTCAAAGTAATTTCCGTCATTAATAACACCCAGAGTTTTGCAACTTATGGATTCCATCATAATAGAATTTTTCTGGTTGTTCCCAGTCCATTCGTCTAGCCATTTTTTGATTTCTTGATGATCTCGGGAGCGCTGCTCCGTCAGGTCATGAGCCATTGAAAAAAGATGATGATGAATGAAAAGATGATAATCCGACGGGGCAATGTCCGCAGAGTACGGCGGGTGCGGTAAGACTTTCCATTTGAACTCTTTCAGCGTATCCTTCACCGCTTGAGCAACATGTGGCCTTGCGTTGTCATGAACCATATGACCTTTTCATGTCGACCCGCCCATTCTGGTCTTTTTACTGCGATTTCATACCGTAACTGCACTAGTTGATGTTGTTGATTCAGTTTTACTGGAATAGCACGTATGACATTTAAATTTTCTCTTTATCATGATGAATTATTGTTTCTCACTCTTAAAATTTTAAAAGATGAATCTATTAATCTATTACATACTTTTATTATATTATATATATGTGGACTACAACAGAATGATTGCACTTTAAAAAATAAACACGTTTAGAATTACATATGAACCGTAACAATTTCAGATCCTTCCATCACTGCCTCCTCAAACATTTTCCTTGTCGGAATTCTTGCACACGATTTGTGCACTAAGCCATGATTCTTGCAAGTATCACACCTGTCGAGTCCATTTGACACAATTGACACTACTATCTAAAAACATTCAATTAATCATATTCAGACAATTGTGTTTCATAGTACCTGCTGGTCATCGAATGATGTGCTGAATTCTGATGGACGCGGATGAGATACAGGCGCGATCTGTTCTGGACGAGGTGGGGTCGTTGGGTTATTTTCCTCCTTTTTAATATCATATGTAGCAGGCTTGAATGAGAAGATGAATTGAAAAGCAATGTTGGTGAATAATTGAAGGATGGCAAGGATTAGGAAGACGAATCTGAAAGACATCGATTGAATCGTCAAATAAAAAAAATAATAATAATCGGAACTTACCTCCAACGATCCCAAGTGTATGATTTAGCACCAATTATTAAAACAATTAGGTTTGAAATGATGATTGATATTGGAATAGAGAGTAAATGGGTTTTAACCATTAATCGGAGATAAAATGATCTGAAATGATTGTGTAATTAAACAAACTAAAGTTCCTGTTAAACAATAATTATTAATAAAATACCCCTAATTAATTTTAGAAAAAGTTTAATAGAATTTGAATTGTTTTAGTAATACTGGATGAAACGGGAATTATGCGACAGCTCGTCAATATTTGGTTGTTTGATAATCAAACAACGCAACGAATATATACAAAAATAAAGAAATTTTGGATCATCTTTCTTTAATATTTCACAATTTTAATAAAGTTTTCAATAATCTTTTTTGATTACTTTGTTGGTGATGTTAAGATTAATAGAGTAACAGAGATTCGAGACGTGGGTTTCATCGTTTCTGGGAAACTTGACTTTTCTTCACATTGGAAAAGTTTCATAAATCGTGCAAACCGTATGGTTTACATGATTTTCAAATGCTCTAAAGCGCCAGTTTTATTTATTGTTATATAAATCGCATGTAAGTTTTCTGCTTTAGTATAGTACGCAAGTATCATTTCTGACCAAAATTTCTGATGTTAACTTGATTGAGAATGTCCAGAAGCGATTCAATAGGAAGCCTTATTGTACAATCAATCGTAAGTATATTTCTTTCAACGATCCTGATTATCTTTCTTACGCAGAGCGCTTGAAGCTTTTCAATTTAGAAACTTTATCTAAGAGACGAGAAGATTTGGATTACAAGTTCTTATTCAATGAAAGATGTAAGAGTTTGACGGAGAGAAAATTTTTATTTCTTACAAAAAAACTCTGCCATATTAGTTATACCCCCACCCAATAAATAAATAAAATATTTGCCATCACAGAGCAGGTTTCTATCTTTAGTATCAAAAAATGTGCTCTGAGATTTTTCTTGTCATTTGCAAATATACAAATATAAATAAATCATTTTTACTTCCTGAAACTAATTTACAATCAATGTAAAAAAGAATATAAAGATATTTACATTATTTTATGTCATTATTAATCAGAAATTTATATGAAATATTGATCTGTCCGCAATAATATGTTAGATGCGCTTGTACACCGGTCGCACTTTCACGGTCTTTTGTTCATCCGATTTTTAATATCACTCTTACATCACTCTCTTGTTATTTAAATAAAAGACTAAAAAATAAAATAAAAAAATAAAGTAAAGACGTGTTTTGTACGAATATATTAGGTCTAGAAATTAATTTCCCTGTTTTTTTGTTGATATTTTACCAAAATAAAATTATTTTTATATAACGAATTTTATGTTATAAAGTTCTCTGTATTATAAGCTTTCTACTTGCACTCCACCGCCACGAAGTATGCCGCATATTGCAAAACACCGCGCAGAAATTGAAAGTAAACCATACATTGTTGTTTAGTTCAAGTTCAATCAGTTGTTCAAATTTGAGGAAGATACACTTTAATGAAAAAAGTTTAAATAAAGAATAATAAAAAGTGAAGAGATGTTTTCTCTCAATTGGTGTGCGGTCTTTTGCAATATGCGGCATGCTTTGTGGCAGTGGAGTGCTACTTGTATATAACTTTCTTCACGTATTCTATAAAAAATCATTTTTTGTGTTCAGAATATGTCTAAATTTGTTCCAGGAAAACTTCATTTGCGGGAAGCTCTTCTTTTCCTTTTCCAACTCAAGAAGAAACCCACTGACGCGTACCAAATGCTTGTCCAAGCTTACGGCGATGGTACACCATCCTTAAGAACCAGTCAAGAACTGTTTCAGCGTTTTAAATCGGGAGATTTTGAAGTCAACGACAAAGACCGATCAAGACAGCCAAAACAATTTGAAGACGAATAACTTCAGGCTTTGTTGGAAGAAGATTCTGCTCAAACACGGGAACAACTCGCGGCATCTCTCGGCGTCACGCAAAAATCAATTTCTCATCGATAGAAAGCAATGGAGAAGATACAAAAGAAAGTAAAATGAATTCCCTATGAGCTCTAAGAACGCAACAAAGAGCAGAAAAAAACAACTTGACAAATATTGTTGGACAGATTTCAAAGAAAGTCTTTTTATACCGCATCATAACTGCCAATGAAAAGCGGGTGGACTAGGACAATCCAAAGCGAAGAAAATCGTGGGTTAGTCCCGGTGAAACGACAACTTCGACTTCAAAACCCAACATCCACGGGAAGGTCTTACTGTGCATATGGTGGGACCAACAAGGAATTTTGTATTCTGAATTGCTCCAACCTGGCGAAAAAATCACTGCGAATCGCTATCAGCATCAACTAGTGCTGTTGCGGCATAAAATCGCAGTAAAAGGAGCAGAATGGGCGGGTCGGCACAAAAAGGTCATATTGCTTCATGACAACGCAAGGCCGCATGTTGCTCAAGCGGTGAAGCTGAATGACTTCAAATTTCAAGTCTTACAGCACCCGCCGTAGTAAAAAATGTCTAGATGAATGAACTGCGGCCAAACCAGAAAAATTATATTATGATGGAATCCATATGCTGCACATAGTCAGAAAAAGTTGTTATTAATGACGGAAATTTTCTTGAATAAAATTTTTTTTTTATGTTTGTCCAGGCGTAAAAAACTCAGAAAATAATTTCTAGACCCTATATATAATTATTATCGCTAACAATGCATTTAAAAATATATGTTTAATAGTATCTTAAATCCTCGACAATAATTAAAACTTACTTTGTTAATATTTTGGAAGCTTTAAAAATTGACGGCCAGCTAAATGAGAGAAATATTGAGAGGACTATTAATATAATCATTTGGAAGAAATTCGGAAGTCTGAAAGTTCAAAAATTACACATGATTATGCTTATATTTTAATTAACAATTTATCTGAATTTTAAATATAAACAACTCACTGGAATAAAAACAAGACCATCAGAAAGAAGAACGATCCAATGGCGGAGAACGAAGATAAAAATCGAATTGAAACATTTGTGGTTAATCCATTACGTCGTTCACTCACATAACATAAAATAACTTTGAAAATAAAATACACAAACTGAAATTGAAATCATTTTCATGGTTAGTGTGCGGGAAACTAACTAAAAATAAGGATGAAAGCCATGATGAACCGATTAAGGAGGTCCGAGATACCCGATGGATATATATTGCAAGGTATTGAGCAAATAGTTGGATTGTTATGAAATGAACCAATGTTGAAGCAATAATGATACGGTATTGTTTGCAGTTTAAGACTTTCTGAATACAACAGTAAATATTTAAAGACAAAAATTTTTCGTTACTATCACTTAAATTTTTACAAGGTGGTATGCTGAAATGGATTTTTGAAGGGACGTGCAACTTCGCAACTCCAAAAAAATTCCAAACTCCAATTTTCAAACCAGCTCTTTTCGGAAATGTGTTAAGTGCATTTTTGATATTAATATATTAATAAATATATATTTCTAATCAAAGAATGCACAGAATGTATAAGTTAAGATTGAATATCTTTAATTAAAACGTAATTTTACTATAGTTGGTTGTGTGCTGATCTTATTTTTTCTGTATTCGACTCAGTATTCGACTCTGAGCCAATACTGTTACGTATAAATCAGTGATGGGAGGGGCCCCGTTTTTTGGAATTCCAGGCGAGCGGGACAAAAATTTCAAAACCCGGGTCTCGGGACCAGGACTTCTCCTTTTCCCTACCTGGGACTTGGTACCGGGACCGGAACTTATCTTATTTCCTCCCCGGGACCGGGATCCCTTTTTTTGGAAAAATACCCGGGTGGGGGACCCAGGACCCTCCCATCACTGAACGGTAATAGTGACAATTAAAGAGGAGGAAGAGCAAGAACAAGAGAAGAGCGAACCTTTCTCTTTTAATTTATGTAACCATATGTATCAAAAAACACCACAATGTCAATATATCTTCCTCCCAACCCAGGGCCCATGATGCGGGACTCGGGACCTGGACCGGGATTTCCCTTTTTTTAGAAAAATACTGGGATGGGGGGAGGGGGGGGGGGGTGGGAGAACGGGGGAGTCCCTCACATCACTGGTATGTACGTCAGTCACTACACGGAGGCCAGGACCGGAGACATAATAAGCAATTTATTGAGATGAAATCCACAGATAAACCGGGAACGGCTCATCTGACAACGGCTCATGTGATATATGGGTTATATGGGTATAAGGTCGATTTGCCGGTAAAAACTAATTATATATTTAATTAAAAGCAATACAAATTATATAGCAGATATAAGCGGTTTTGTGAAAATCACTAAACAGAAGCGGTTTTTTGAAAATCACTACGTTTAACATATTTTTTCAGCAAAACCGGCGTAAAACCAATAAAACGTCGGTTGACGGGTCCTCCCCGGTTTTTCTGTGATATTCTCTTTTATGAGTTTTTGTTATTTGCGGGGCTTAGAAATCCGAGAGGGTATCCCGTATTACAGAATTAAGATTCTACGAATGTGAAATTCTCCAATAATTAGATGCTACTTTACCTGTATTCTAAATGTTATTTTATCAGACTCGATTCGTTGAATCCTCTCCAACTCGTTTTCCGATACATGTGCATGTCGATTCGGTGTTTCCCTAGAATTATACTATCAAGTTTCTAGTATTCAATTAAAATTTTTCATAATTTCAATTAAACAAAATTCTGACTTACTTGTAAAAATAGAAGAATATAATTGACAAGAATAGCGTTATAATTGCTTGCACATAGAAGATGGACGGCCATCCGAACCACGAATGGCACAAGTGGGCGGATATTGGCGTCCAGATAATCCGCGACAGTTCGAGGAAGGAAGACAGAAGTGCGAATGTGAAGAATTCTCGCTTACGTGTTGACCATTTACGAATGACAATTGAAATGAGAAGAATAGTAGATGTCCAGCAGATTCCCTTGAATTGAAAATGATGGAGCACGTCAATTTAAAAGTGATTATATAATTCTTGAGATTGGTAAAGAAAATAGTATTGAACGATGTTTAGAAATTAGTGTGCACGCTCAATTTGTCAAAACGATGACTCATTTAAGAAACTTCAATTTAATAATCTACTAACAAGCAGTGTTCTGACTCGAACTCTTACAATTTTAAAATTTACCGTGTTGAAATTTTTTTTTCATTCCTCTTTTTCGTTTTATATTTGTGTTCGGCAAAACGAATCTACCTGCAAAGTTTAAAAAAAATCTGAGAGTTCGAGTGAAAAAACACTTCCGCAATGAGGAATTTCGTATTTTAGTTATTTTAAAAGAAGATCAAGAAATTTACAAAAAAAATTTTATAGTTTACACATGCACACCAAATTAAAGTGGTTTTTACTGTCGTAGTGTTGGTTCCTAAGTTTAAGGCCACGAGTTTATTCACAGCTCTTTCTAATGTTTTCTTTATGTTGTGACGAATATTTTGACATGGGTTTATGAGCGGATCAATATCAGTTTATCAAGGAAAGAAACCATGATTACATAGTAAATTCTAGAAAAAAACGTGGACTAAAATTTAAAACACCACGACAAAATTCAGAATAATTTGGTATGGATGTGAATATAATATACATCGGAAGAACAGAATACCTGAAGAAAATAATTGACCAGAAGAGCCAGGAAGCCATAATAGGAGGTCCATGGAACGAATGCAGAAAATATTGATGAAAGAAATGCGAGAAGTGAAATTAAACGGCGACTTCCATGTTTCTGAAAATTTGAATTCATTTTTATTGAGATTTGAAATTAATTAAAAATGTAAATGGATGTGCTCCATTTGCAAGAAAGTAAGAAATTAAAGTATTATTGATTACAACGGCCTAGAAGACGCGAGTATACATAACAGAAAAGAAGCTGACTGTAAGAAAATCTATCGGGAGCACGCCGACTGGGAATGACGATTGTCAGATTTTTAAGCGTGTCTAAAAAAGGTTTTACTACAATTTGATTAGGCTTGGCTTAAACTGTCTAACGATATTAATACCTTTTTGAAAAGTTAGATTTAAGACCGTTTACTGAGCTCATTTTATAACCATACCAGTTGGCGTGCGGGGAAATCGTAATGGGGAAAGAATTTATTAGTATTCATTCTCCATTAAACTTACGGGACTGTTTTATGGTTTAAAGTTTTCTTTCCCTCGAGTTACGCTTTCCCTGATAGCTTTATTAATGTGTAAGGCTTTCCTAATAGTCTTGCAATTCTTTCACATTTTCTATTCACTATTGAGTTATTAAATAATAAGAGTTACAGGGTTTTATGTTAGGCCTAGAAATTAATGTTCGCGTTTTTACCCATATTAAACTATAAAAAACTGGACAAACTTAAACAAAACGTTTATTCAAAATAATTTCCGTCATTAATAACAACATTTTCCCAGAGTTTGGGCAACTTATGGATTCCATCATAATAGAATTTTTCTGGTTTGGCCGCAGTCCATTCATCTAGCCATTTTTGACGTATTTATGATCTCGAAAGCGCTGCTCCGCCAGATCATGACCGGAAAAGATGATAATCCGACGGGGCAATATCCCGAGAGTACGGCGGGTGCGGTAAGACTTCCCAAACTCTTTCAGCATATCCTTCACCGCTTGTGCAACATGCGACCTGGCGTTGTCATAAACCAATATGACCATTTCGTGTCGATCCGCCTATTCTGGTATCTTTACTGCGTATTCATGCCGAAACTGCACTAGTTGATGTTTATAGCGATTCGCAGTGATTTTTTTGCCAGGTTGGAGGAGTTCAGAGTACTTCTTGGTCCCACCATATACACAGTAAGACCTTCTTCCCGTGGATGTTGGGTTTTGCGGTCTAAGTTTGTTTGACGACGAGAGACGTCGAGAGTTGCTCCTGTGTTTGAACCAAATCTTCATCCAACAAAGCCTGAAGTTCTTCGTCATCAATTTTTTGGCTGTCTTGATTGGTCTTTGTCGTTGACGTCAAAATCACACGATGAAACCATTCTTGGTAAGTTCTTATGGATGATTCAGTATCGCCGTAAGCTTGAACAAGCATTTGGTGCACGTGGGCGGCTTTCTTCTTAAGATGAAAAAGGAAAAGAAAAGTGAAAAAGGAAAAGAAAAAAAAAAAAAAAAAGAAAGCTGATAATACAGAGAACATTACAACATAAAATTCGTTATATAAAAAATTTATATTGACAAATTATCAACAAGAAAAAAAACGAGGAAATTAATTTCTAGACCTAATATATTCGTACAAAACACGTCTTTTTATTTTTTTTGGCAAATCTACATCGGTAATTCACTTCACGATTGGTACCTGGACCAATCTACTTCTATTATATTCACCAGGGAAATAATGCGGTAAAAACCCAGAATCCGTCATCTAAGCTGTTACGATATTCAATGCAGCGTCTCGTCTTCACAAGGGAAGTGACTTTAGCGAGACATAGAAAAATTTGGCTCAGAGAAAAATTTCGCCGATTTAGAGAACGGATTAGAAATCAGCACATCCGAATCTATCAATGGTGCAAGTTTTAACAAAATTCAAGCGTCAATTTACTTTTTAGAAAAACATATTATCAAGTTGAGACCATTTGAAATTATTTCAAAAATATTGAAAATAAATTGTCAATTTCTTACACTTTGAAAATATATAAAAAACTATTGTTTTAATACAACGCAAATTTCCAAACGTCAACCTTAACGAGATTAGAAATATAATAAAAAAGTTATTTCTATTTTCAAAATGTTTCGAATTCTCAATGCAAACATTATTAAGTTAATATTGATTAATCAATTTCTACAAATTATTAATTGTCAAAGTATTCCAATTGAGCACTTTTCTTTATAATAAATAACAAAGTGATCTTAAGTTCATTGCCTCGGCGGAAAAATCGAAGACTTAGCCGCTAATTGCACGGATATCATCCACGAAGCTTTGGTGATTAAAGACATGACAACAGGTTCCTAATCAGCAGGAATTGAAATTCTACAAATAATTTGAAATTATTTAGAAAAGTTTGAAAATCATAAACATAAATTAGTGCCGATTAAGAACATCCGGAAAGGAATAATTATTGAAGGAACAGACGTTGAAACATTTTATTTTTATAATCTCTCGTTTGTGTCAAATGATTTGGGTTGGTTTTTAACTTGAAAAAATAATCAATATTATTTTTTCTATCATTTTTTATCCATAATGCCCTCCATCGAGCCAATAATTTTTGGATTAATTTGGATAACCAGTACCACTTTACAGGACCTGCTGTAATTTTACGGAAAAACAAGAAACTGAAGCACATCGTGCTGAAACCTGGAGGAAAAATAATGGCGTCTGCTTTTCTACCAATGGTCGTTCTGGATAATGATAATTTGATTAATTCGCTAGCCACTGATATTGATAGGTTAGTTTTCTCTCAAAAAGAATTTGATCAAGTTCAATGAAGTTTTAATAGCACTTACAGTAATGGACACAATTATATCAACCTCTACTGATTGTACTCTTTATATAGACCGTTACAATACAATCTCCCCCACCTACTCCCCTTCTTAGCGACCCGACGAGTAGTAGTTGGTGTGAGGATCCGATGTAATCTTACTACTAAACGCCCAATAAATGGCTTACCTGGTGGGCACTAGCGAGAACACCGAACACCTAGCTCTTTAATAAAACTTTATTCGACTCCACATAATAATACAATAGATGAATATGGTTAATAGGGAGCTCGAATAGGAGCTAACATCTCACCCACGGTCGGGGCGTTTCTCACAAATAGAAGCAACCTTATCGTAGCCCTGTCGAGTGAGCAACTGACTGTCCTTATGATCCGTGGAGGCGGAGTCTTGTCTTTATGTTCCAAGACTTTAGACTTAAATATAGACGTTTATACGTTAGAACATTGCAATTTTAACCATACTCTTTTGAGTGAGATTAAACAAAAATGACAAGGATCGAATGAATGATATTAAAATTCGGATGTAAAAACGTCAGGCCGTGAAAGTGCGACGGGTGAACGCATCATCCAACCTTTTTCTATTCTTAATAAAATGTCCTTAATTAATTTCAGAGCAAGTTATCCATCTCAACTTTTTATCCATCTTTGAAATAAAATAAATGTGCGTGATTTTAGTAGTAAATTTTCAGACGCAATTTTCTCGAGATAGCTGTGGCCGTTGCAGAAACTATTTTTATATTTAGAAAGTAGATTTTTTTCTCTTTCTAATGATATATGTCGCATCCTGTAACTCCAAACATTATGCAGACCATTCCCTAGTCAGATTAAAAAAAAAATTTAAAAAAAAACTAAAAAAAAACTAAAAATAAAACTAAATTAAAACTAAAAAATTAAACTAAAACTAAAACCTAAAACTATTTAGTGATTAATGTGAAAGCACATTATTTTATTTCATTACATTGTTTATATATTCATTCCAGAGATCGATGCCTAATGGAAGAGCAAAAAATGGGGCGGAGAAAAGGTCTTGTTTAGACAGCCAAACGGCCATTAAGGTCATCGAATCTCTTATCAATAAACTAATATTTTAATCCACTAACATATTCTGTCAGCCGGCAGTTCTCAGCGTTGACAGTGCTTAAAGTAAACATAATCTTAACAATATATCTATTATAAAAATATAATAAATGGAAAATTGAATTTCAACATTTTTGAATTATTTCCAATGGTCTCAAAGAGATCATGAAACAAATATTCAATTTATGTTAATAATTTCTCTGTTTTTCAATATATTTCTTCCAAATTCCTAGATCAATTCTGATTTATTACTTTTATTTTTTATGAAAATAAAATTGGAATTGTCAATTTCTTATATTTTGATTACATAAATGCGTAAATAAAGGCTTGACGGATATTTTTTACTGAATCTCAAAACCTTGTCCTCCTTTCCATCATAATTTCAAAAATAACACACATATTATGTATGCTTTATGAGCCGGGGAAGTTGGCCAAGGACAAATACCCCAGAAAAAATACGCAGAGTGATAAGAAATTTTGAGGATTCTCGTTTATTTTATGAGATTATCGTTTATGTCACTAAGCAGAGCAAATGACGAATTATTGCACATCCCCACACAAAATGAAAATGAAGATTTTTCAATATTTAAACGAATTTTTTAAATTCAAAATTTCAAGATGTTATTAAATCTAGGAAAATAAAAAGGAAATCTAGGAAAGGAAAATAAACTAAAAAAAAACTAAAAACAAAAGTTCAACTAAAAACTGTGCTGTAACTAAAAAAAACAAAAGTTCTCAATAGAATCGAACCAGCACAGATTTTTCGTGAATCAAATTCTCTTCGGTAAAAATCCATTTAAATTCTAATGAGTAAATCCATTAAAGTTTGAGGTTTAAGTGAGATGGTGCAATAATCCGTTTTTTTTTGCGGAAATGCATTTTATTTTCCGTCGGAAGCAATTTCTGCTAGATTTAATTTTCCCTAGATTTAATAAACATCCCGGAAAATAAAATAAATTTCCGCATAAAAATCACGGAGTATTCACGTGAATCACGGAATCATATCATCGAATTTTAAATTCTTCCTCAAACTTCAATGCATTATTTAATAAGATATAAGAGATTTTTAGTGGAATTCGATAAAGATGTCATATAATAAGCGATATAAAACCATTCGATTTAATTAAAAAAAAAAACTTATCCTTGCCTTTTTGCAAGGATTCCAGAGCTGTCTGAAACTAACTTTTTTTTTAATATCCCAACAGATTTGTTTTACAGATTTGAAGCATTTGCGGAAATTGTTCATTACCAGTTTGATCGAGTTCAAATTTTCGTCGACACGCCCTTATCATTGATGCTAACCATGTGTGTTATATTAACGATCATATGGGTTATGACATTGTCAGCTATGGTATATATGTACTTGAGGCAAATTAAACAAGAAGAATCGGAGAAAGGTTAGTTAGAATTTTACATTGCTTGAACCTTAGTCATGGAGCCAATTCAGATAACTTTTTTATAATTTTAACTTTTCAGCGGAAATTGAGCAGAAATTATTGAAACTCTCAACGGCATCAACTTCGCATAATTTAAGCATTTGAGTTGGTATATTATTTTAATAAATTGTATATCATTATTTTAGTTTGTTTGGTTTATAAAGTATTGTTTGACGTAAATTTCGGGAGATGTGAGGAAATCTTTATTGCGGTAATCATTTGTCGAAAAATGCAATTCAAAATCCCTCTGGTGCTTGCTCTAATCGACTTTTCGTCCGCTTTCGACAGAATCTCCATTGAATCGATAGGTCATTCTTTACACATCGGTGGCGTTCCGCCTTACCTTATCAATTCAGTAAAGATAATGTTGTCAGGAGGTACTGCAGAAGTCAGAATCCATAGCAAGGCAATCGAAATTTCATTGAAAAGAGGGGTGCGTCATCTCTGTTCGCATTTGCTCTCCAAATGATTCTCGATGAGGCCGACAATGATAGTGTGGAAGATTCGGAAGGTATACGAGTTGATGGGAATATTTTGAAACGACTCGAGTTCGCCGACGACGTGGTGCTAATTGGAAGTTCCTCAGAAGAAATAAACCGGCGTCTAAATCAACTCGAAGAAAAGGCTAGAAACCACGGTCTAGAAGCCAATCCAACGAAGACGATGATCCTACACAACGACTACGCTACCAAAGACCCCATTTTTTTCGGTGGTTCTGTTTGCTCATCAGTAGCTGGTGCCAAATACTTGGGTAGTTTCATCGCGATCGACGGTTCGTTGAATGAGGAGGTTTCCCGAAGAATCAAGGCAGCTTGGGCGGCATTCTACAAATGCAAGCCTCTATTTCCTCACATCCCAGCAAAAGCAAAAAGAAAGCTAGTACACCACAACATCGTTCCGGCCTTGCTTTACGGTTGAGAAACTTGGTGCCCTTCTAAAGAAACTCCAACGACTCCAAAGAACTCTGGACATTATCTGCTTTCACGCCAATGTCGAAGGATCAAATTCGGCTGATTTGCTAGTTCGGAGGAAGCTGCTCAGTTGGGCTGGACATGTCGCAAGGCTGCCGGGCACGAGGTGGAGCAGAATTCTTTCAGAATGGGATCCACGAGGCTGGTCAAGAGCAAGAGGGAGACCCAAAGGAAGGTGGTCGGACAAAGTCAAGCTCTGGGTCGCGAAACTCGTCCACGAGAAGTCTACCACCCGGGCAACACGGAGAAGAATCGGTATTCTCGCGGAGAAGACGGCTTGGTCAACATTGGCAAGGCGAAGCCGAAAACTCTGGAGGGAGTTGCTCCGCATCTCGTCGCAGTCGGAATGACGTCGGACAATCAAGTAATCAAGTAAGTAAGTAAAATGTCGTGGTTTCCTACAATTTGTCTCTCACGTGAAGTAATCACACCTATTATTGCAGTTGCGATCGATTTATCTTGAAAAAATATGTCCTAGAATGTGATTCTGAAAAAAATTGAATATTCGGATGTTTGATCATCTTATCATATGATTAATCTTGTCATTTATTTTATCATGAGCAGTATGGGAAATAATATATAGCAAAACCCCTATTAATTGTAGATAATGACAATAAAATTAGTTTTAGAAATATTGTTACCTTCATTTATTCATTTATGCTTATATGCACTCGGGGTCAGAATAATAGAAAAATGATGTACACGTTTTGAAATGAGAGGGAGGAGCCGGGGACGAGATGTAATGTTCGGCCACAATTAATTATTCTCTTCTATTTTTCTATTTAATACTTATGGCACTTAAAACAAGGTTTGTGGTAATTTATATTACTTTATATATAGTTTAAAAAATTCAGCAATTAATGCTGATACTTTTTATAGCTATTTCCCGTCTTAATTGCAAAAAAAAATTTTAGGTCCAAATGGGAAAATCGCTCATAAAAATTGATGGAATCCAGAATTTTGTTTGGTTCCAACATATGTTGTAGCCCATAAAATTCTGCATCTATTGATGTAGGCCTCATGTGGCTAAGAAATATTACAAGGTCCAAAAAAAATTAAGTTTTATCGGATGTGTCCATAGAGCACAATTATTTTTAATCGAAAAAACGTATTAATTGGTAAGTTATGGTTTGCAGGTATTGTTTAAATTATTATATTGTCCATTATCTATAATATATTTCATTTTAGGCTCTCTGGACAACATAGTAGTTGGTTTACACTATGCCTGATCAAGTTTTAAACGCAACAAGCTGATTATCGATTAGAAGAGGCTTTAAACCATGTAAGTATTTTTATATTTACCGGAAAACAATTTAATATCGTTCAGAGAGCAAGAACAACGATCATTAATGATGAATCGTTCAATTAATGGCATCAGGAACGAATAACCATGTAAGTTGTTTAATATTTAACAGGAAACGCATTGGATATCGTTCGTAGAGCAAGGAGAACGATCATAGATGCTGAATCGAGCGCTTACTCGAGTCATGATAATTATATGTTATATTTTATGGTTTACATTTAAATTTATTTTATGACAAGTAAGAGAAGCATAAAAATTGATAATTCGAACATTCGAAAACTAACTAACTTGCAGGGGACAAACTTCTAGGCGCGTTTTCTATTGAATTTCAAATATATTCGTCGCCAAATGCGATTACCACCGCGATGATTGGAGAGAGCTGGTCCGCTTCTTTCTCTATAAGAGAATGAAAACGACTCCTAAGTAAGTATCCTAAGTAAGTAAAATAATATTTTAAAGTGCGCCACATTTTGCGGTGGTAATCGCATTTGGCGACGACTATAGAATTAATTTTTTTTATAATAAAGTTTGAGGCAACATCGGAAAGTCCTAAACCAACACTACACAATGACATCACGAAATTGCAGATCATCAACAACTGTGCACTTTGCAGAACATTCAATTCAAACCGTAAAAGTGACCAAAGTTTCATCAAAATTACACGAAGCGTCCTCACTCCAAAAAACAACATCAAATTTTAATAAAGATTGATGACGTGTTTACGCTATATAACAGGATGAGTCTGTTTTCATGCAAAAAACACCTCACGTCCTAACAGGAGCACTTTTCGGGCAAAACACAGTCAAGGAAGCGCCCAGCAGAAAGTGCAGAGACTCAACAACACGCCAATTGGTGTTAGTTGAAAAAGGTTCGATTTGGTTAATGTATGCCGGTATGAGGATTGCACGGAAATCGATTTTTTCAATATGGACACGTAAAACGGAAATGGAAATTAACTTTTCTAAACGGACGACGTAAAACTGAAATAGGAATCGAAAAACGACGATAAATGGAACATGGAGGATGGAATTCGCGTGAAGAGGATATAACTACCGACAATGGAATAAAGCGTTTTCTTGCTTCTTTGGAGTGGGATCATATTATTCGGCTTAACACGTTTTGCTGTATTATTTTTGTTTTGATTAGATAAATTATGTCAAACCCATGACAAGGAAAGTGGGAAAAGGACTGAAGGTATTCGTGTTGTTGGGGAGATCTTGAAACGACTTGACAGATCGCCCCGACGTTGCTCGGTTTGGTCAACATTAGCAAGGCGATTCCGAATAATCTGGAGAGAGTTGGTCTGCATCTCGAACCAGTCGGAATGAAAGCGGACAATCAAGTAATAAAAGTAATAAAGTTTCCATGTATTTAATTGCTTACTACTGAAGAAGAAATGTGGGGAAACTAGAAATATGATTCCTCATCAGATTAGTTCCTCTTGAAGCCTGCATCATGCCATTGAACATTTTAAATACCGAGTGGGGTTGCAAGGAAATCAATTTTTTCGAATGTAAAGCGGATAACGGAAATGAAATTTTTCTATCGGAAAACGGAAAGCGGAAATATAATTTTTTCAAATGGAAGACGGAAAACGTAAAATGGAAGATGGAATTCCGTGCGACCCTGGACGGTATATTGCGTGTTACCGTACTGCAAAAGGGCACCACACCCTAATTTTTTCTCTTTTTTCTAATATTTCAATAGAATGTTTCATTATTGTTGGCTAACTTGCGATTATATAGTTTAATTGTTGAAACAGTCAACAAACCTTTCTCAATTTTTGTCATTTTTAATGAATGAAATAATCGAGAATAACATTTTGGAAGAATACGGTATAGTGGTATATATGATGAACTCCTAGTGGAAGAGGAAATACGATGGTTTCGTTTGTAAAACCACTCTACGTTTTTATCTAAAAAAGAAAAATAGATAACCCAACTTAAAGAGGAAATCCTTTGTGGCCGACAGTCCGATTTTCCTCTTCTATTCGGCACCTCACAACTTTGAAAAGTACAATTTTATAATATATTTAAACATGGACGATAAAATGGACACGTCCATTTCACCATAATTGCAAATTGAAGCACGTTTCCTCATTTTTCTATTAATTTTCGATTTGTTTAAACAAAACGTACCCGGATATAAACTTGAAGAATATAATAAGAAAGAATTGATGAAATGTAACTGATTGAGAATAATAAAAACAATTGCAGCGATGAATATGTTGTCAATTCGGATCGAAAATCTTCCATTGAGTATATTTGATCTTCTTGAGATGGTTCATCTGTAAAATTTTACATATACACGCCGAGGGCAGCCAATAGAAAAATCGTCTTCACATAGAAAGAAATATCAACGAATTTGATCACGCGTTTATTCTTTTTTGTTCTTTTTTGTAAAACAGTATTTTGGCTATAATAGGAGAACTAGTGATTTTTATGAAACGTAAGATATATCATTCTGTTGCTCGTAAAATTCTGAATTTTTTGAAATGCAACATGACGTGGTTACTGTAATCGATGTGTATTTTATAGTCGATTGAAAGTTTAAACTTTAAAAAATCATAACTTTGCTTAAACGACGAATCTAATTTAGAGACAAGTATATTATTGCTCATCGTTATGTCCTCTATCAATAAAGTATTAATCTCAAAAATTTAAAATAGCGTTTTCAAGATATTCGATCTTAAAGTTTAGCTCTTTACAATACATTAATCTGATAAAAATGAGTAATTTTGTGAGTTTTCATGATTTCTAGCATGAAGATTGGATAAAAGAAGCAAACTAAAATCCATATAATCGAAGATTTTTCAAAAATCGGATTATCCAACCCTAATTTCCTTAAAATCAGTTTTCACAAAGAACTCAGAATCTTCCTCGTTTTCTGAGCCCTGAAAATCGTTTGAAAAATGATAAATAAGCTTGAAATAATTATAAAAAACTAAAAATATATTATTTTTGGTAAAATTGTCCACAAAATTGGCGTTGCTCTGTAACCGTGGAGCACCTTATTTGATAATTTTGTAGAATGGGCCTAATTTGAGATGTTACGAAGCCTCATGTCAAGAGCATACTTTACACAACAATTTGAAACTAAAATATAGCAAAATATGTTTGATTGGTGCTTAAAGGAGCATTTTTAAGCAAAAACCATATATGGCTGATTTAAGTGGTCATTTTTTGAAAATCATGTTTCTGTACTGACTATAGTCTTTACAAACATTTATTCTATGAGATAAACTTAATAAAGTTAAAAGGTTTTATGTTTTAAGTACTTTAAGGCCATTATAAGGTCCAAAATTTTAGAATCAAATAATTTGAAAACGCTATTTTTAATTTTTGATGTTAAGACTTTATTGATAGAGACCACAACGGCGAACAATAATATACTTGTCTCTAAATTAGATTCGTCGTTTAAGCAAAGTTATGATTTTTTAAAGTTTCAAATTTCAATCGACTATAAAATACACGTAAATTACCGTAACCACGTCATGTTGCATTTCTAAAAATTCAGAATTTTACGAGCAACAGAATGATATATCTTACGTTTCATAAAAATCACTAGTTCTCCTATAATAGCCAAAATACTGTTTTACAAAAAAGAACAAAAAAGAATAAATTTGTTGAACGCGTGTTCAAATTCGTTGATCATTTTTTCTATGTGAAGGCTGTTTGCCGTTGGCGTGCATATAATTATCAATTAAAAAACCGTCACTGGTGAAAAGAAACACGCTTCGATCAACAACGCGTATAATGAGAAATTACAAGAAATAGATAATTAAATTGAAGTGTAATAGCATAAAAACGAAACTTTTTTCATCAGAGGTATATTTTAGAATTATTAAAAAGCATTTATGGTAAGTTAATATAACAGTAAATCCATTGCTTCTCTCATAGTCTGCTTCTTAAAACTTAATTTTTTAAAATTTCTCTTGTACGCTGTAGTGTTTAGTTCTCGGCGGTCTAGATATTGTCCTTTTCAGAGATTCATAATGGAAGAGCAAAAAAAGAAGAAAAAATTATTGTCTCTTTTCGACGGCCACACGGCCACAAATGACTTTTTTAACTATTAATCTTCAATCACATAAAATGATCTGTTTGATCCGATAAATACGTCGCACAATTTTTTAAAAATTAATTTATTTTTTATTGAATTTTTCTGATGACGAAAGATGACGAAATACAAAATAAAATAGTAACATGTAACGAGTTAATAAGTGCAAACTAAAATGTATTATTTTGAGAGCAATACCCGACCAAATAATTAGTTTCCTACATTTTTAGATTCGTCTGATTATGGTCTTTCTATATATGAACAAAAATATAGCAGTTGCAATGTGTATATCAATATATTTCATGCTGAATAAAATAATTGTTTACTTGAATAACTTGTTTATTTTTAAATTTTATGATAAAACCTTTTATGTAGCATTAGTTTAGTAGTTGCCAATTGTGTTTATAAAGTATGAAACGATTTGTTTGATAATAGGGCTTGTTATTATTAATACAAGAAAAATTCAATAAAAAATAATTTAATTTTTAAAAAATTATGCGACGTGTTAGTAAGTCCGCACGTATTTATCGGATTTTCAACTAATTTCATTTCACGTGTTCAATGTGTGTTTTTTTTATTTTTTGAGACAACACACATTGATGAGATAGAAAAGAGTGGCCGTCTAAACGAAGCCTCATTCCATCCTAATTTTTTTCCTCTTACATTAGGCACCGATCTCTGAAAAGGACAATAACTGTGTTCAATGTTTTAGGCTTCAAATACTGTTTTAGAACCGAAGAAAAAGTATCTTTCCGTAAAGTAGAGCTGCGATATTAAAAAAATTTAAAACATTTGTAATCAACTAACATCTATAGGAGTTATGAGAGGATCATTTTGATATATAATTTATTTTTTGATATAAAAAAAACAAAATCTATTCTGGAAAGTTTGAGTAATCATATGCTTTATTTTCTCAATTCTACCTCTCGTTTTCGGCTTTTCTTCGAAAACATATTAAACATGACTAATCAATAATTCTCAAAGGGTCTGAGCAAAAAAGCACGCCAATGTGAAATTGTGATTTCCCGATTTTCAAGAGTGTCTTACAATTTTTATGCCTTTTCAATAAAACACTGTTCTCGATAATTTAGACAAGCTACTCTGAAACTAACTTAAAAATTAATATTTTTCAAAAAGTTATGTTTGAGAATGTTTACTGAGCTCATTTATTAACCATACAATTTGGTGTGAAAAAAAATAAATAAAGTAAATCAATTTTGAAGAAGTTAAGGTTTTGAAAAATAAAGAATTTGAATAAAAATTGGATGGGCGTGGTTTTGCAAACTGTGCACGCTTTTTTGCAAGAAGTGGAGAAGTCGTCGCAGTGGAGTGTAATTGTTAAATTAAATTATTGGCACGCCAAATCGAAATGAATTCTGTTCTTTGTTTAAACGAGTATTATAAATGAAAAAAATTAATTTAATTTTTATTTGACACGCCATATTTATTAGTCTGTCTTAATCTTTCTAAAAACATGCGCTTTGTGCGAACTTGGCAAAATGAGCCTCTTTTCTGAGCCATTCAATTTGGGTGTCATTGGTTCATTATTTTTTTACGTTATAATAACTCCGGAAAAAAAACACTCAAAACGCTATTCCTATTCCCTAGAAATACCGTTGTCTGTTCGTTTCCTTTTTGTGTTGTATTGTGGTTTTGTGTCTGTTTTCTCTAACCCTCTTCTATAATACGATCATTTATTTTAATCTTCTTCATGATTCTAACCTCCTCGTCGTGGTGAAGAAGGGTAACTGTCCTACGACAAACCGAATGGAGTTTGCCACCATTCGTCCCTCACAAGCGTGCAGTAGCGGCAAATACTTGTACGTTTAGTGGTCCTGGAAGGACTGGTAAGCCATCTCCATGGATTCAGGGAAACTACCATTACCCTCAAAAGAAGAAATAAAAGAAAATCGATGGAAATAGTTCGGGACTCAGCGCCTTTGATGTCACGATCCTCACAGCAGAGGCGCCCCGAACGAAGTTGCCGAAGGATCATGGGAACGGAAGACCAACGATTTGGTTTACCCCTAACTTAGAATGGGATCCACGAGGCTGGTCAAAAGCAAAAGGGAGACCCAAAGGAAGGTGGTCGGACACAGTCAAGCTCTGGGTCGCGAAATTCGTCAAGTTTACCACCAGGGAAACACGGAGAAGAATCGGTATTCTCGAGGAGAAGACGGCTTGGTCAACATTGGCAAGGCGAAGCCGAACACTCTGGAGAGAGTAATCATTTATTTTAACAAATATTTATTAATTTGTGTTTTAATTACATCAATGCATATTTTAGTGTTTGAACGTGTTACCGCATTTCCTATTTTTTTAATTGTTTAACATCTTCACGTACGTGAAATAAAAACATTATGACCTCGGTATTATTGATACATAGCTCATCTGAAAGAGCAAAAAATTCTCTATAATCTGTGAATTTTTCATCTACTTTAATAATACTAGATATTCATTTATTTACAAATGAAGTGTAACTGAAGATGCGGTAAAAACGTAATAATATCATTTTGTTAATGTTTCTTGTACTAATAAACAAATTTAAATACTAAAATTGCTGTTATTAAAAACATAATTAAAGATACTTTAAATATTTTTAATAAATGATCGCCTATTATAGAAGAGGAATAGGGAAAACACGAGACAATAGAACAACACAAAATTTCTATGCGCAAACAATATAATTACTACGGAGGGTGGAATCCTCTTTTGACCGAGGTATAATAATAATAATCATTTATAAATTTTTGGCTGTTTCTTTGTTTTTGTTGACGAGCTTTATACATTTTAAATACTTTTGTCCTATTCAGAGATTGGTGCCTAATGGAAGAGAAAAAGAATTAGGATTGAATGAGGTTCCCGTTTGGACGGCCACTCTTTTTTACGAAATAATGGACAGCGCACACAATGTTGTTTGTGGCTGTGTGGCCGCCCATCATTTTTTCTTCTTTTTTTGCTCTTCCATTAGGCACCGATCTCTGAAAAGGACAATAAATATTAAAATTGCCCAATATTAAGAACTAAACATACCGTGTTCCTGAATCTCAACAGATTTATTAGATTCGGCCATGCATAAAACTGATGTATTAATAGTTATCGAATTAGAATTTATCATAATATTAAATGAAATAATCATAAATAGAAAAATAAAGCGAGTTCGATGAAGAAATGTCTTGTAAGCGGGACTTGGTCCGCATGAGTCCCTTCTCGTTGCGGAGAAGATGGGCTTTCTGAATATAACCGATTCAATATTCATTAACAAGATTACTTTGTTAGCTCACCTTTTTGGTTGATTAATCATGAATTATTTGTAGTTTAAACAATTGCCGCGGGGTCGACGATGGAAAAGCTGGAAAATGTTTTTTGTTTTCATTGATTGATCGCGGAAAGAGCATTGCAAATTTGTTGTTGGATTTGCAATCCTCTTCAATTCTTTTATTATTATTAATATTAATATTATTATAGAACTAAAGAGATGTTGAATTATTTGTCGAATTGACATTCGGAATGAATAGGGTTCACATGTGCGTATTGTGTCAATTTTGATGAATATCGAAAAGTTCAATCATTATTTAAATAAATAAATAATTCATAAAAACTAATGCTGGTTTTTTGCGTTGTTGTTATTCTGAATTGATTTTTCATTGTTATCAGCATATTATTCATGATGAACTTTAGAAATAATCATAATAAAGGTGCATCTTTAATTTTAAAGCGATGAAATTAAAATTTTTGAAAAATTAAGTGAATAATATGTAAGTAATTGATAATACTTGATAAAGATAGGCTTCTTTGATCTTTTTTATACAGAGAGAAGACAAGTTACATGGGATTGGTAGGTTTACCGGCCGGTCGTTAACGGTTCGGTAAAAAGGAATATATGGGAAATCAACAGCAAATATATTGTATAACACATTCAGGCAGACCTACGACAGTGGATACTGAAGCAATCCACGAAGACCAATTCATCAATAAATACTCGCACATTGTCCGCCGAGCTCGATATTCCTCGAAGATCAGTTGCACGACGTCTTCACGCCCTTGGGAAAGTCAATAGACGCTGCCGAGAAGTACCTCATACATTGACTGAAATTCAACCTCAAAAACGTGTCGAGACTTGCTGAAAACTGCTCGAAAATCCACATGATTACCGTTTTATTCGTAGAATTGTAATTTGTGATGAAAATTGGGTCTACTTCAGTAATCCGGACAGACAAAAACAATGGTTGGAACCCGGTCAAGCGGCGGAACCGGTAGAAAAATGTGATCGTTTCTCCAAAAAGGCACTTCTGTGTGTTTGGTGGAATTTCGAAGACGTAATTTACTTCGAGCTAGTTCCAAATGGTCGGACCATGGAGGCATACCTCTATTTCGCCCAACTTGGTCGAATGTATGCGGCACTTGCCGAGAAATATCCAGAATTGATCAATCGGAAGCGGATACTCCTTCAACAAGACAATGCAAAACCGCACACCGCAGACAAACGAAGAAAAATATCAAAAAATCTCGACGCCATTGAACTTCTTCCAGCTTATAGTCCGGGCCTTGCGCAATCTGATTATCCCCTTTTCCGATCCATGGCGATCCATGGGTTTTCCGATCCATGGTCTTTACTATGAAATCTAATTATCTTTCATGTGTTGCATAATTGTGTTTAAATTTTTAATTAAAAAATCGAAAGAAAATTTTGGATTACCCTAATATTTGTGATTTCATATTCTCCTCTAGAATCTCCTCTAGAATCACAACAATTTTTAAACGTGTATTGAAAATTTTACGTCTTTATTACAAAGCATTTTTCACACCAATTAAATTAGACTTGTCTTAAACTATCTAAAACCAATAATTTCTTCGTAAAAAGTTTGTTTGGAGCATG
The DNA here is from genome assembly GCA_963931815.1 of Caenorhabditis plicata. Taxonomy (NCBI): domain Eukaryota; kingdom Metazoa; phylum Nematoda; class Chromadorea; order Rhabditida; family Rhabditidae; genus Caenorhabditis; species Caenorhabditis plicata. The sequence continues at coordinate 11,874,282 of OZ007491.1, read as the reverse complement.
TTTACTGAGCTCATTTTATTACCATACATGTTGGGTTGAAATAGAATAACTTTAAATGTTTAGGATAAATTAATGTTTTCATATGTTTTCAGTGAAGCCGGCCTAAAACTGGTAAAACGTCGTTTAACGGATATACGCCAACTGGAAATAACGATTTTCGCGATTTTAACCGTTCCTGAAAATTTTTGCACTTTTGTAACAAAAAATATTTCACTATACTTTCACTAGGCTTATCTTAAACTGTCTAAAAATATTAAAATCTTAACCCAAAGTTAGATTTGAGCACGTTTACTGTGCTTATTTTATTATCATACCAGTTGGCGTGCGGATATTCCCCGGTTCAACTGTGCAAGTTAATTTGAATTTTTTTGTTTAAGCCCTCGCACGCCAAATGGAACGTTAAAAGAGGAAGTTTGATAAGAAATGCGGTTTCCTACATGATTTAAAACGTGAATTTTAAGGAAGTTAAAATTTTAAACTTGTAATTCACATTTAAATATAGAGAAAATATAGAATGTACATTTCCATTTGGCGTGCCTTCGATATATTTCTTTATGGATTTTTTGATAATAATCTTGCCGCACAATGTGCACATTAGCAAAGTTATAAAAATTCAAAAAATAATTTGTAGAAATTTTTCCTGATTATAGAATTAAAATTTATAAATCTTCTATTGTGCAAGATTGCTGATGTATCAGTGTCACTTACTTTAACTCAATTTTACGTATTTTTTTCCAAAAAAGGAAAGTTGTTTTTTACTTAAACAGAACTAATTTAGTAGATTGTCAAGAAGAAATTCACGACATTTTAAATTTAATTATCAATTTCAGAAATATAAACAACCGCAGTGTAAGGAAACAGAAACGCACCAAAAGTGCAATCACATCAACATGTTTACTAAATTCATTGATTTTAAAAATGTATCTTTTCCAAATATTTTGTGAAATTTGTTGCCGATTTTATCTCAATTAAAGGTTTGTTGCTTTTTTTCTTTATTAAAGGGTGTAAGAATTCAATTTTGCAAATCCAAGCCAATCGAAATATCGATTTTGCGATATTTAAGCGTATGTGGATATTTAACGTATTTGAAACAGAAAGGTTTTTAATGCAATTTAATTAAGTTCGTCTTAAAAAAATGTTAAAATATTTCTAAAAAGTTATATTTGAGCACGCTTACTGAGCTCATTCTATTAACATACAGTTTGCGGTTCAAATCTACCGAAAAAATATCGAACTGGTCTACTTATAAAGATTATTCATTATTGGGAGAGCTTGAGAGGCAGAGAAAAATTAAGTGTCTTGATTAGACGACATTTTATAGAGAAACTAAAAAAATATAATTTTTAATTAAAAAAATATACCACAGGAATTCCGAGTTCTTATCTAAGAAAGTATTGATCCGTAAAACGGTGATTGAAAGTCATTGATAAATTATATTCTCCAGTAAATTATTGTCCTTTTCGCAGATCGGTGCTTAATGGAAGAGGAAAAGATTAGAACAAAATGACTTTTAAATAATAAAAAATGTTCATTTTCATTTGGTGCGTTTCTTCAATATACACGCCATAGTGATTCGCATGCCAATTGAAAATACTTACTTACTTTAGATACTTTGGAGTTCGAATTAATTGATTCATGGTCCACAAATCCGGCAACCCACTCCTTGTACTGCTTGTCCCACCTGCCTTTGAGTCGGCCTCTCGATCGCTGAACACCCCTCGGAGTCCATTCCGTGACAGTCCCCATCCATAGCGTGGGCGTCAGTCGAGCGACGTGACCGGCCCACTGTAATTTCCGGTTATCGACAATCGTGGCTATATCAATCGGAACGTTGTACTCAGCGTGGAAAAGTATTGCATTCAGGGAACGTTGGCACGCCAACTGGAATGCTAAGAATATGAGCTCAGAAAACATGCTAAAATCGAATATTCTTGGAAGATATCAATATTTTTTAATAGTTTAAGAAAAAACTGACCACATGACGTAAACTAGATGTTTTTAAAGTATACGGTAAAGTTATAAGGCAAGCGTAAAACACAGAAAATCATTATTTTCCTTTGGCGTGCGTTGGGGTAGACAGATCTGGTCGCAGTCCATGATTCGAAGCCATAGAGCATGGCGGGCAGCATGTTTCCGTATACTTTTAATGTCGAAATGTTTTATGTCGTAAAGAAACTGGTATTAAATTATTTTCGTAAATGTTTCTTCTCGCCGAATGAAATTAAAGTTCTCTAAGTGTTTAGAGTCAATCTATTACGTTGTTAGATGAATAGTGTTTCCTAATTTACACGTGGAATTTAATAAGACGATTTTAAATAATAGAAAATGTTAAATTTCATTTTCTTCAATTTACACGCCATCGTGATTCGAACGCCAATTGAAAATAGAAACATAATCATATTTCATCGTCTATAATAAACTTCCAGGTAAACATTTTTGAATGATTAATACGTAAACATTCAAGATTTGTCCAAAATTATATATTAAACATAGTATTTTTCGGGAATAATAATCTCAATCATATTAACTGAGCTCATGTTTTTGCTAATTTCCATGCATTCGATATGTTTTGTGTGCATTTCACTTTCGTAGGATTTCTTCATTTTTTTATTTACAATTTAGGCACTTGACTTGTCTATATATCAACAATATTTCAAATTTAGTGACGTGATAGAAGGACATATTTCTTCTCTCTTAGCCTACTTCTGAATACTTAAAATCGATGTTATAAGATTTCTCTCGTGAACGAAGCGTGTGTTTTCGGACGCGTTCGGATTCACCAGTGATAAAAACTCTACAAACTTATTCCTCAAACAAATATATACTTTATTTCAAAAATTGCTAGTTTCGTTTGTCTCTTTAAGTTTTAAATTAGAAATTACAATTCAAGGTAATGGCTACCCAAATATTTCCACGTTCTCCAACGTCAAACCTTATCCGAAATCTTCTATTATATACGACTGTTTTCAAACCATTCTAAAATGGTCCCTATTGATCAATAATTGATGTCTGCTTGATATTAAATTCAGCGAATCGTCTTATAATTAGTTTTTATCATTTCTTATCATAATTGATTGAAATTTGTCAATTACTTGCAGGTTCATTTAGTTTTGCATACTTTTATTTAGTTCATTTTTTGCTTTTGAAATATATTTTTTTCATCTTAATACTTATTTATTTTTAAATTAAAAACATTTTTTGTCCTTATATATAAAATGACGTGATGCAATAATGATTGCAATCAGACGGGTAATAAAAGTTATTTTTGTTTGTAGTAATGTTCCCTATTAAGTAATGATTAAATTGTTATCGTCTTTTCTTTTTCTGTAGAATATTGATTATGGATTTTTTGCACGTTAAAATTACTGATTCATTTAGCGTGCTAAATTTTTGTCTAACCGCAGTTTAATTATATTTATGTGAGTTATTCAAATTAAAACGCACACAATTCTCCTATAACTATCTTAAGTCACCACACAAAATTATATTGTGCCTTGGCCTTGAATATTTTAGTCCGCGGTTTTGTTTCGAATTTACAAGGTGTTGTTTCTTGATTTAAAATTTTACTCAATTCAACAAGATTTAACTGGAAAAGTTCTAATGTGGGAGATAAAAAGCAAATGACATTCTTAAAATTTTCCGCCAATTTTTTGAAAAAATATTAAATTGTATTTTTACATTTCATAGAGTTTTCTCAATTTTCACTTTTTTGTTGGTTTTAAGTTTTCAAAAAAGTCCGTTTGGTTCTATTCAGACGTCGTCTGCACGCATAATGAAGATTAACGTTTTCTATTGCTGTCCTTTTCAGAGATTTGTGCCTAATGGAAGATGAAAAATTAGGTTGGAATGAGGTTCTCGTTTGGACGGCCTCTCTTTTTCGACGGCCATTCTTTTAAGAGGAATTGAAAAAAATGTTGTTTGTGGTCGTGTTGTGGCCCCATAATTTTCTCTTCTTTTATTGCTCTTCCATTAGGCACCTGAAAAGGACAATATTTTAATGAATATTATAACATTAAATGCACGCGAAACGTAAATGATGATTTTCTTATCTTAAAGCTTGTCTTACAGTTTTCACGTGTACTTTACACAAATAGTGTCTGCTCCAGTGGGTATGTATAATATCGCTTTTATGTATAATATCGCTTCTCTTACGACTTTTATATATGTATATATCACGGTGGCACGGAATTCCATCTACCATTTTCCGTTTTCCGTCATCCGCTTAAAAAAATCTTGAAAGGAATATTCACTGTTGTTCCATGGATTCTGATTTCTGAAAAAAAAAGAAGACGAAAAGTCGATTAGAGCTAGTTCCAGAGGGAATTTGAATTTATTTAAAAAAAATCTACATTCCATCCCCCGTAGTTTAATCTTCTTCCCGGAATTCCTTCTTTCATCTTCCATTTTCCGTTTTCCGTCGTTTTTTGAGTTCCATTTCCGTTTTCCGTCGTCCGTTTGAAAAAAAAAATTTCCATTTCCGTTTTCCGTCGTCCGTTTGAAAAAATTAATTTCCATTTCCGTTTTCCGTCGTCCGTTTGAAAAAATTAATTTCCATTTCCGTTTTCCGTCGTCGGTTTGAAAAAATTAATTTCCATTTTCCGTAAAATTGATTTCCATGCAACATTGCTCGATATGTAAAATGTGCAATGCCACGGTTTGCGAGGAACCCATCCGATGAGGATCTCTCTTCTTGCGTGATATCACACAATTTTTGTTTAGTTGCAAACTTGAGTACTTGATTATTTGATTATCCGTCGTCTTTACGACTCCGTCGAACTTCACCGGAGTCTCTCATCAGAGAGTTCGGCTTTTCCTTGTACTGTCCAATACTGTTTAAGCCGACTTCTCCTCGAGAATACCGATTCTGAAAGAAGTTTGCTCCACCTTGCCTTGCAGCCTTGCGACTTGTTCAGACCAACTGGGCAGTTTCCTTCTAACTAGAAAATCAACCTAAATCGAGCAATCGACCTTGTCTTGAAAGCAGACAATGTGTCCTTTGGTGAGTTTGAAGAGTTTCCTGTGACGGCACCGACACCCCAATTTGTGTCTGTAAAGTGAAAATATGTTTACAAATTCGTATTTTTCCCATACTAGTTCAATTGTTGGTCTCAATAGTCTCAATTTCTCAAGGGTTACTTTTAATTTTCAACAGTTTAGTTTAAAATTGTATAAGTATAAAAAGGATTATAATCAATTTATGTGAAATTTGGTAAAAAAATGATTAAATATCGTAAAAATATTGTACTTTTCAGAGCAGAATAAATTGATAGTCTCGTTTGGATGGCCACACGGCTACAAATTACGTTTTTGTCTATTTCTCTTCAATATGGGTTATCTGTTGTTTTGAGACAACACACATGGATGAGATATAAAAGAGTGGCCGTCTAAACGATAACCTCATTTAGTTACATTTGTTCCTCTTCCATTAGGCAGCAATCTCTGAGAAGGACACTTTAAAAATACATGTATATGGCTCGTCAACAGAAACAAAAAACAGTCTAGAAAATTATAAAATTACAATAGAATTTCAAATAAAAATCCACTTTTGTAAATAGTAGAAAAAATCTATTTTGAGTTGCCGTCTTACAACAGGCGTCTGACGTATTTGGCATTATGTAATTGAAAATGAACCGATTTTTGATTTTCAAATTCGTCTCTAATTAAAGTCTTACACTGTGGGCGGAATAATTCATCAATACCTCGTCATAAATAATATCTGTCAATTATTAAATTTCTTAAGATAACGCATATTTCATCACAAAATTCAATTAAAGCTCAATTTTCAGTACTCTTGGATAATAAACACCTTCAAAATGGCATCAATACGTGACTTCTTACGAATGCTTGGAATGGAAATACCGCTTTGTCTTTATATGCTCGGATCTTTTCTCAAATATCCAGTGTTTCAGAATTTAATATATGAAAAGGAATGTTTGCTCAAATATGATCAGGTATGTAGGCTAACATATATTAACAAACCACACGATTTCCCGAAATTATATCACGTTTTAATTTTCCCTTCATCACGTATTACTAATTTCTGTGTGGAGTTTTCAGTACATTTTTAATTTTATTTTGTCTATGTTAAGTCAAACAATCCATTCATCGTCCAATTATATCGTTAAATAGGGATTTACATAGTTATTTGAGGCTATTCCGGGTAGATATTCCGAGTGGCGTGCACAAATGAGCTCAGTAAACGCGCTCAAATCTATATTTTTGTAAAGATATTATTGATTTTAGATGGTTTAAGAAAAGCGTAGTTAAATTGTCGTAAAAATATTTTGCTCAAAAATAGCATTGTTTTCATTTGGCATGCACGTGAAATTGTCGATTTTTGGCTAATTTCGATCAAATTATGCGTACAAGAAAATATTTATTATTATATTTTTTTTTATTATTTTAACTGAAAGTCGGTTGAAATAGTTTTCTAGAACTTCCTATAACATCCATTGTACATTTATTTTCACACTACATATTCTTTAACGCGATTAATTAAGCAGTTACTTTACTCTAGTACACGCCAGCCATCATAGTAAAATTACTGTCTGATTTACTGTTTTACAAGGGAAGTCACTTTAGCGTCCCTTTGAGAATTTGCTGAAACTTGGACCATTGATAGATTCGGATGCGCTGATTCCAAATCCGATTTCAAAATCGGCGCAATATTTATCTGAGCCGAGATATAAGCCGTCAAAGCTCATTTTTTGATGTGCTCATTGATGTGCATAAACCACAAAATTTCCGACACAAGCAATAGCTTAATTATATAAGACGAGCAATTAGCATGAGAAGTGTGGCAGCAGCAGCGAGTGGACGGAGCAATTGGAACGGTATAGTGATCATGGTTGGTTATTGCAGTGTGTGTACAGTATTGTTAATGTTTCTAGTTACTATGCAAGTTGAAAACTTATGTAATTCGTATTTTGAAATTTGTTCATTTATTGCAAATTTGTGAAAAATTTCTTGTTCTGTTTAAGAGTTTAAAATAACAGAAAATAAAAATTAGGAAAATTAACTTTCAATGGAAAAATGCAAAATTTTTTTTGCATCACTTATGTACATCAACTACAAAAAGATTAGAAATAAAAACTTCTACAATACAAACATGAAATAAAAGATAGTATATATAAGCGAATTCAGGAAGAAACAATAATTTTCCCGATTTTTAAATTTTTCTGGTCGTTGTACATTGAACCGATCGGTTGGCCATGGCCATGGCCATGTTGAAGGTGAAAAATTTGCCAACATACATGTGAAGGTGTTTAGCATGATGATAATCACCAAAATTTTTTTTCATGAATTAATTTTAAAATATTGGTCCCGGTAGCTAAAATAAAAAAAATAAAAATTTTAAGCGGTGATGAATTTTTTTTTTTTTTTAATTTTAAGCGGTGAATTTAAGCGGTGATGCAACCATTACCTTGAACTACTTCGTATAAACACATTTGAACGCCTTCCTATGTTGCTCGCTCTACCATTATCAAGGTATGTCAGCCATATATTTTCTGAAACATATCTGTGATACAAGATGTACCATTTTTCTAGTACAAATTTATGGAATTGTGCTAGCAGCATAGGAAGCCGTGCAAATATTATTCTCGAGGTAGCTCAAGGTAAGGGTTACCATCATCGTTATGAATCACTCTACCAAGTTTACTGAATACTGAAGAGTTCAAGTGATTCGGGCACACTACCTGAAGTATGAATTTTCGAAGGATTAAAAAGGTTGTCAAAAAATTCCGGAGACAGTTAATATGCCTGATTCATAAATTACGTCAATAATATTGGTCACTTGAGCTAATTTAATCAACAGGATTCAATTTTCAATTTTTATTTTTTCAAAACTATTTTTTCAATTCCATAAATAGAAATTTATAATAGAAAAAATGGTACATTTTGTAGCAAAAATATGCTTGAGAAGATTTATGGCTGACATACTTGGTGTAAAAGGGTAGAGCGGGCAACATAGGAAGGCGTTCAAATGTGTTTATACGAAGTAGCTCAAGGTAAGGGTTGCATCACCGCTTAAATTAGCTACCGGGACCAATATTTTAAAAGTAATTTATGAAAAAAATTTTGGTGATTATCATCATACTAAATGCCTTCACATGTATGTTGTCAAATTTTTCACCTTCAACATGGCCATTCAATGTACAACGACCAGAAAAATTTAAAAATCGGTTAAATTATTGTTTCTTCCTGAATTCGCTTATATATACTATCTTTTATTTCATGTCTGTATTGTAGAAGTTTTTATTTCTAATCTTTTTGTAGTTGATGTACATAAGTGATGCAAAAAAAATTTTGCATTTTTCCATTGAAAGTTAATTTTCCTAATTTTTATTTTCTTTTATTTTAAACTCTTAAACAGAACAAGAAATTTTTCACAAATTTGCAATAAATGAAAAAATTTCAAAATACGAAACAAATAAGCTTTCAACTCGCATAGCAACTAGAAACGTTAACAATACTGTACACACAATGCAATAACCAACCATGATCACTATACCGTTCCAATTGCTCCGTCCACTCGCTGCTGCTGCCACACTTCTCATGCTAATTGCTCGTCTTATATAATTAAGCTATTGCTTGTGTCGGACATTTTGTGGTTTATGCACATCAATGAGCACATCAAAAAATGAGCTTTGACGGCTTATATCTCGGCTCAGATAAATATTGCGCCGATTTTGAAATCGGATTTGGAATCAGCGCATCCGAATCTATCAATGGTCCAAGTTTCAGCAAATTCTCAAAGGGACGCTAAAGTGACTTCCCTTGTTAGATCTGCTTTGGACCAGAAAGTTTGATGCTCAATGCACACCAAATGAATTCGGGAAAACAAAAGTTTTTGGAATGTCTCTCAAATCTAATACTTCTTAAAAATTAAGGAGTCAGATAGATTTTAAGGAAAGCGTAACATCGACATGAAAATTAATTTTTAGCTTGCATGTGGAAATTAATAAAATGTGTTTAGTTATAGAAAAATTGTAATTTCCATTTGGAATGTCAATGTTTGGCGTAAAGTAGTCATAATTGACTTAAAAATATTCCAAAATGTTCACACAGAAATTAATAAAACATGAGTAAACTTTATAAAACGGTAATGTTAGTGTGGAGTGCTTGCGCGTTTCATGTATTAATTTAGTAATAAGGAATCTGGAAGTTGTGTGAATTATACACTAGCTGACAAAAGTTTTGTCACAAATGTTTTTTCGGGTTTAACTTTTTTGTGACTTGACCAAATTGGCTGATTTTTTGATATGATAGATTCATATGGTTGTAGATTATTTTACAAATTCCCGCTTGTGATTACGATGATCCGTTTTACAGTGACAAGCGTTTATCGTAAAACGCGTAGTTCAAAAATATTACGAACTTTTCTTGCACTGCATTTTTTAATAATTTTTAAAGTTCAATTATATTTTTTTCATAATTTATTGAAAATAGCAGTAATTGGCAACATTTTAGAGATGACTCCACGTAAAGAAACTCCAATTGTGGTTCATCCATATACCCTAAAATTCCATAGATAAGAGCGGTTTAATTTCACCGATAAAAGTAAACAACATATTTTTTGTTTTGAATTTTGTTTTGATTTTTGTTTTTATTGAACAATAACAAGGGTTGCAACATAAACATAACATTAGACTTTTTCCATTTCTACTTCGTCATCATCGTTTATATTGTATCCAAAGTAAAGTATCCAAAGTTAGTAAGTATAGCAAAATCGTTTTTGAGATTTTCAACATCACACAATGCTTTTTTCAAAGCCATGTTGAATAACTTCAGATGACACGACGCCAAGAAAAATTATTATGGTTTTCTTATTATGGTTTTCCATTATTATGGTTTTCATGTTGAGTTAATCAATATCACGTTGTCGTCGTTTAAGTAAATTTATTTTAATTTCGGTCTAATGAATCTATTGAAATTATGCTCAAAATGTAAATGCCGTAAAACATAATTTTGAGTTAAAATTTCAGAAAACATTTTTTGTGAAATATTGTAGTTACAGTTTATATTTAAGGAACTTTATCACTTACAATACGTTATAAAAAGGATTATTATCCTAGACCATATATCATTCTAAAGATCCATTAGACCCGTTTGCAAAAATCCTCTTAAAATTATTAAAATTGAAAAAATGTGCAAAAAAAAGCAAAAAAAGATCAAAAGTTGAACAATTGTTTTGAACAACAAAGAACAACCAAGAAAAACAAATGTTTTGTTTTCGAGTAAAAGTGCAAACCGCTCTTATCTATGAACCGCTCTTATCTATGGAATTTTAGGGTATTAGGATGAACCAATTTTTTTCCGATTTTTATTAAAAATTTAAACGTAATTTTACAACACATGAAAGACAATTATATTTCAAAGTAAAGACCATTTGACTCTATGGCTTAAACCCATCTATCGGCAAGTTGTTCGATCCCGCTGCGGTACCATTCTTTGAGGCGAAAAATTCGCGGCACCCGTTTTCGACATCGGCCAGGTCATTGAAGCTACGACCACGAAGAAAGTGTGCCATGGATCGGAAAAGGTGTTAATCAGATGGCGCAAGGTCGGGACTATAAGCTGGATGTGGAAGAAGTTCAATGGCGTCGAGATTTTTGATCTTTCCGTTCGTTTGTCTGGCGGTGTGCGGTTTTGCATTGTCTTGTTGAAGGAGTATCCGCTTCCGATTGATCAATTCTGGATATTTCTAGCCAAGTGCCGCATAGATTCGATCAAGTTGGGCGCAATAGAGGTCTGCGTCGATGGTCCGACCATTTGGAACTAGCTCGAAGTAAATTACGCTTTCGAAATTCCACCAAACACACAGAAGTGCCTTCTTTGAGAAACGATCACATTTTGCTACCGGTTACGCCGTTTGACCGCGTTCCAACCATTGATTTTGTCTGTCCGGATTACTGAAGTAGACCCACTTTTCATCACAAGTTACAATTCTACGAATAAAACGGTAATCTTGTGAATTTTCGAGCAGTGTTTGGCAAGTCTCGACATGTTTTTGAGTTTGAATTTCAGTCAATGCATGAGGTACTTATCGGCAGCGTCTATTGACTTTCCCAAGGGCGTGAAGATGTACAAATTATGTTTTAGGAACATCGAGCTCGGCGGACAATCTGCAAGTACTTATTGGTGGATTGGTCTTCCCAGATTCACGGATTGCTTCAGAATCCACTGTCGTAGGTCGGCCTGAATGTGTCTTGTCCTCGAGATAAGTGTCGTTGTTGTTAAATCTCCTAAACCAGTTTTGCGCAGTAAGATCCGAGACCATATTGTCGCCTTCAACTTCGCTTATCTTTTTTGCTGCTGCAGTTGCGTTGAAGCCTTGATTCCAGTAATGACGTAAATTTTTCTATGTTTCTTCTACAAGTAAAAAAAATTTAATAAAAGAGCAATTAAACATTTTAATGTATATATTATGATAGAGCTGTTCAAGAGCTTTAAATATATATAACACATGTACATAAAATCTATATTTGGTAAAAAACAATTAGACAAAAATATATAGGAAAACGGGAAAAAATCTTGGTTCATTCTAATAGTTTAACACCAGCCGGCTAAATTCAAGTAAAATTTGCTGCATAATTTAGATTTCAAATTCATTATGTTCAAGCGGTATCATATAGTATTAAAAGTTTTCGAAAAAATAATAATAATATGCGTACACGCCAGTGATAAGAGAGACTCTCCCCGACCCGGGTATTTTCCTAGGAAGTTCCTCTAACCGGGACCCGGGACCGGGAAATTAAGGCCAAATTTATTTATAGGAAGAATCAAATATTAAAGTCCAAAAAGCGGGGTCCTTCCCATTACTGGTACACACCAAGTGAAGACGTAAAAACAGAATATATGAGAAAAGCCACTTAAATCTAAAATTTTGTAGAATTTTACAGCGTCAGAGGTATTTCAAGGAATTCTGTAAGTTTGACGTGAGAATACGTTTTAATCTTGGGAACTTATTAAAATGAGTTTGAATATTGTAAAATCGTCATTTTCATTTGGTGTGTGCGTAGTTAGTTTTTTTTAACATACTCAATCATAATTTGTTTTTTCAATGAGAAATATTAATTAATTTCCAGGTTAATATTCAAAAGGATTGTTATCCTTCAGTTAACTGATCTGATCAAGTAAAATTGAACCCTTTATACGGGGTTTCAGCTTTTTATTTAGTTAGATTTTTATTTTCATGCAAAGTGATAATTAATTTGACGTGATTGCCGAAAAAATAAAAAGCAAATAAAGCTTGCACTTGGAAGCTGGCACCATCTTCTGAAATTTGAGTGTACGATCTGTATCATCACGGCTTTAGCTTACTGAATGTCTTAAACGAGATCAAATCTAATATTTTGCGAACGTTGTAATATTTTTACAGAGTTTAAGGAAAGACTGACAAACTGTAATAGACAATATTTGTGTAAATACACGTGAAAGTTGTAAGATAAGCGTAAAAATAGGGAAAACATTGTATTTCCAATTGGTGTTTGCGAGAGTTTTATATAACCTATAGAAGATAAATATACAGCAGAGATGGACGGAATGGGAGTTTTTGAATTTCGGAATCCGGAATGTGGAACTCGGAATCTGGAATTCCGCCCTTCTCTGAAATACAACATAATGACCCGACTATTTTTTTGCATTTAGGATGTGGATTTTTGCCGAAATGTTAGCGGATACCACGATGATGAAGACATTCAATCAGCATCGAATCATTTCTACTTTGTCTCTTCCCTGGTGCTCATGATTCCATCGTTGATGACAACACTTCTTCTCGGTGCAGGTAGATGGAGAACATTTCATTTATAGAATGCATTTTTATTGAAAATATTTTTTAGCTACTGATTATTGGAGCATTAAAATACCACTAATAACGCCGTATGTTGGATTAATCCTCGGCACTATTAACTATATCATCCAATCGTATTTCATTCATGCAAATGTTTATTATTTGCTAATTAGTGATGGATTGTTTGGAATTTGTGGAGGATTTATTGCAATTATATGTGAGTTTATATTGAAATTTTCATTTTAAAAGTTGCACGAAAAAATTTATAGTCGTCGTCAAATGCGATTACCAGCAAAATGTGGCGCACTTTTTTTTAATATTATTTTTTCATTTAATGTTTATGATTATTATTATTATTATTTTCCACAATTATTCCACGATTGAAACATCATCGAAAACATATTCTTCAATTTATTTAAGCAATAACAGTATAGAACGGGGATAAACAAGGAAATAATCTTAAAAATTTAAAGAAAAAATAATATTTGAAAAGTGTGCCACATTTTGCGGTGGTAATCGCATTTGGCGACGACTATAAATGAACATTTTGTTAATATTTAAACGTGTCTTATTGTTACTTATTATATTCATGATAGTTGACACATTATTTTTACAAGACCTTATTAAACTATCTAAAAACGTGCACTTCTTAACGAAATTTGCAAGATGAGCACCTTTTTCTGAGCCCCCAGAATAACTATTGCATGAATGGTGCAGTTGTTATAATTGATATTACAATTAGAAACATTTAAAGGAGATTTTAAAAAAATGATTTTAAAAAGTTACGCTTTTCGCAAAGTTTGCTAACTAGACTATTATTAGGGCGAACCAACATTTTTTTTTTCCGATTTTCTATATCTTTGTGTCTAATTGTATTTTTTTCACCGAAGAAAGATTTTTATATACATTTGTTATATATTTTTTAAAGCTCTTGAACAGCTCTTCATAATATTTTATAACATTTTTAATTGGTTTTTTATTTAAAATTTTTTAACTTGTAGAAGAAACATGGAAAAATCCGAAATTTGTGTTCTTTTACGCCATTACTGGAAACAAGGCTTCAAAGCAACTGCAGCAGAAAAAAAAGATATGCGAAGTTGAAGGCGACAATATGGTCTCGGATCGTACTGCGCGAAATTGGTTCAAAAGATTTAACGACGGCGACACTGTTCTCGAGGACAAGACACACTCAGACCGACCTACGACAGTGGATTCTGAAGCAATCCGGGAAGTTGTAGAGAACAATCCATCAATAAGTACTCGCATATTATCGGTATTACTCAAACATCATTTGTACGACATCTTCACGTCCTTGGGAAACTCAATAGACGCTGCCGAGAAGTACCTCATTCATTGACTGAAATGCAAGCTCAAAAACGTGTCGAGACTTGCCGAAAACTGCTCGAAAATCCACAAGATTACCGTTTTCTTCGTAAAATTGTAACTTTTGCTCAAAAGTGGGGCTACTTCAGTTATCTGGAGAGACAAAATCAATGGTTGGAACGCGGTCAAACGGCGTAACCGGTAGCAAAATGTGAGCGTTTCTCCAAAAAGGCACTTCTGTGTGTTTGTTGGAATTTCGAAGGCGTAATTTACATCGAGCTAGTTCCAAATGGTCGGACCATGGACGCATACCTCTATTTCGCCCAACTTGGTCGAATGTATGCGGCACTTGGCGAGAAATATCCAGCATTGATCAACCGGAAGCGGATACTCCTTCAAAAAGACAATACAAAACCGCACACCGCCAGACAAACGAAGAAAAGATTAAAAATCTCGACGCCATTGAACTTCTTCCACATCCAGCTTATAGTCCTGACCTTGCGCCATCTGATTATCACCTTTTCCGATCCATGGCACATTTTCTTCGTGGTCGTAGCTTCAATGACCTGGCCGATGTCGAAAACGGGTGCCGCGAGATTTTCGCCTCCAAGAACAAGGAGTGGTACCGCAGCGGGATCGAACAACTTGCCGATAGATGGGTTCAAGCCATAGAGTCGAATGGTCTTTACTTTGAAACCTAATTGTTTTCCATTTGTTGTAAAATTATGTTTAAATTTTTAATAAAAAATCGGAAACAAAATTTTGTTTCAGCCTAATTGTTTACACACTATTTTTACAAGACCTTATTAAACTATCTAAAAATGTTCGCTTCTCTCATAAATTTGCAAGATGAGCATATTTTTCTGAGACCCCAGCATAACTGTTACATGAGTGGTGCAATTCTTATAATTTATATTACAATTAGATACATTTAAAGGAGATGTTCAAAAAAAGAGAAACAAAAGTTACACTTTTTGCAAAGTGCGAACTAGACTACTAGCTACCATTTTTTGTAATAAAATTTTATTTAGGCGTGCATATGATTAATTTCTGCGTTAATATTTCAGGCTCACCTTAAACTATCTCTGGCGTTTTAAATTATTTCAAAAATTTAGATTTAATTGACTTCTTGAAAATAAATTAAAAATTTTAACACCTCCGTCATTTTTTCTGGAAAAACCAGGCAGTGTGGTATCCCATATCGGTTTTATATAATTGAATTGCCTGAGTTTAAACACAGGCAAACAGGGTGAGGACCCGATATAACTTTTTTTTACGATGAGGCTAGTTTCAACATCATCTGAATCATCTCCTTCATCATCTTCCTGTTCTCCTCGGCTTGTGACATACAATTAAAAAACAATTTAAAAAAAAAATAATAATAACAATGGCAAAATCCGATTCAGTCATTCCCTGCGACGAGTTGCAAAATGGTTGATTTTAGGCCAGAACACAGAGAACGCGCGTTCGCTTTGTGCCTGAACATCAGTGATGGGAGGGACCCTGTTTTTTGAAATTCCGGGCGGGCGGGAATTTAAAACACTTAAAATTTTAAAACCCGGGACTTCAATTTTTGTTAGTCTTAATTTTTCAGCAAACGACTTTTCCGCATTCCTACCCGTCGTAATACTTATAGTAAAACTCCTTCTCATCACTGCTGCACATCTAATTGTTAGCGCATTTGGCGCGAATTTAAATTTATGTGGCGCTGTCACAATATTAATGATTATAATAATAAACGCCCAATATATGGCTTACCTCGTGGACACTATCTTAAACACAGAACACCTAGCTTTTTTTGATTCCACATAACAATACAATATATGAATACAGCTAATCAAGGAGCTTTAGCAGAATCTAATATCTCACAGATCGGGGCGCTTCTCCCAAGTAGAAGCGACCTTCCCGTAGCCCTGTTGAGTGGATGTTCTTCAATCCATAGAGACCGAGTCCTGACTTCACATGTATAGTACTGCAAATCTAAAATTCTATATATCTATATAATTGTTCAACAGCCAACAAATATTTGCAGCTACCACCTTGACTTATGGTGTGAAGACGAGTATGATAAGACATCGGAGCTATCGAATTGCCGGAATCGAGGGTGCAATTGGCCTTGGTGGAACTATTGGCTACGCTCTATCTGGAACTATTCGAGAGTTGGTTTTGCACTATTTTTAACTTCATATTTCCATTCTCTACTATTTTCAGAGCTTTTGGTTATGCGGCCACATTTTTGCTCATTTTGGGGCTTGAGTGCATAGCTCTCCTCTATTTGTTAATATTGGCGAAGGAGACGAGTTTCGAGCCGCTAGAATTAAATGAAAACACATGTTTGAATGAATATTTCTTATTCCTTATTTAAAATGTCGATTTTAGCATTGATATCAGCCACGGGAAAACAGTTAGCCGGCATAATTCGAGAGTTCTTCCGAGTTCTGACAAAGCACAGACAATTTCGAACAATTCTCTCACTGTCTTTGTTAGCGTTTGGAATAGAGCTTCTCATATTCTCAGGTAAAATATGGAATGGGTTTTAATATAAATAATGGAGGTGATTGAAGGATTAAGTGATATACAATACTCATACCTTCGATTTAAACTCCAATGGGGCGACAAGAAATATGGATGGTTTAGTGGTCTCTCGTATGGATTGACGACATTCGCGGTGCTGACAATTTATCCGCTGCTGCGGCTAAAGTTCCTGTCCGATGGTCAGCTGGCTGCAATTGGGTTGCTTTTTAAGGTGACAGCGTTGACAGTTTTTGCGTTTCTCTATAATGATGCTATGGCATTTTCTATGACAGGTTTGGGATGATGGGGATATGGTTTAAACTTGAATGGTTTTTAGCTCTTCTCATGTTCAATCGATTTGTATCAGCCGGGTTTAGAGCATTTATTTCGAGTTTGATTGATTTGAATGAGCAAGGTTCGTTGTTTGGGCAAATTTGGGAGCATTACAATAAACTTTATTGATTAAAACGGCGCCCCGAAAAATGTGTATATCCCTCAAATAATGCAAAATAACTTTTACAAATTAAAAAATAATAATAATTTAGTTTGCAAATTCTAATTTATATAACTATGCTAGTATAGTTACTCTTAAAATTGGAATGATCTTAAATGCTAAACAAGGAAGAAATTAATCCCGAAATCAATTACTTTCAATTACAATCAATTACAAAGCTTTGTGTATGATTATGTTGGGTACTCTAAAATATGCTCATTTTGCAAATTTGATTAAGAAGCGCATATTTTTAGATAATTTAAGACGGACTATAAAAAATTACGTTTCAAGTTAAATGAAAATAATGTTATTAAATCTAGGAAAATCGGAAATTGCTCCCGTCGGAAAATAAAATCAATTTCCGTAAAAGAAATCACGGATTATTACACCATAGAATTTAAAATTCTTCCTCAAACTTCAACGGATTAATTAATTAAGTCAAAAGAGGATGCGTAGCATACCTGGTAGAGGATTTGATTCTCGAAAAATCTATGTTGGTTTGATTCTTTGGAGATCTTGGATTTTTTCTAGCTTTTTCTTTATAAAAATGAAAAGAATCGAAATTTAAAATGAAATGGTGTAATAATCCGTGATTTCTTTTGCAGAAATGGATTTTATTTTCCGACGGGAGCAATTTCCGCTTTTCCTAGATTTAATAACATCCAAAATAATGAGTGTAAATCAGTAATATGCGTTTAAATATGAAACATTTTCATTTTCATTCGGCGTGATTTGTGACAAAGTTTTGTGAAGAAATACTTTTGAACTAGTTTGGCTGTTAAGATCATTGACAACGCATATAAATCTCGCAAAAGAAAGATAGAAATAGAAGAAAGAGAAATAACCAAGAAAACATTTTATTTGACGGTAGTATGTTATTTGACGGTAGTATCTTGGTACTTTGTGTCGGCACAATTTATTTTATTTTTATTTACCCTACGTGTGCTAGACACGTGAATATAATATAATGCATTTAAATAAAAAATAGTCTCATAAAGTAAAACAAAATATAAAGGTAATAAAAACAAAATAAAATAATTCACGGATAGCACTCCACTGCCACAAAGTATGCTGCATGTTGCAAAAGACCGTGCACCAATTGAAAGAAAAACACACACTTCCGTTTGTCTTATTTTTTATTTAAACTTTTAATTGAAGCGTATCTTCATCGAATTTGAATAACGGATTGATCTTGAACTAAAGAATTGAACAAAATAATAAAGTAAATCAAATTCGATGAAGATACGCTTTAATAAAAGAATAAATAAAAGTTTGTGTTTTTCTTCCAATTGGTGCATGGTCTTTTGCAACATGCGGCATACTTCGTGCAGTGAAATGCGGATAGTATTAGGGTTAAACAATTTTTTTCCCAATTTTTTTATTAAAAATTTAAACATAATTTTACAACACATGAAAATCAATTAGGTTTCAAAGTAAAGATCATTTGACTCTATGGTTTGAACCCATCTATCGGCAAGATGTTCGATCTCGCTGCGGTACCAGTTCTTGTTCTTAGAGGCGAAAAACTCGCGGCACCTGTTTTCGACACCAGCCAGGTCACTGAAGCTACGAACAGGAAGAAAGTGTGCCATGGATCGGAAAAGGTGATAATCAGATGGCGAAAGGTCCGGACTATTAGCTGGATGTGGAAGAAGTTCAATGGCGCCGAGATTTGTGATCTTTTCCTTTGTTTGTCAGGCGGTGTGCGGTTTTGCATTGTCTTGTTGAAGGAATATCCGCTTCCCATTGATGAATATTGGATATTTCTCGCCATGTGCCGCATATTTTCGATCAAGTTGTGCGCAATAGAGGTCTGCGTCCATGGTCCGACCATTTGGAACTAGCTGGAAGTAAATTACACCTTCGAAATTCCACCAAACACACAGAAGTGCCTTCTTTGAGAAATGATCACATTTTGCTATCGGGTTCCGGGTTCCAACCATTGATTTTGTCGGTCCAGATTACTGAAGTAGACCCATTCGTATTTTTCCATATTTCTTCTACAAGATAAACAAATTTTAAATAAAAGACCAATTAAAAATGTTAATATATATTATGATAGAGCTGTTCCAGAGCTTTAAAAAAAAAATATATATATATAACACATGTACACTTTACTGTCACGAAACCGCGCCGCATTGCAGAAGACTTAGCACCATTTGCAAAGCCAACCTTCTATAATTTTCAATATTTACAAGTCACTTATATTAACGATGAAGACTCTTCGGGTCCATTAATTGAGTTACTGAGAATTTATTTTCATTAATTCATCAGGAATTCTGCAGAATGAAACGTTAACTCATAAATAAAATATTGAAATAAAATTAATAAATTAAAGTGTAGTATTTGCAATTCGGCGCGGTTTCTTGGCAGTGGAGTGCATGTTTTTAAAATCTTTATTTGGTAAAAAAGAACAATTAGACCAAAAAGATCTAGGAAATCGGAAAAAAATTTTGGTTCGCCCTAATAACATAAAATAGGGTAGGTAACATGAAGGAATGATAACTAATATGTCAGTCTAGCAAAATCGGAAATTGCTACTGTCGGAGAATTAAAAAAAAACAATAATTTAGTTGTTCAAATGTAAATTTATATAGCCATGATTTGCATTGGGATGATCTTAAATGATCTTCTATTAGGCACAAATTCATTTTATTTTCCGAGGGGAGCAATTTCTACTTTCTCCTAGATTTAATAACATCCAAAATAAATCGACAACTTAAACGAAAGAGTCATGCCGCCCAAATGCACACAACTGTTGCCATAATTATACATTTTAAATACACTTTTTGCCAAAAAAATAAATTTAAGGACGATAATTTATATTTATTCACTGTACCAGAAATGGACGGAATGACAATTTTAGAATTTCGGAATCCGAAAGTCGGAATAAATTCCGTCCATCTCTGGTGTGTACCACGGAGTCACCGCGCCATTCTCTGAAAATAGTCCTCTGCAGAGTCTTTATAATTGTCTTGGTATGCAGTAACTCCCCAATGAGCACAGATAATATATTGATGAGAATTAACTATATAATAAATATATAATCATATATAACCATTATCTTGGTTGTTTAGACGAGTTCTCGCACTACTCTGCCAAAATATTCAATAGCAGGCGAATTGAAGTTATATCAAGGTACCTAATAGACCTTAGCGACCCTTTGAAATTTTGATGAAGCTTACACAATTTATAGATTCGGATGCGCTGATTCTAAATATTCCAAAAAAATCAGCTAAATTTTTTGTTGAGGCGAGATATGAGCTGCGAAAGATCGAATCATAGATGTGCATAAACCACAAAGTCCGACAAAATTTCTAAAGACGATTCCCTTGTAAATATAGGAGCTTATAAGAGCCTCTCGTATCTAACATTTAACACAACTAATCTGATTTTTTGTTAATTCAAAATTAATTTAAAATTTTAATTTTAAAATTTCATAATTAAAATCTAAAAACGTTACGTGAGAAATCTTTTATTCACACTTTAGAATGTATAAAACACAATTGAATACAGTAAAATCACCATTTTCCTTTGGCGTGCGAGAGAACATCAATTTTTCTGATCTACAGCTATTTGATAACGAAATGAACCTTACGTCATTAGATTTAGAATTTCATGCGGCCGAGAATACGTCGGAATAACGACAAAAGTTAGAGAACATCAGTTGTTATAGTCAATCTTGTTATAGTCACTTAAATATTTTTCGACATTTAGTCCCAAAATAGCTTAAAATCATTGCAGTCCTGGTTTTAAGCGATAATAACTCTAAAAAAGCTAAAACAAGAGAAAATTAATACAGAAAAGTGAGCGAGTTTTGCCGCTGAAATTTTATTACGATTCGACAATTTTTATTTTTTGAACTCGTTCACGTCGAAATGGGATGTGTAATTAATAATAATTATACTAACTTAAGAAAATAAATCTATTATTAAACGAATTATTGCAGGAAAGATATTCTCAGTAATAGCATTGCTAGAAGGAGTCACCACTTTGTTCGCAACATCGATTTACAATAATCTTTATCCAAAGACATTATCCTTCTTTCCTGGATTGCTCTATATTATCAGTGCTGGATGCCTATTAATTCCAATGATCACTATATTGTAATTCATTAATTATTAACGTTTTTTAAAATTTTTTTTTCTAGCACATCTGACTTGATAGTGCGCTCGAGACGAAATGCAATGGCCGACGATATTCTTGGAAGCCATAATGATGTGATTGCAGAAGCCTCCGTCATATCGAACAATTGAATCAATATTCGGTGAAGGAATGGAAATATTGATATAATAGTTATTTGTTTCGTTTTTGTTTTATACGGGTTGTACATAAATTAATTATTGAATTGATTCAATTCATTTTTATTGTAAGGGTATTTTTTAATATTTAAATAAAATATTTAATGTTTAAGAAGGCTTTAATTAGTTGTTATCTGAAGGCAACGGTGAGTGTTGTTTTTGAATGGTGAAATTTGGATATTTAGGAATCCGATTCTGGATTATGGCCGAAGGAGAAGAATCTCAGCGATCGAAAATATGTTAAAAGGGAAGATGATACTGGAAGAAGGCCATTGCATTGGAATAATTGCGCTTGGAGAACGAAATCAAATAAATTTCAATTATAATGATTAGAGTATTTTATTTAATATTTTACTCTTTTTACTGTGTTAATCTTATACTTAACCTGTTAAGTAGCTTAAAAATTATTAGTATAATAGAATAAACACTATTCCATATGTTTTCTTAATTATAATCTCTACGGATTCATATCCGGATTCGGTAAAATTAACCGTTGTCGTTGCTAACATATTCAGTATTCAGCCAAGAATTTAAATATTATTTAATACTATCCAACTAGTATCCTTTTCAGATATCGGTGCTTAATGGAAGAGCAAAAAAAAGAAGAAAAAATGATGGACGGCCACACGGCCACAAACGACTTTTTCGTCAATTCCTCTTCAATGTGTGCTGCACATTATTTCTTAAAAAAGAGTGGCCGCCCAAACGAGAACCTCATTCCAACCTAATTTTTTTCCTCTTCCATTAGGCACCGAACTCAAAAGGACAATAATTCAAACTCCCTCGTTTTGTCTCAAAAATTTTACATAGCGCGCACTTTCGTTTATTTGTTATCAATATTTTTTTTCTTTTTTCACTAATTTTTTTTTTCGAATTCCCAGACTAACAATGATACTTAACGACATTCTTTTACCATCGGCTTCAGGTAAATTTATCATTGAGAATGGTAGCTTGGTTAAAATAAATGAAGACGGAGTTAAAAAAGTTGCAAAACAGGTTTTTAATTTTTTTGACTTTAGTTCTTTTAATATTTATAATTTTTTAGATTCTACTCGCTGTTAAAGATGGATCTATTCAAGAAGTTGCTTTTTCTGCACATAAGCTTCATCCAAAAAGTGGGGATGATGAAGCAATTCAATGGTTTTCATTTCATCGCATACCTAAAATTTAAAATATTTAAGGGTTTTTTTGATGGACTCGATTAATTTTTCATTTTGGCCAGATGAGGGTCTTAAATATGATGTTTCGTTGGATGGAGAGGTTTATACTGGTTATTTTGCAGCTTGTGCCGCTGTGAACAAGGTGTTTATGCAATTGAGGATTATATAATTCTTTATTTTAGGCTATAAGAAATGGGATTCCAATGCTTTGCGCAAAGTGGATGGCTTCAGCTACTGAAAAGGAAATTGATGAGATCTTCATGTCTGATTCGGGACACTCTATCCCACTTTTACAAGAAAGAGTTAAAGCTATAAACGACTCAGGAAGAGTTTTATTAGAAGTAAGTGTGCCTGTCTGCTGAAAAATTAAATAGTTCATTTATTTTAGAAATTTGATGGAAAGTTCATTAATTGTGTTAAGAAGTCTGAAAGAAGTGCCCAAACTCTGCTGAGAATAATTATTGAAAACTTTGAATCATTTCGTGATTTTGCCGTCTTTAATGGACAGAAGGTTTCACTTTTGAAAAGAGCTCAAATACTTGTTGCGGACGTATATGGTGCGCTTGAAGTTCAAGACAAAATTGAAAATTTTACTGATATTGGAACATTAACAATGTTCGCCGATTATCGTGTACCCCAGGCTCTTACATATCTTGGAGCTCTTGAATATTCCAAAGAACTTTTGGAAAAATTAGGAGAAGGAAAACGGTTAATAAATGGATCACCGGAAGAAGTGGAACTACGTGGAGCTTCGATTGCTGTTTGTGACGTGAGTTAAAAGGATATATGGTTTTCTATCGTTTATATTTCAGCGTATTGTTGAGGAAATGAACTATTTGAGAAAGAACGTTGACGAATTTAAAAACGTTCGAGAAGTTACAGCCATGGAGGTGGATGTGTACGTTTGGGTTTATCGTAGAGCTCACGCTGCAGATGTAGAAAGCAAGGTATGCTGAATTGATAAAGGATATTAAAAAGTTAAATCATTCAGGTTCCATTTCACCGTACAAGATGTATATATTATTAATTAGAGTAGAAAAATAGTTGTTTTAATAGTTTTAATTTTGCTTTAATTTGCATTTGGTTTACTAACATTCCATTCTCAAAATAAACTGTGATATTATACTCATATGACTTTGATTGTTTCCCCTAATTTTTTATTTGTATGACACAAATGTCTACTCTTCAATATTTAAATCAAATCTAATTGGTCAGCAATATTCATTCATAACAGATGTTTAAAAAATTCGACGTTAAAGAAGATGTAACTGGAAGTACACAGTTAAAATCTAGCGTTCAGGTAATTTATAATTTAGTTTGTTTTATAAATATTTAGTTCAGAAAGGAATTAGAAAAAAGTTGATTGAGAATTATCCACATTTGGAACCACATCTTGATGATATTCTTCCCAAAAAAGTAATATTTGGATTAAAATTTTTAATATTGGTGATAATATTTAGGAGAACTTCAAATTACTCAAATGTAAGGATCATGTTGAAATGCTGCTCGACCATAATGGTGTCGCTAGGTTTTTTAAAACAAGGAATACGGAATTTATTCCGACCTTGAGAACTCTTCACAAATATCCATTTATTTTGCCTCATCAACAGGTACGTAAGGAAACTAAATTTTAATCGAAATTGGAAAATCACAGAACATTATTTTTTTCATTTTAATATAATTTGAAACTATTTTCTAAAGTTAATAAAATTCTATCTGAAACATGATACAGATTACTTTTACTTGATTGAAAAAGTAAATATTATCGAAATTGTTTAAATAAAATATTCCATTTTTCTCTTTAATATAGAAGTATTTTTATTGAAATTATCCGGTTTTACATTGTGTTTATTGCTATGATGAAATAAGTGTTAAATTTCATATAAAACAATAAGTTATTATTTATTAGAAATTCGTCAGGTAATGAAAGAATAATTATATTGCTACCCGCGATTGGTAGATTAATAAATTTCAAAAGTATTAAGAATTTCGTTAGCAAAATTCACTTCTATAATAGTTTACGATTTTTTTTCAATTTGAACGAACCGTTTCCATTGCTTCATTATCTACTAGTCGAAATAGCTATTCTATTTATTATTTGTGTTCGAAATAATAGAAAAATAATAATTCAGGTTGACAAAGGTGCTATAAAATTTATTCTAAATGGATCATCGATTATGTGTCCTGGATTGACATCACCTGGAGCCAAATTAACGGCAAACGTTCCAAAGGACACTGTTGTTGCTGTTATGGCTGAGGTTTGTTTTCTTAACCTTTTTATTTATGGTGTTTAAAAAACAATTTAAGGGTAAAGAACATGCATTGGCTATCGGCCAGATGACGATGAGCAGTGAAGAGATTCAAAGTGTTAATAAAGGAAACGGTGTGGACAATTTGCATTATCTTAATGACGGATTATGGCATTTGGCTGAAAAGGCCATCAACTAATTTATTCAAACTGAATTGTGGGTTTTATATAAATCATTTTAAGTTTTTATTAATCTCTTCAATTCGTTTCTTTTCCCTTTCAATTCGCCACTCGATGTCTTTTAAGCGGTCCTCTTCGTTGTGTTGAATTTTTCTATAAATTATTATATTAATAATAAATATTGTTGTTGGATGGTTTTAAACAAATTGGCTTCGTGAGTTTCTTGGAGCGCGAACATCTGAGAATTAATGCTACACAATTTGAAACTAGTCTCGGCCAAATCCTCGACGAGTCTTTCGTAAGACTGCTCAAAACTTCCATGGTACTGTAAATGAACATTTATGTGTTTTTGTATTAAAAACATGGATAATAATACCTTATCCCTAATACGCTCACAGATTTCTAGACACTCGACGGATTTACCAATTTTACTCAACTGCTGATTGATGTTCAAGTCTAGTGCTTCTTCAAGACCACGCAGTTTGAAATAGTTCTGGCGAGTTTGATGATTTGCTCCTTGCACATTTGAGAACCTCAAACAAGACGGATATTATAAGATGTGATTGGTTGATACTCATTGAAGGCGTCGGTTAAGTAGTCGACGGTATTGTTCAAGGGTTGAAGGTAGTTGGCAAAGTACTGATGATCGATACATAAGCTTGGACGTACAGTTGGACAACTGAAAGTTCAATTGAGATATGGGTGAAAGATTACCTACTTGATTTTAGGAGTTGTATTTGTTGGGTCTGGGGGAATAGGATCGGTTGCATCTTTTTTCGATTGCTGAAAGTTTGTTGGTTATTATTGGTCTGTATTGATTGAGTTTTAAAATATTTAAGTATACTTCATAATTCAGCATCGCGTTTAAAAAAGTTATGAATGGGAATTTAATATAATTTTTGAGTAACTATTCCATTATAATATTTCGTAGAATATTGACAAGACAATTTTGATACTATATTGAAAATATATTTAATATGATATTGTATTATCCTGTTATAGTGATCCTATATAATCAAAGACTACTCCTATTACCTCTGACCATGACAGAAAAGAGTTTTATGAAATAATAATTACGAGAGGTTAATGGATGATTCCAACAAAAGAGCTGCTAACCGGGTGCGGGAATTTTCCATTCATCCTTACTTGTGTCCTCGAACCATGGTATGAGATAACAGTAACGCCCAAATGCCAACACTTGTTACATCGGCAATTGTAGCAATCAGGGATGGTTTCCCGACACAGGATTGATGACCACAGGATATACCGCCTTCAAGCGGCCGCCTGGGTTTATTCGTCATTGATAGCCATCGTTAACACGATATTCCACTGGATTGTCGAACCAAGTGTGTATGAAATGAGCTTCAGAGTGATCCAAATGACACTATGGTTTTTCTTTTATGCTATTGTTAATAACTATACATTTTCGAAGAAAACGAAGCCAAATGGAGTGCGAGTAAACTCACTCACATGTGAGCTCACACGAATGACGAGGATCGAACTGTGGCGTAGACGTGACTGTGTTTACGTATTGCCGTAAAATAAAATTCTAACTTATTTTATTGTCGTGGTGTAGGTTGATGAAAAATTAGGGGTAAAGGAGCATTCCGAATAATAAAATGGTCTCGCTTGGGCTGGTGTAGATTTAATTTGCAATTTGTTTATTATTTCGCTTTTTTTCATCACAATTTTGTTTTCTCTTACTAAATTGGTTGTTAAATCAACATAATAATTATTATTATAAAAATTTTAGGTATAATTTATTATATTTAGGATCGAAATAATAAACAAACTGCAAATTAAATCTACACCAGCCCAAGCGAGACCATCTTTTTTTTCGGTATGCTCCTTTACCCCTAATTTTTCATCAACCTACACCACGACAATATATTGTTTCGAAATATTTTTTCTTAATATTTTTAAAATTTTTAAATGAAATATCGGATGTTATTTAATCTAGGAAAAGCTC
Source organism: Caenorhabditis plicata (assembly GCA_963931815.1). Classification (NCBI taxonomy): domain Eukaryota; kingdom Metazoa; phylum Nematoda; class Chromadorea; order Rhabditida; family Rhabditidae; genus Caenorhabditis; species Caenorhabditis plicata. Next base: position 11,847,301 of record OZ007491.1, on the reverse strand, counting down.
CCGTCGGAAAATAAACTGCAATTCCGCAAAAAAATTACGGATTATTACACCAAGCAATTTAAAATTCTTCCTCAAACTTCAAATTAATTAGGATATAAAGGGATGCGTAGTACCTGGTAGAGGATTTCATTCATGAAAAATATATTCTGGTTTGAATTTTTGAGATCTTTGATTATTTTATTTCGAAAAAAAGAGTGGCCGTCCAAACGAGAACATCATTCCATCCTATTCTTTCTCTTCCATTAGACACCGATCTCTGAAAAGGACAATAAAATGGAAAGAGATGGTGTAATAATCCGTGAATTTATGCAGAAATGAATTTTATTTTCCGGCGCGAGCAATTTCACATACGCGGATCCGAAATATCAGGTAATATTGATAAAATTAATTTATTTGAGGATCGACGGGACAATTAATTTATATTGCGAAACAATATAAAATAAGTTAGCATTTTATTTTACGACAATACGTAAAAACAGTCACGTCTACGCCACAGTTTGATCCTCGTTGTCGGAGATTCCGACCCCAAAAACATTTATGTGAGGTTACTCTTACTCAGCCAAATGGAAGAAAAATGATGGCCTCGTCGAGTGGCCTGGGGATTTTTCAAAAAAAAACTTAAGAATTGATTGGAACGTTTAAAGGCCCCTTAATAAGGGACTTGAACAAGTTGAGCTAAATATACTATAACTGTCCTCAATTTTAAATAAATGGTATTTAAAGGTTTATTCAGATATATTGTCGTGGTGTAGGTTAATGAAAAATTAGGGGTAAAGGAGCATACCAAAAAAAAAAGATGGTCTCGCTTGGGCTGGTGTAGATATAATTTTCAATTTGTTTATTATTTCGATCCTAAATATAATAAATTATACCTAAAATTTTTATTATAATAATTATTATGTTTATTTAACAACCAATTTAGTAAGAGAAAACAAAATGAAACAAAATTGTGGTCAAAAAAAGCGAAATAATAAACAAATTGCAAATTAAATCTACACCAGCCCAAGCGAGACCATCTTTTTTTTCGGTATGCTCCTTTACCCCTAATTTTTCATCAACCTACACCACGACAATATATTCAATATATTTGCATAATAAATTCTGAACTCATTCATACCAGTTTCGCAATTCCCTTTCGCCGATTTATCAATGGCAGATTGACGTTTGATAACTTCCTCGAAGACCTTTGCCATTTGGATTTACTCGTACTATCTGCAATTTAATTGTAAATTGTAAAGTATTGACAAATTTGGTTTAAAATTTACCTCCAATCGGCGGAAGCATGCGCGTGCATTGAAGTGAGCATAATTTCTATTAGAATTGACTTTCCTCTTAAATACTAACATAAGATATGAAGAAAATATACACCAGCTAGTAAAAATGACAGCCCCGTTAATTTTAAATAATTTTAGCTAAAAAATTTTAGTTTTCCAGAAACAAGGTCTGATTTTTAGAATAGTTAAAATAACTTGGTTAGTTTAATTCATGTTTATCCACGTCGTTGTAATTCATATTTAAATATTATAAAATAAGTTTTAAGAATTGGAAAAACAGCAAATTTGCTTTGCTTTCTGCAGAAAAACATTATTTTTTGGAAAACATGAGTAATTTCTTCGGCCCATCCACTACCCAAGGGCGTGAAGATGTCGTACAACTGATTTTTGAGGAATATCGAGCTTGGCGGACAATCTGCGAGTACTTATTAATGGATTGGTCTTCTACAGCTTCCCGGATTGTTTCAGAATCCACTGTCGTAGGTCGGCCTCAATGTGTCTTTTCCTAGAGATCAGTGTCGCCGTCGTTAAATCTTTTGAACCAATTTCGCGCAATACGATCCGAAACCATATTGTCGCCTTCAACTTCGCATATCTTTTTTGCTGCTGCAGTTGCGTTGAAGCCTTGTTTCCAGTATTGGCGTAAAAGAACACGAATTTCGGGTATTTCCATGATTCTTCTACAAATTAAAAAATTTAAATAAAAGACCAATTAAAAATTTTAATAAATATTATGATAGAGCTGTTCAAGAGCTTTAAAAATATATATAAAACATGTATATAAAAATCTTTATTTGGTAAATAAACAATTAAACAAAAATATATAGGAAATCGGAAAAAAATGTTTCATCCTAATATTAAAAAATAAAAACATTGGAAATTAAATCGACGTGATCCCAAGCGAGACCGTTTTATTATTCGGAATGATCCTTTAAAGCGACTTTATCGATAACCTACATCACGACAATAAGCATATGTTCTTTATATAATAGTATTGGATCGAACTATATCGACTACAACTCGATGGAATGTTTCCTGACTCGTGGAAAATATCAAAAATTCACTTTTTGCCAAAGAAGAAAGATCCGGAAACAATAAGCCATTACCGCCCAATAGCACTACTATCTGTGATTGGTAAATGTTACACGAGAATCATAACATCAAGACTACAGCAATTCTCCGAACTATTCCTGGAGAATGGAGTTCATATAGGGTGTCGAGGAAATTGAAGATAACTTGATAATGTAGCGATAAATTTTTTAAAATTTCAGGTATCATTAGAATCAGAATGACCCAAGGATTCTAATGATATAGGTTAGAAAAAAATCGCATGTTATTGAATAAAGATATTGCTCAATGAAGATGTGTAGATTTTGTTGAACTTTGTCGTTTATTTGTGGTTTATTTGAAACAAGTTTTGGATTATATAGTATTTAAGAATCTGTTCTTTGTGGATATGATGAAAAAATGTTTAAAACTTTTTTATTCGAGCCGTTAAAATGCTTGAAGTTTTTCCAGATACGACAATGGACCGGTAAACTGACGCATTCAGTTATACAAATATTTTAGAGAGAAAGGGCTTTAATTCTCGTAAATTATTTCAAATTAAAGTCTCAATACGGTTAATTACTAAAGGATACGTTTAACTAACATGATAGGAGCTATAGAACCATGACGCTAATATTTATTTGTCTTTTTGTCAAATATTTTAAAACGTGAAATTTAACACATTCAAACAAAAGTGCATTTGCTCATGAACGCATGTTTTGATGGATGAAGTATTTTTCAATCAGATAGGTCATAACCCGCGAATGATATTGATTACGTGCGTTTCTGATGAATCGATCAAACTAGAGTATGAATAGAACAAATAACATCTGACAGATAATTACTGATAACGGTACGATGTGGCGAAATTATATAAAGAGACGATTCAAGACATTTTGTTGTTGTAATATTAAAGCTGTTTCAATTGAAGCTTTCTATGTAATTGTCATATTCCTTATTAGTAGTGTTTCAGAATTGAATCGACAAAAATGCTCGGTGGAGGTGTGATTGATTGGAACAAGGAAGGCCAAGTTTTATCGGCCGAACAACGACAGTTCTACGAGAAGAATGGCTACTTGTTGGTCAGGAATTGTGTGCCACAATATGAGCTGAACACGTGGCGCAAGAGATTCCAGGTAGGAGTTGATTATTGTAGCTGTTGGTATTATGGGAAATAGGATATTTGCGAAGGAAGTGTTAAAGCACCCGAAAACATGACGGTCATGAAGGATATCTCTATCGCTAAATCCGAGTTCATGCAAGGAGAAAAGGCGATCACGAAGATTCAAGATTTTGCCGATGATCCAGTCTTGTTCGAATATTGCCGTTATCCTGCTGTATGTTTGTTTTTGTTTTTTTTAAGTTGATAGTGTTGAAATTGTTTTAGATAATGGATGTTGTGAAAGATTTGATAGGAAATCCACAATCCAACCTGATGGCCATGCATACTATGCTCATTAATAAGCCACCAGATAATGGTAAGTTCTAATTAATCTTTTTGCAAAAATATTGCAATTGTGCTTTTGAAAAAACTTTGGCAAGTCCTTTTAATAGAACATAATATTATCAAAATCTAAGAAATTGAAAGGTCTATTTCATCATTTTTGAATTATTTTCAATGGTCTCATAGATAAAATGAAACATATTAAATTTATGTTAATAACTTCTCTGTTTTTCATTATATTTCTTCAAAATTTCTAGATCAAATCAGATTTATTACTTTTATTTTTTATGAAAAGAAAATTGGAATTGTCAATTCCTCAGATTTTGATAATAGAAAAATTAGATTATTAAGTTATTGTACTTTTCAGAGATCGGTGGCTAATGGAAGAGTAAAAAAATTAGAATGAAATGAGGTTCTCGTTTAGACGACCACTCTTTTGTACCCTATTTATCCGTTTTATTGGATTTCGTTCGTGCACTATTTCGCATGTGGTGGGGGGTGGTGGGGGGAGAGATAGATTTCTCTCATTTCGTGTCTAATGTCTCCACACACTCGTCTGTCATCAGAATATTTAATGAAAACAGTTCTACTCAAAATAAAAGTTGGAATTGTTTATTGACTAATCGATAACAAATATTTGGATACATTAACTATCAAAACAATCAAAACCTATAACAATAAAAATCATACATATCTAACAAGGTCAGCACATTAAAGACATTTGAATCTATCACATAAAAATTCCATAACACTATCATAATCTTGGCTTAAAGATCTTCTAAATCCGTTAAAAATAACATCATCCGAAATGCCATAAAAACTGTTGGATACCCAATTTGTCACTGTTGCGTACGACGGTCTCTTTCGGTTCCCATTTCTAGTGTAAGTTGCTTGGTTCAAATCAGCCATCCAAGATTCCCAGCAGCTCCTTAATCTATCCTTAAATGGTTTGTTCACAGCAACGTCCAATGGTTGAAGATACTTAGTCAGTCCACCCGGTATAACTGCTAACGTGCACAGCTGATTAAGCTCCTCTAGTACTGTCGGTTCTAGATGACAACGTGCCGAATCCATTATAAAAATCCCTTTTTAAGATCAGGATTTTTAGAAAAAATTGGTCTCCAAATGTTATCGATCCAATCCTTCATTTTTTCGGAATTCACCCATCCTTTCTCATTTGCTCTAACGACCACTGATGAAGGGAAGTTCTCCATGTTTTACTAAATAAAACTTCAGGAAACATGAATATTTTCCTAATCCACCCTTACTCGTGAGCCCCACCTTTTCTTCCAATAGATTCCCTAAGGCCAAGTAGAGTGGTGTCAGATAAGCATGCTCCATATTTGTCATCCTTCCGTTTTCGTAACACATTTTATGGGCCCGGTACTTTTCATGTGCCTATATTGGTTTTGTCAGTTCACTGATCGTAAATATCCTTGTTAAGTTTTAATAAGACATCGCATCTTTATTCATCCCTTAAGTTGTTTATCTAACATAGTACATATACTATACTATTAAGAGTGTTTCATTTTCATTGCCATATCATTAGTTTAAAATTTATCTTTAAATGTAGCCATATATCCATTTTTAAATTCTTATATTCCTTGTATAATGATAAACATAAGAACAACAAACAACCATTCTCCCCCCTCCCCCCCCCCCCCTTCTCCCATCGGAGGAGGAAAAGTTCTTCACTACTTTTGTGCATAACAATTTCTCTTATATTTTCTCTTTTGATCGAAATGATGAAAACAAAACCGTCTGCGTCGAGGAATCCAATGAAACGGATAAATAGGGTAACTAATCAATGGGTGTTGTCTCAAAAATGGGCATCCCACATTGAAGAGGAATAGACGAAATAGTCGCCGAAAAAGCTCATCCGAGACTATCATTTTTTTTGTTCTTCCATTAGGCACCGATGTTTGAAAACTACAATAAATGAATTGAACTTCATAGTATGGAAACTACACAAAAGAGTTTTAACGTTAACGTTTAGGTTAGTAAGCTTAAACGGTAATTCGACGAAAATGTAACTTTTAAAAATGTAACTAATCGCGCCAATTCCACTCGCAAATGTCGTTTTTACGAAAATTAATCACGTTTTCTCTGATTTTCACGTGATCTTTTTAGTATAGTTTTTTTAGTGAATTGAGACATTTTAGCTGAAAAATCCATATGAAATCGGTAACGTGAGGTTTAACACGGGAATACAGATAGTCATTTGATTAGAGCTGATTGCGCGAAACTGTTCATTATTGTGCGCCAGAGGACGGAATTTCGGATTCCACATGTCGGATTACGTATTTTCAAATTTTATTACGAATATTGGATTCCGAATTTCAAAAATCCACTTTAGATGAGAACAAATATATTTCGTATTCCTGTTTTCGTATTTTCAAATGTGATTCCGAAATTCAAAAACTCTGGTGTGAACTGAAATTTTACGTATTTACAACAAAATATTGTTCACGGCAGTTTATTTAGGCTTTCCATAAATGATCTAAAAATATTAATATCTTTTGAAAAAGTTGTATTTGAGCATGCTTACTGAGCTCATTCTATTACAATACAAGTAGGGGTTCGTACGTGTAAGACTTTTTGAGATATTTGAAATTGCAACTAGTTTTTAGGAATTAGGAACAGCTTCTCTTCGAAAGATAAGTGATGATTTATACGCGAAAACGAGGTTGATTAAACCCTAGCGAGGTTGATTTAACAATAGTATGGTGCCTTCCATTATAACGACCCCAAAATAATAAACAAATTGAAAATTAAATCGACACCTCTGTCGCTTTGGATCAAGTTAGACTAAAATTGTATATTTTTAAGTTCTTCCTAAAACAATTTGACACATTAATTTGTATTTTAATCACCGCGAATTTCTAGATGATTTCTTCGAAGTTGCCAAATGAATTTGTACTAATAGAACCACACAAACATGATTTATCTCTATAGAATATTTCAAAATTTTTGATGACGCATTTCAAAGATCTGCGCGTTGCGATAATTATAAAAAGATTTACTTACTTAAATTTTGTGTCTTGCTGCGCAGCGGTTCGCAATGCGCCGTAAAATATTTGAAATAACCTATAGCATGTCTTCAAAAGTTAAAGCGACAGAGATTCTAAGAGAAGCCTATTAATTATACGTGAAATTTATTTTTTAAATTTACGTGTAAATTAATAATATCCGTTTAAACAGTTCGAAATTATCATTTACATTTGGCGTGCATTACACAATTGTATGAATCCTCCCATTATTACGGTCACTTGAAAATCACGCCAAATGAAAATGATGATTTTATTCAAACGCATTTTATAAAACTCCACGTGTAATTAAAAAAAATTATTTACGTCAATATTATGGTATACGCTAAAATATATCTTGCTATAGTGTATGTCAAAATAGTTGACGACGCAATCACGCTGCAAATGCGGCATACTAATTAAAATTCATTTTCAAATCGATTATTTGAATAATTTTTAATTAATAAACGTGAAATATAAGCAATAACAATTAAAAAATGTCACAAAAATAAAATAAAATGATCGTTTGAAAATGAATTTGAATTAGTATGCCGTATTTGCAGCGTGATTGCGTCGTCAACTATTTTGAAATACACTATATCTAAATTTTTGCGATTCGCTAGGTCAAAATGAAATATTTTTTTTACCAATTCATAAGGCGTGTAGTGACATGTCGTAATAATACAAACTTTACAGTATACCTAATTATATTTCTGGATTTCTGTCCAACCTATGTTACTCTAATTATTACATTTTTCTAGGAAAGTTGACATCAAGACACCCGATGCATCAAGATTTGCATTATTTCCCATTCAGACCAGCTGACTTCATTTGCTGTGCCTGGACAGCCATGGAAAAAGTATCCATGATGCCCATGAATTACTCATATTCCTATATATTTAGGTGAACCGTGCCAATGGATGCCTCGTGGTTGTTCCTGGAACACATAAGGGCGAATTGCAGCCACATGAATATCCAAAGTGGGAAGGTGGCGTCAACAAGGCTTACCATGGTATCCAGAATTATGACTCTTCGATGCCACGCGTTCACGTCGAAATGGAGGCCGGTGATACGGTATTCTTCCATCCAATTCTTATTCATGGCTCTGGCGCGAATCGCACACAAGGTTTGTATTTAGCGGAACACTTAAATATGACAAGTTGTCAGGATTCCGCAAGGCAATTTCCACTCATTATGCGAATGATGACTTGTGCCGTTATGTGAGCATCAAGGGAACGTCGCAAGAGCACCTGAGCAATGAGATTATCGAGATTGCCAAGCGCAAGTTTAAGAAATATGGAATCGACCCGACCGATGTTCAACTCGATTTTGCTGATATTTGGAGAGTCAGAGCTCGCGAGGTTAACGGAAGAAGAGCTAATTTGTAAACTCTACAGATTGTGTTCATTTCATATTGAAAGTGTTGTACATTTTGTGAATAATTTTATTTCGACAACTTTTTATTGTTTTTTTGTTTTATTGTATTTTAAATAAAGAATAGATGATAAGATGGTTTTATTGTATCGGCTCTTATCTCAAATTTCTGTGACAAATGGTATCGGAAGATACAAAAGTTCGTCGTTTAACTCATTGGTCAGTCGTTCTTTCAAGGAGGGAATTACTAGATTACAATGTGGAATTGGAAAAAAAAACATCACATGTTTGTCTGGACTATTAATTAGTGAGTAAAATTTTGAAAAAAATTCAATTATATAGTGTCGAGAAGGAAGAATGGAGATTGCATGTATTAATATATTCTCTAGCTCCTTCCAACTTTTCGGGTCCCATTCTGACAGAAGTTCGCACCGGCGGTTCTCCAGAATTCTGGCAAATTTTTCATCGGGGTTTTAATATTATTCCCGATGATTCTTTGAATATTATTTTATAGACCATTGTGATCATTTGTCCTCAGCAGGAGCGGAAGATGGCGTGTTCTTCCCCAAAATGTGGGAAATTCTATTCAGTTTGTCTCAGAACCCTATTATCCACGAGAAGGTTAGAATCATAACAAAATGCAAGAAAACATTAATGGAAGGTTTTTTCACTAACAATTAGTTTATGAGAATTACTCCGCATGATAGAGAAGTGTTACGTGACATAGTCCAATAAACGACATTAATTATTATTGGCTATGAAACATTTCAAATTAATTTGCCATGAACAGCGCAAAACTAAGTTTCATCTTTACTAGATTTTCAAGCAGCTCATCTCGTGTTGTGGACTGGTCGAAACCGGGGAAATATTTAAGCGTAGCGGAAAAACAGCAATATCTTAAGAACGGTTACGTGCTCGTGAGGAACGTGATTAGCGCCACCGACCTGAAAAGATATGAGGATAAATTTGTGGTAAATTTCATTTGCTAGCCGATAATCAACTCCGAATTATGAATAGGCAATTTGTGAGCGAAAAGTGAAGCCGCATAAATCAATGCTGATAATGAAGGATGTTTCGATAGCCAAGAAAGTGTCGGAAAAGTCGGTGGACACGGTGACTAAGATTCAGGATTTTACGCAGGATCCTGATTTGTTCGCGTACTGTGAGCATGAGAAGGTGTGTTTTGTTATGCTTTTTCTGATACATCAGCCGTTCGAATCAACCGTCCATGCGGTTGAAAACTATCTCCCTCCATATCGAACGGCTGCACGCCAACTGGAAATGACGATTTTCCAATTGTTACGCGTGTCTAGAACTTGTAACGTCTTTTCAATAAAATTATGCTTACGATAAACTAAATATCCTAAGCTCTTCTTAAAAATATTAATAAATTTCCAAAAAGTTAGGTTTGAGCCCGTTTACTGAGCTCATTTTATTAGCACACCAGTTGGCGTGTGTCTGAATCTCGTAGTAGGTCACGTAACTGTCATCTGCAGCATTCTTCTTTCGAGTGTAGTTTTCCTAGCTTCATTAGCCATAAATTCGGCCCCCACTTCTTAATCAGTATTTGTGTCGGACTCTTGGACGATAGACTACCCTACCAATTCGAGCAAACATGCCCAGACGACATCAAGCGGAACAATCCGCATGGAAAAGATTGAATTCAAGGAACGTTGGAGTCCACAGATCTTAACACGGGTTGGAGATTCGAAGCCGTAGATCATGGTTACCACAAGAGTGTCTTTGTTTACACTGTCTCGCGTTTAGCAGCCAAGAACGGGGAACAAAACCCATTTTTTAGGAAAATACCTCGTCGTCCGTGTCATTTCCTATGCAAATCCGATGCACGCCAACTGGTTTGGATGATTCAATAACACGAAAACCGTAAACAACTTTAGTGCGTTTTTTTGAAAAACATTGACTTTTTACTTTCATTTTCTTGATTTTTTCGAAATTTTTACATTTTTTGATTTTTAAAGCTTAAACTTAATGATTTTTAATCCGGATTTTTTTGATGACCTAGTAAATTGTCTTGCGGTTTTGATGATATAATGTTTGATGCACTAGGACAAATATTCTTTGAGATATAGATGATTTTTACATAATGTTTCATTTTTTAATATGAAAACAATGGAAAAAATGGAAAATATTTTGTTCGTAGCATCTACAGTTGATATAGATTAATTCGGAGAAAATCCTATTGTGCAATGTAGAAATATTTTGATTTTTCTTTTTTTCATCTTTTCCATGTTTTTATTATTTAGATTATTATTGATTATCAATATTTTCAGCAAAAGAAATTTTAAAAGCGTTATGAATAACGAGCAGACATTAACGCCTCCACCACTTTACCAAATTTCTTTAAACAAAAGGAAAGAAAAGAAAAGAATGAAAGCCGCTCTTGGTGAAACACTTGCCCAGGATCGTTTAAATAAAATTTCTACAAATAATTGAATTTTTAATAATTATCCTATTGGAGAATATCACGGGGCAGAACGAGGAATTAAAAGGGATCTAGAAGAACATAAAAAAACGGTAACTTATATTGAATATCTATGGCTAAAAATAAAGAAATAAATTTTTCCTTTAAAATTCGTTGTTTTATTATTTCTAAAGCTGAAAAGAGTTTGAAAAAATCTTACTAGGGAGGCCATTTTTGGATCCAAAAATGACCTCCATAGTTAGGATTTTTCATTCACCAAATCCTTTAAAAATTATAGATAACAATTGAAACTAAATTAACGTAAGGAATTTTTATCTGAAAAATCAGTAGGTAATTATGCTAGAATCACGTTGAAGGCCTTTTTTCTTCCGTGTTCAAATAATGTGGATCAACATTTTTGATGTCATAGTGCGAACCGCTACGACCTCAAAAAATTTAATGCAAGCTCTGTATAATATAGTCATAAATTAAATTATTTAGAATTGATGGCTTTAAGTAAACATAATGAGGAGATGAAATTCAAAAATTTACAATTAGAAGAATTAACGGAAGGTTTTTATAGAAAATTTATTAAATAATGCTGTAAACTTTAGAAAATACATTTTCATGTTTTGTATTGAATGCTGGAAGTTTAAGTTGGAGTACAATGAAGTTGAATATGGCAAGAAATCGTTCGTCTTCGTTATTTTCCTAGTTATTAAAACATGGAAAAGATGAAAAAAAGAAAAATCAAAATATTTCTACATTGCACAGTAGGATTTTCTCCGAATTACTTTTAGTATAATCTATATCAACTGTAGATGCTACGAACAAAATATTTTCCACTTTTTCCATTGTTTTCATATTAAAAAATGAAAAATTATGTTAAAATCATCTATATCTCAAAGAATATTTGTCCTAGTGCATCAAACATTATATCATCAAAACCGCAAGACAATTTACTAGGTCATCAAAAAAATCCGGATGAAAAATCATTAAGTTTAAGCTTGAAAAATCAAACAATGTAAAAATCTCGAAAAAATCAAGAAAATGAAAGTAAAAAGTCAATGTTTTTCAAAAAAACGCACTAAAGTTGTTTACGGTTTTCGTGTTATTGAATCATCCATTTTCTGTTGTGACCAGTTGGCGTGCCGATGTAAGACCATCCACACGTTGGTGAAAGAGTTGTCCACCGTTTTGCCTGTGGAAGAAATTAAATCCCATGATGTTTTGTGCAGTCAACGCAACCGGTATTTTATTGGTTACTTTACTTGGTTCACGCCAAATCGAAATAACGATTTTGCGATTTTTAAACGTGTGTGGAAAATTTTACGTCGTTATAACAAAAAGATTTTTACTACAATTTAATTGTGCTTGTCTTAAACTATCTAAAAATGTTAATATCTTTCTAAAAAATTAGATTTGAGCATGATTAATGAGCACATTCTATTACCATACAAATGGGGGTGCTTGGTCACTCCGTACGGATAAAGACTGCGGACCTTCACGACTTTATCTCGTTATTGATCACCCGGTCCTATTCTCCCCGGGACACTCGAATTGGCTCGATTGATGAACGTCTATTTTTTTCAAATGTTCCAGGAAAACTTACAAGTTTTGCAATATGTTACAGTACTCTACTTTATTATAACTATTAGAAGTTCACTTCGGACTATGGTTATATCAGGAACTATCCATTTCAACAAACAATATCGCTGGTATAATTAATCTGGGTGGTCTTGAACGACTCGCAGTTCATTCTGATTCGGTTGACGAGCATTTTCTATCACTAGAATAATCAAGTTCTAAATTAGACAATTTTTAATTTTTAATGGCTTCAAGTACCATTCAGCTACCATTAAACATTTTGTGAAAAACAAGCCGGAAAAGTTGCAATTCCAGGTTGCTGGAATCGTGCGAGACCTCGTGGGAACGCCAAACTCGAACATTCAAGCCATGCACACAATGCTCATCAATAAGCCACCAGATACCGGCAAACTTACCTCTCGCCACCCAATGCATCAAGACATGATTTACTTTTCATGGCGTCCCGAGGATATGTCAATTTGTGCTTGGACAGCAATGGAAAAGGTTGTAACCTCAGACATCAATATTCACTTTTTATGTTCTTTAGATTACTCGCAAGAATGGATGCCTTCAGATTGTGCCAGGAACGCATAAATTGGGATTGAAAGAGCATGAATATCCACAATGGGAGGTTTCAATTAATTTTATTGGGTTTTGTAATAAGCTGATAATATTTTAAAGGGTGGCGTTAATAAGGCATACTATGCCATTAAGGATTACGATCTCAACTTGCCAAGAGAATATGTTGAAATGGAAGCCGGCGATACGGTCTTTTTCCATCCCTTGTTGTTCCATGGATCGGGTGTTAATCGTTCAGATGGTATTTTCTTTTTTCAATACTTTAGTCTTTATCACAAATTTTTGTTGACGCAACCACGCGCTGAGAAAATTATAGATCTGTAGAGAAGATTTTCTTTGTTTGCCTTTATGTTTATAAATTCTTGACCGCGGAGCAGTTCGCGTTTGTGACAAAACCGTCTATAAACATGTATGTTGGAAAACTCGCCAACCGCTTTAGTAACATAAATACCTCATGTAACATATCTTCATTTAGCGCAAAACTTTATTGCTACATTTGAAGACTGTAGCACTCCGGTCAAAAATCCACGAAAAACGCTATCTCTCTTCATTTTATGTATCGTTGTCTGCGCGTTAAATTATTTTAAATTATATTTGTTGAAATAAATTATCGTCTATTGTAGAAGAGGAATATAGAAAAACGCAACACATTACAAAAGGCAACGCGCAGAGAAAAATACAAACTGAGGGTGGAATTTCGTTTTGACCGAAGTGCTGTAGCATATATTCTTCATCTTTAACTAAAAAAAAACAGGTAAAATGAAATTGGTACAATCGTCTTGCGGGTGGTTTGAGATACAATAATATAGAATCTGACAAGGGAATAAAATTTAGCGTTCCTTTGAGAAAGACTGATTACCATATCTCGGCTCAATGCCAGTGATGGGAGGGGCTCCCCTCGCCCCCCCCCCCCCCCCCGGGTATTTTTCTAAAAAAAAAAAAAAAGAATCCCGGTCCCAGGTCCCGGGTAGGGATAAAGGGAAGTCCCGGTCAAGGTCCCGTCTCCCGGGTCCCCGGTTGGGAGAAAGGGAAGTCTGTGTATATTGACACAGTGTTGTTTTTTAAAGACATAATTTAAAAGAGAAAGGTTCGCTCGTCTCCTGTTCTCCCTCTTCTTTAATTTTCACTATTACCATTCCGTGATGGGAGGGACTCCCCCCGGTCTCCCCGGCCCAGGTATTTTCCTAAAAAGTGGGATCCCGGTCCCGGAATAAATGGTGCGATTATCATCAAATTCGTAATGGAACGCTACAGTCACTTTCCTTGTTATATATATATATATATATATATATATATATATATATATATATAGTCGTCGCCAAATGCGATTACCGCCGCAAAGTGTGGCGCACTTTTTAAATATTATTTTTTCATTTAATTTTCATGATTATTTGCTTTATTTAGGCTCGTTCTATACTGTTTTTTCTTAAATAAATAGAAGAATATGTTATAGATGTTGTTTAAATAGTGGAATAATTGTGGAAAATAATTATAATCATAAAAATTAAATGAAAAAATAATATTTAAAAAAGTGCGCCACACTTTGCGGCGGTAATCGCATTTGGCGACGACTATATATATATATATATATATATATAATTATTAAATAAGTATTGTTTAGGATTCCGAAAAGCCATATCTTGCCATTATGCTAACTACGATGAGTCGAACTATATCGATGTTAAGGGAACAATTCAGGAGGTTTGTTTTTATGTCTACATTAGTGATATGAGAATGTAAATTACATTACAAGTGTAGGATGTTATTAAATCTAGGAAAAGCTGAAATTTCTCCCATATAAAAAATATCTCAAAAAAATAGAACCAACATAGATTTACCAGGTATATCCTTTTAATCACATATAACTAATAAACGTGTAAAATGTTGTGAATATTTTTGAGTAAATTTCGTGATTTCATGTCAGAAATTCCGTATACCGGCAAGTTCTATGGCTAAATGAAAACCTAATGCGGGTGGCATGTCTTGATTATTTAATGCATTCAAGTTTGAGAAAGAATTTTAAATTAGATGGTGTAATATTTCGTGATTTTTTGCGGAAATGCATTTTATTTTACGTCGGGAGCAATTTCCGCTTTTTTCCGCTTCAGATTTCATAACATCCAAACAGAATGTGCAAAAATGTGATGATGTTTACGTACTCTCGTCAAATAAAATAAAACTTGCAAGACACATTGAAATAGACAAGATAAATATCGTGATAATTGGCTTTACGGTATAATTTTTCGTTTCCGATAAATAAAGAAGATAGCATTTAATTCACTACAGTACGTAAACATTGATAGTGAAAAAGTGAAATAATAAAAACAATGTAAAATTAAGTCGACATCGCTGTTTCTTCCCATATAAGATCATTCAGCTGCCTTTAAGACAAAAGTTTCAATCACTTACATTTTGATAATTTCAGCAAGTTGAATCTGAGATACTTACAATGGTTAAAAAACGCATTCCATTAGAAGCTGACGCCACTTTGTCAACAATTTGGCGTCATCGTTCTCGTCCAGTGCACCACGATGGAAAGAAGAACTTGTAAGAAAAAATAATTTATAACTAATGTGGAAAGTAAACAAGATTATTAAAATAAATTAATTGTAAAAAGTGATCAAAAATAAATAACAAATCAATGGTACATACATTTAAAATTAAAACAAAAATACCCGAGTAAGTTTTGGGAAATACGAACAAAATGTCAAAAAATACTAATAAATGTATAATTGCTGCAACAGATATGTATACCTGTCGCGTTCTTCATCATCCATTTGGTGCTCAACCATTTTTGGTGTGACCAAGCTCAGTGGAACCTGCTGGCCGCCAACATTGACATGCTCTTCGTCATCATATTCATCTTCCTCTTGATTTTCTTGATCGTCAATTTTGGCCCTTTTCGCTTCCGGCTCGTTGTTGCCATTGGTTTCCTTCTCATCAGAAGCACCTTCTATATCAGCAAGAAGTTTCATGATTTCTGTGCTCGATGTAGTCTTCTCTGGTAGATCTTCATTACTAAATAAACAGTTGGCTCAATGAGAAAAAATAGGCGTTTCGACTCACATTTTTGATAGAATATTTTCGTTATGGCTTTCTTCCACTCCGCCGATGGCATCATCTTGTAACCATAGCGGAACTTGTTTTGCTTCTTCCACAGGAGCTCTAAATTATTTGAATTCATTATGACTTGATATTTAACTTATTGTTACTATCATAACTACTTATTTACTCTCCTAATTTAATTAAAAATCGTTCTCATAATTTGTTACTTACTTATTAATATCAGCGTTCAAATCCACAGTAATCTGGTCACCATGTTGATAATTAATACTTGATCCACTTTGATAAGAGTGAGCAACAGCGCCGAGAGCGGCTCTTCCAGATCCGCCTGTGAAGTCCATCGATTGTTGTTGCATTTGTAGTTCTCTCGCTTTATCGTCTTCCATATATTTAGTAATATCTGGTTCTAATAAATGTGGAGCCAATTGAATTCCGTGTAAAGATTGAATCCTTGAAAATAGAGGAGTCATTTGCTCGTTAAAACGAGCCATATCTGTCCTATAATTCGAATATATAATTTATCGTTTAAAATATCAATACCTTGTTAAATTTGACGGCGCAACGCTCTCATCCGCGAGAACCTTTCCGCGACATCTCCAGCAAGTCATTTCTCCAGTCGCAAAGTCCAAAATACCATCAATTTCAAGCATCTGTAACTCCACAGATTTCGTACAGATTGACCGTTAATAAACTCACATCATATGTGCTCTCGCACTTTTGACACTTGTAGTGAGCTTTGTTCGTATCATTTTTCTCTCTCGATTCCAGCTTTTGCCTGTAAAATTCTTAATTCTTCCTAACATCGCAATTCTACCTCATATGATCTATTTTGTATTTCAGAACATTCAAAACCGATCTATAATTAATATAATAGAACGTTATCGTCACATTCCTTCCATTTTCATTTTTCTGAGTAATCAAGTGGTCCTTAACCAATTTCTCTGCTTTCAGCGCCGCTAAGAGCTGTCGCAAGTGTTTCTGGTCAAAACTCAGCCGACTTCTTAAAATTTCTTCCCTTATACATTCCGCTCTCATTATGTAGTATACAATAACAAAATGCTCCTAAAGTATTTGTTTAAAATTTAAATTTCTAATTAACCAATTACATTCGAGAAGAAATTCTTCACAATCATTAACAACAACTGATTCAATGATTCTGGAATCTAGAAAAAAAAACATGTTTAAAGTGTATTAATTGTATCCAACCTCATCGACGATGGTGGTTTCGGATTGACCTGGCTGGGATGAGCTCTGGGTTCCCGATGTTGTCGCCATTTCAGTCAAAACCCCTGAAAAAGTATTTTTATATTATTAATTTTTGGATGGATTGCACAATTTCTGATTCATCAATTGTACTTCAATCTAATAAAAAATCAAAATCAAAAAATATAATCATTAAGGCTAAAACCATATCATAAAAATACAAAAAAAACAGTAAAACAAACAAAATTTATTAAATAACTTTAGATAACAAATTATGAATAAACAATAAGACATAAATAAATCTACATCTAATCCTACTTGAAACAAAAAACCCGCAAAACAAAAACAAATAAAATCTAATTCAAATTCAACGGGATCCTTCTTCTTCTTCAAGAATTGATAGAGGCGGTGCGTAAAAATCGCAAATTGCTCCAACGGATGGATTGCGTCCCTAAGAACGTTTCCATTAACAAATTCATTCTAAACCAAAAAAATACCTGGAATCTTCTAAACAATTCCTTGGCCACATCACCAGCTCCACTTTGTAATATTGTCGTCTTCAATCGTTCACCCGTCTGAACCTCATTGTCTTCCTCATCAAACGTTTCATGAACATCCAATGCTAGCATCTAAATCAATGCTATTTTCACATATAGGCTATTTCAAATAATACCTCAGCCCACAACTTCCGATAATACATCGACATATGTGGTTGGAGTCCAAATATAGGTGTGAAGGAGCACGGCTGATAATCGTTCTTAACTCTCTTGAACGGGAAATATTCTGCATACATCTCCTTGTACATATCTAGCCAGAACTTCTGTTTCCTATCTTCCATCTCATAAATTGACAAATCATAGTCGGACCAGAAGAGACAGCGATACGTGTCCCACAATGAAGCACGAGAAAGGGCTAGAGCCACACTATTCGATTTTTCGTCAGTCAATTCTTCTCCGGTAACCTGAAAAATATAATTTGGTCCGGCTTTTTTAGAAAAAATTATGTTATTGTTATAAAAAGGAATCAACGTTTTGTTTAATATTAATCATGCATTCCCAAAGAATCCACCTGTCACGAATAATCAGAGGACCTATACAAAAACTTATTTATCTGCAGATATATCTGTTAAACGGTAAAACATTGATAAATTACATTTGCATACGACCACAGGAGACTATAACTTAACTTGAATGTAATCTAAACGGTAAAATAGAACATAATTCACTTTACTCGTATTAATTTTATGCAATGATTTTCAGTCAAAATATAAAAACTTTACTTAAATTTTAAAAAATAATAAAATTTAAAAGTTCATAAGGTTTTACCGTTCGTTCATTATTTTCGTGATGATATTATTTTCCGTTATATATAAAAAAAATAATAAAGAATAACTAACCAAGTGAGGGCTACTCAAAGCAGCCAACAAATTCGGCTTATAAATGAAATGTTGTAAGAACGTCGGGAACATGTCGGCCGCGTCCCAGTCACTCGCGTAAAACGGTGACCATGGAACAGCCAAATCACGGTATGGTGATTGTGAAAGAAGTAATTGAATGCTTCTACCAAACTGAAACCCAAATTCATTAACTTTCTCACACCTAATTTCGCAATACGTGGAACAAAAGTTGTTGCAACTGTTGATGGTGTAGAGTCGAAGGCCCATCAACCGTTGGCGAAATGGCCGAGCCAATAAAGTAAACAATCTTGTCCAACCCTCGCTCTTTTGATTCCGCTACAGACATGCATTAAAACCAATACATATTCTATAAATCTTACGTCTCGCCAGAAGAGTGTTCCATCCTCCTCTCTTATTTTCTCGATCGTACGGATCCACATATAACCTTCCATAATGCTTGCCCGAGAACTTATCACTGACTGAGAATATTTTTGCATCGCCACTCAGCTTCTCGTATCCTTTATCCGTTACATCCTTAAACTCCAAATTGAAAATATGCCCAACCACATTGATTATATTATTGAAGGTCGGCCAGAACGGGAAGTGATTCATCAAATCCAACGGGTTCACGCTGAAATACTCCTACATCAACACTTTAGTCAGTCCACATACTCATAGTGCTGCTCAGCTTCTTTTCTGCAAACATAAGGCATGTCATACATCTGCAGTTCACCCATCAATAGCTCACTTCGACGAGCCCACGCCGTCCATGACTCCATACGATCAATAACAACCGGTCGTATTCTTCGCGTCAATCTATAAATCATTTACTCATTTCTCCTCGACGATTCACGGAAAATCATACGCATTTATAAATCCACGAACAGTTTCCGGCGACGCTGCCATTTTGTTGGCTAATCGGTGCTCCGAAACAGATGAATAACCGAGTGCCTTCGCGAGGCCTTCACTAAAATTTGTTTTAATTATTAATTTTTTTCTCCAACAATATTTAGTAGCAGTACTTATTATGTCGGAGTTCTTCAATATTGATTGAATTGTTGTAGAAATCATGGTCAAATCCAGCCTAAAGAGAATATAAATTGATAGTTTTTTTAAAATTTCTGTTGATGTCAGATAAATTTCACCATTTGATTGTCTATAATTGTTTTAATCAATTTAGTATGTCAAGTAGAATGAAAAGACAAAAACAATACAACTTTCAATGTAACATTATATGCGTTTTTTCTTTTAATAGTTTGTCTAACTAATGATAAAAAACAAATCCTACTGAATTTGTGAAAAATGAGGATGGCATAACATATGATTTTAAAAATTAAGTAGGTTTTTAATAAGTTTAAGTTTTTGTTTAAGTTTAAGTTTTAGTGTTAATGTTAATGTTAATGTTAATGTTAATGAGTGTTAATAAGTTTAAGTTTAATAAGTTTAATAAGTTTAATAATAATAATAAGATTTAATTATGATATTTATCGAAATCAGTTTCAATTTAGTAATTTTCTTCTAATAGTTTGCTGATCAATTTATTCTAATATTTAATTTAAAAAGATTATTTCAATGTAACATGTACGATTTTTAAACTTGCGTATGTTCGCAAAGAACACTGGTTCAAAAGAAAATAATAAAATATATGAATGGTATAATGTGGTAACATTGAATTTCCCTAGAAAAAACAATATATTATTTTTAATTTATAATTTCCGTTCCACTCCTATTCAAGTCGGCGTGGGAATGTAATAAAAACCAAGTTGATAAAATAAAACCTTGCTTGTCCATTTTTCCCAGGCAGTTGCTCTCAATTGACGATCACCACAATATTGCATAAATGGATAAATTGTATGTGGGGTCATACGACCTCTCCACGGACCCGACACCCAATTTCTTCTATTTTTCACTTGTTTAATAACATTTAAACCACTTTAACTTACTCGTCTATCGCAAGTTTCTGCAAAACGTGTGGTGGAGCATCTTTAATAATATTTTTATCGTTAATTACAAATGTTTGCTGATCATTGGTCGACATTACTCCATTACTGAATGCTTATGATATGTTTGAGCTTTAAAAATCAAAACATACATATATTTGCTGCGATATTCGTCGATATACCTACTCCACGAACCCAAAAGCTTTCTCGTTTTTTCATCGTGTTTATCAAGTCCACTTGCTTTAATCTAATAATTCATATCCAATTTATTTAACTAAATTCAAAATTAACCTCCAACAAGTACCATTCCAACAATCTTGATTGCCATTCGTTCAAACCCTCCTTGTTCTCATATAATTGTTTAATAGCTTCTTGGAAGTCTTTGTTTGTCAGTTTTTCCATTTGATCCCTTGCGCAAATTATTTTAATCTTAAAATATCGAATAACCATTTTTTAAATATTATCCTCACATGATGAAGATCGGCATCAAAAAGTTTTCTATTACAATCAGGCCAATCCGTCAACATCTTTAATAAAAGAGTTTGAAACGCGGAATTTACTTCATATTCTTCCGTCAGTAGCGGTTCAACTACATTCTCGAATGTTCGCTCTTCGGGTTTCACTTAAACCATTATTAAAATATATTATTAAATAAGCAGACAAACAAGTTGAAATATGTTCCATATGTTCCATAACAGTTGCTCCATATTCCATAATCATTTTTACAGTTCCTTCATACATTTCTTTTGGTGTAGCAGTCGATAACTTCGGCCAGTCTTCATTTTTTGCAATATTGTACATGAATGGGTTATTTTCGACAGTATCTTCTGGTATAACGGGGAATCTATTATAAAAGATGATATTACAATTAGTAATAAGATTTATTATTTCATCGTTAATAGTAACCAAATCACATGCCCACTATTCTGCTTAATGATTTTAAAAAATCTTTACAATTATTTTCTGTTTTCCACATTAAAACCAAATAAACACCGGCACATTAAACTTATTTCATTATTTTTTATTATAACAAATTTGTTTCGAAAATACATTTTTAAATTCTATCATCCTCAGGCAAAGCTGACTTTCTGAACAAAAAATCATGAGAAAGAAGAGAAAAGCTGGAAACGTTCCGAATTACAGCACAATGAGATCAACAATTTTAGATCAACAAAATTCTAGAAAGGAAGCTTTTTCTAATGTCAATAATAATCTTCTATTTAATTTTTGTATATATATATATTTATTTATATGATAACGGAAAAAACCTTACATCACATAATATCCAACAATTCTTGAAGGTGTTTCATTTCCCATTTTAAAAAGAATTTTTCTTTTTTGCTGAAATTGCACATTCCTGTTTGGATTTGCCTAAATCAATCTTTATTATGTAATGAAAATCATTTATTGTAACCAAACCGTTATATTAGTCGATATAAATCGGCGATTTAAATCCTTTAGTAGCTTGAACCGACTAGTTGCACGATACATCCTCTGAATATTAATTTTTAATGATTTCTAAAATTTTATTTAACATTAAAATGTATAAACAATTTCGTTAAGATTGAAAATCTAAAAAATAAATAAAAAATGTCCGAAAATAAAAAAAAATAAAGCAATGCCGCACGTTGCCAATAAGGGCACACATTTCATAGATTAATTTTAGCCTTGATATCACTTAATTATGGAAATATATAACATACGATTATTTATGTATAAAACAAGAATAACATATATCGTAATTATAATAATAAGACAAAATATGGAACTATTGTTTGTTTGTACACTTTGTACACTCAATTAATGTTTTATTAGTTATGCAAAATATAATTTTACAGTCTCACAATGAGTTAGAGGATTCGATTTGCTCAAAAATGAAAAAAATTTACTATTATTACGACTGTTTAAATAATAAACCAATATTATATTTAAATTTAATTCTAAAAACTCAGTTGCCTTCGAATATCTTCATAATTTAAGACTCAAAAATAAAATTTCAAAGGAATGGATCTAATTGTCTGCACATGCCAAATGATAGTTTAAACTGGAGAGCGCAGAAAAGTTGTTATATATATATATATAGTTGGTTGCTAAAAAAAAGCGTTCTACTATGTAGTTTAAGATATAAGTGTAAAAATGACACCAAAATATTTTGAAATCAATACGAGTAAACTTGTAAAACTCCTAATATCTGAAAACGAGCATTTTCACTTGGCAATAGAATACTTCTAGGTCCCTCAGTCAGTAGGATCTTATAGACTTATATACTGTTTTTTTAAGAATATGTTTGTGAAATTATTAATGGAAACAGGGGTTCGTGAACAATTAAAAAAAACCTTTTTTTGAATAGCGTTAACTTTTCTACAATGTTATAGAAGCACGCCATCCTTTAACGCGATAATTTAATGTATTAAATCTTAAATTACCCGTAAGATTTGTTATATAAATTGTCCGTCTTAAAATAGCCAAAAAACTTACTTACTTATTTGATTGCTTGATTGACTGTCGTCATTCTGACTGCGTCGAGATGCGGACCAACTCTCTCCAGAGTGTTCGGCTTCACTTTGCCAATGTTGACCAAGTCGTATTATCATCGAGAATGCCGATTCTTCTTCGAGTTTCCCTGGTGGTAGACTTCTTGTGGACGTATTTTGAGAACCAGAACTTAGCTGTGTCTCTCTTAACCAACTTCAAGGATCCAATTCTGAAAGAATTTTTTGCGGCTCCTAATTTTTTTCAGTATACTATTTGGATCATAGGGTATCTATCTGCAAAGTTTTATTATAATCTGAGATGGAGACCTTAAACACTTCCCTTGTAAGTTTATTTAATTTAACGTGATTATTTAACGTATTAAATTTTATGTTAGATCACACATAGAAATTGTTATGCGAAATGTTCGTCGTAAAATAGCCAAAAAAATCTATTTAAAATATCATAATTACATTAAAAACGCAAATTTTGAAAAATCTATTGACGAGTAAAAAATTTGCCTTAAACTATTAAGACGAACCAAAATTTTTTTCCAATTTCCTATATCTTTTTGTCTTATTGTTTTTTTTTTACCAAATAAATATTTTTATATACATGGGTTATATATATTTTTAAAGCGCTTGAACAGCTCTATCATAATATAAATATTAAAATTTTTTTAATTGGTCTTTTATTTAAAATTTTGTTAACTTGTAGAAGAAACATGGAAAAATCCGAAATTCGTGTTCTTGTACGCCATTACTGGAAACAAGGCTTCACCGCGACTGCAGCAGCAAAAAAGATATGCGAAGTTGAAGGCGACAATATGGTCTCGGATCGTACTGCGCGAAATTGGTTCAAAAGATTTAACGACGGCGACACTGATCTCGAGGACAAGACACATTCAGGCCGACCTACGACGGTGGATTCTGAAGAAATCCGTGAAGCTGTGGAGACCAATCCATCAATAAGTACTCGCAGATTGTCGGCCGAGCTCGATATTCCTCAAAAATCAGTTGTACGACATCTTCACGCCCTTGGGAAAGTCAATAGACGCTGCCGAGAAGTACCTCATGCATTGACTGAAATTCAAGCTCAAAAACGTGTCGAGACTTGCCGAAAACTGTTCGAAAATCCACAAAATTACCGTTTTATTCGTAGAATTGTAACTTTTGATGAAAAGTGGGTCTACTTCAGTAATCCGGACAGAGAAACTCAATGGTTGGAACCCGGTCAAACGGCGGAACCGGTAGAAAAATGTGATCTTTTCTCCAAAAAGGCACTTCTGTGTGTTTGGTCGAATTTCAAAGGCGTAATTTACTTTGAGCTAGTTTCAAAATGACCTTCGACGCAGACCTCTATTGCGCCCAACTAGATCGAATGTATGCGGCACTTGGCAAGAAATATCCACCATTGATCAATCGGAAGCGGATCCTAGTTCAACCAGACAATTCAAAACAAAGAAAAAAGATTAAAAAAAGGAAAAGATTAAAAATCTCGACGCCATTGAACTTCTTCCACATCCAGCTATAGTCCGCTCCTTGCGCCATCTGATTATCACCTTTTCCGATCCATCGCACACCTTCTTCGTGGTCTTCAATGACCTAGCCGAAGTCGAAAACGGGTGCCGCGAGTTTTTCGGCTCTAAGTACAAGGACTAGTACCGCAGCGGGATTGGATGGTTGATTATTTAAACGTCACCGTCGAAATGTGATTTTAACGTGCAACTCGTTTAATTATGTCAGCTTTAGAGTGTTCATTTTGTAAGAATTTAAAAGTTACCTGTGAGCACATACGTATTAATTCATTTCCTCCTGCGTGGCAATATATATATATATATATATAAGTTTAAATTCGTTGTGACACTCGCCTTCAAATGAATGCTGTAATTAATTTGCAAAAAAGTCTGTATATTTAATACCAAACATCTTAGATTTGAACATGACATCATTTTCCTGAAAAAGTAGTTCCACTTAATTGAACACATTTAAATAATAATTAAAATATTCTCTTCAAACAAGACATCCCATTAAAAAAAAAACGAAACTTCTCATTCATCTTGCTTCATTTGATTCATTAATATTCGGTCACATTGTGCTCAATTCCCCGGACATTGTGAGCTTATATAATAAATACAATTCAAGAAAAAATATTTTCAAATTTATATTCAAATTAGCGTTGTCTTTGACTTTCTTTTGTTTATAATCAGAAACGTTTTGCTGTTCGATATATTTGGTATTGTTTTAAGAGTCGCTGGAGCTGAGCCGTGCTGAGCCGTTCATCCAATTTCATTATCTAGTACATTTTAATGAAATGAGCAGCACTTGAATACTCAATATTATCCTTGCATCTCTTTTACAAATTATTGTGTTGTTAAGCTTACGCGAAATGATCAATTCCCTCCATTAATTTTACAGTTTTATTAATAACTTGAATCGAAACATCATTTGTCATGTTCCCTTTATTTGCGCACCTTTTCGCAATTTTTATTTTATTTTCTATTTCGATATTAATGGATTATAATCAATTTACATTCTCATTCTCCCTTTTCGCCATTATTCTTCTTGCTTGCTTGTAAATTGTTTTTTCCCGTCATTTATGATCGCTAAATTTTTAGAAACTATCGATTTTTAATCTTTTTGCTTTAATGATTTCATTTTTTGTCAACCTTCGTTCAAGCTGTCAATAATATTACAAAATACGTGTTATTTTGTGTTTTATTATATTATTAATGTTCTAATAAAGATGTGTGCACTAAATTGTAATTCGCATCAATATGAATTAAAAATATGCTTGATTACTGAAGCGTTCCACAGCCACGATTGCTGTGCATCTTGCAGAGAAGTGTGGGCAAATGCAACAAATGCAACCACGCCGTTCCCTTTTTACCTAAATTCTTAATATTTTAAGCACTGTTTTTGAATTTTAAAACAAATTAAACACAATTAATTAATTATTCTAGGTTCGAAACAACAAAGTAACTTAAATTCGAAGAAGAATTCAATTAATAATTCAAGGGCGTGGTTTTTGCAACTTGTACACACTTTTTTGTAAGGCGCGCAATAGTCGAAACAGTGGAGGGCTGAAGATTTTCCATGTTCTTTCACAGATCTCTATCTCTCTCATTCTTGATTTATTATTAATATATAAGAAATAGACAATTCCATTTTTAATTTCATAAAAAATAAAAGTAATAAATCTGATTTGATCTAGAAATTTTGAAGAAATATAATGAAAAACAGAGAAGTTATTAACATAAATTGAATATTTCTTTCATTTTATCTATGAGACCATTGAAAATAATTCAAAAATGTTGAAATTCAATTTTCAATTTCTTATATTTTGATAATATTGTCGTGGTGTAGGTTGATGAAAAATTAGGGGTAAAGGAGCATACCCCAAAAAAAGATGGTCTCGCTTGGGCTGGTGTAGATTTAATTTGCAATTTGTTTATTATTTCGCTTTTTTTCATCACAATTTTGTTTCATTTTGTTTTCTCTTACTAAATTGGTTGTTAAATCAACATAATAATAATTATTATTATAAAAATTTTTGTATGATTTATTATATTTAGGATCGAAATAATAAACAAATTGCAAATTAAATCTACACCAGCCCAAGCGAGACCATTTTATTATTCGGAATGCTCCTTTACCCCTAATTTTTCATCAACCTACACCACGACAATAGGTAAATATTGCTCCTCAATATTTTTAAAATAATGTGTTTTTGTAATATTACTTAAGGAATATTTTTCCATAAAGAGAAGCAGAAGAGCGAGAGCAGCAGAGGCGCGAAATTTGATCTTTCAAATGTATCAAAAATTATAGTAATCTATTCCTCACGCGTCAATTGAATTCGCACAATAGGCCCTTTAAATTTATTATTTAGTAAAATATTTAATTAATTTATTATTATTATTATTATTAGAGAGGGACTAATTTTTTTTTCCGATTTTGTATTAAAACTTTAAAAATAGTTTTAAAACACATGAAAAATAATTAGGTTTCTAAGTAGAGACCATTTGACTCTATGGCTTGAACCCATCTATCGGCAAGTTGTTCGATCCCGCTGCGGTGCCACTCCTTGTTCTTAGAGGCGAAAAACTCGCGGCAGCCGTTTTCGACATCGGCCAGGTCATTGAAGACCACGAAGAAAGTGTGCGATGGATCGGAAAAGGTGATAATCAGATGGCGCAAGGTCCGGACTATTAGCTGGACGTGGAAGAAGTTCAATGCCGTCGAGATTGTTTATATTTTCCTTCGTTTGTCTGGCGACGTGCGGTTTTGAATTGTCTGGTTAAAGGAGTATCCGCTTCCGATTTATCAATGCTGGATATTTCTCGCCAAGTGCCGCATACATTCGATCAAGTTTGGCGAAATAGAGGTCTGCGTCGATGGTCCGACCATTTGGAACTAGCTCGAAGTAAATTACGCCTTCGAAATTCCACCAAACACACATGTAAGTGCCTTCTTTGAGAAACGGTCACATTCGCCATTTGATCGTCTGTCCGAATTACTGAAGTAGACCCACTTTACATCAAAAGTTAGAGTTCTACGAATAAAACGGTAATGTTATGGATTTTCCAGCAGTTTTCGGCAAGTATCGACACTTTTTTGAGCTTGAATTTCAGTCAATGCATGAGGTACATTTCGGCAGCGTCTATTGACTTTCCCAAGGGCGTGAAGATGTCGTACAACTGATGTTTGAGGCACATCGATCTCGGTCGACAATCTGCGAGTACTTATTGATGAAGTCGTTTCCACACCTTCACGGATTGCTTCAGAATCCACTGTTGTAAGTCGGCATGATTTTTTTGTCTTCGAGATCAGTTAAATCTTTTGAACCAATTTCGCGCAGTACGATCCAAGACCATATTGTCGCCATCAACTTCGCATATCTTTTTTGCTTCTGCAGTTGGGTTGAAGCCTTTTTCCAGTAATGACGTAAAAGAAAATTAATTTCGGATTTTCCCATGTTTCTGCAAGTTAAAAAATCTTAAACAAAATACCAATTAAAAATTTTAATATATATTATGATAGAGCTGTTCAAGAGCTTTAAAAAAATTTATAGCACATGTATATAAAAAGCTTTATTTGATAAAAAAAAAACAATTAGACCAAACGATATTGGAGATCGGAAAAAATTTGATTCGCCCTAATATTTAACGGAAACGTTAGTTTAATTGTTATATGTTGTCGCGAAAATTGTAATATGTATAATAGTTTTGTTTATTTTCTTTGCAATAAATAAAACAGGTTACAAAATAATTAATTAAAAAGTTGTGTTTCGCGCAATTGGTGCAAAGCCTTTTTCAATGAGGCGCGGTTTAGTGGCAGTGGAATGTTTTGGTTCATCCTAATATCTGCAACTTTTTATCAAAATCTGAGATGGCGACCTCCTTTGTAAGCACTTTAACCAAACTCTTTTTCTCTTTTCATTTGACGTGTATACGTGAATTTCCATTATAAAATATTGCTAATTGTTTATCTTTCGTGAGCTAAAATTTACTTATTTCGCAAAAAAAAAACCAGCGCTATAGCGACATCTTGCCATTATCGGTAACCTTGTTCTCCTGGATTCCGTTGAAAGTTCAAAAAACGCCATTTTAACGTCTGCTCAAAAATCATATTGAAACACAAATATTGCAAACATGCAAAATAATTTGTTAGCGATTTAATTCAATTTTCGTTCCATTCTATCTTTTAGGCGTTTCCCTTCCCAATGAAATTTTTTCGAGAATGTTTATTTTTGAATTATCAGCTAGATAATTATATTGATTTACTTATCCATATTATTATTCTTGTTATTATTATAATATAAACATTATGGTAAACAAGATCGGAGACAAATAGATTTCCGGCTGTCCTTCCATGAAATGTCTCTTATTCTTGTTCTGTTTTTTGATATTATTGTTTTTATTATTATTATTACTGGAATTGACTCCAAATATTATAGTTGTACTAGACAATGGATAGTGGCGCTTCAAGTTCAGATGAATCGATTTTTCATGAGCAGGTGATTTGCGAATGATTATTTTGGTTATAGTCAATGTTAAAGACAAAGAAATTGTATCGGATTTGCGACGTGGATGGAAACGGAACAATTGGGAAGGTACGCGTAAGATTTTGATAGAAAAATGTAATGTTTTTTGTTTGAATCAATGGTAAAATATGTACATAATCAATTATGCAAGATAATTATTAAAAAATGTCTTTTTAAATAATCTATTCCTTCTCACGCCAATTGGAAGGAAAAAAATCGAGCACAGAAGATGCGCTCAAATCTTTGTTTATTTTGTAAAGATTTTAATATTTTTAGAGGTTTTCAGGAAATTCTGACAAACTGGCGTAACATCGGTGTAAAATAGACGTGAATGTTGTAAGACAAGCGTAAAATTAGAAACTTGTTGTTACAATTTGGTTTGCTTTCTCCACGGGAAAGTTTTCTTGCAAAGCGGAAAAGTTTAAGAACACAGAACACTACACAGATTGATGAGATAGAAAAGAGTGACCGTCCAAACGAGAACCTAATTCCATCCTTTTTTTTGCTCTTTCATTAGGAACCGATCTCTGTAAAGGAATATATATATATATATACCCTATTTACACGTTTCATTGGATTCCTCGACGCAGACGGTTATGTTTCGAACATTTCGATCAAAAGAGAAAATATAACAGAAGTTGTTATGCACAAAAGTAGTGAAGAATTTCAGAGTTGCACGGAATTCCATCTTCCGTTTTCCGTTTTCCGTCGTTTTTTGAGTTCCATTTCCGTTTTCCGCCTTCTGTTTCAAAAAATAGTTTTCCATTTCCGTTTTCCGTCGTAAATAAAGACCTAGGTAAACTCAATTTTCCCGTGTGAGTTCGGATCTCATCCTTATTGCCAATTTTTCGTGTCTCTTTTACAATGATATTTATTAATAGAAGCAAATCTAGTAAATATTGTCTATAATATTGTCTATGTCTAGAAATTAATTTCCGCGTTTTTTACGCATATTAAAATATAAAAAAACTGGAAAAACTTAAAAAAAAACTTTTATACAAAATGATTTCCGTTAGACCATGAGCCATTGACCGGAAAATATGATAATTCTACGAGGCAATGTCCGGAGAATACGGCGGGTGCGGTGCTTCCCATTTGAACTCTTTCGGCGTATCCTTTAGTGCTTGAACAACATGCGGCCTTGCGTTGTCATGAAGCAATATTAGTCTTTCGGTCGACCTGCCCATTCTGGTCTTTTTACTACGATTTCATGCCGCAGCTGCACTAGTTGATGTTGATAGCGATTCTTAGTGATTCTTTCGCCAGGTTGGAGCAGTTCAGAGTACAGAATTCCTTGTTGGTCCAACCATATGCACAGAAAGACCTTCTTAGATGCTGGGTTGTGCGGTCGCAGTTGTCTGTTCACCGGGACTAACCCACGATTTTCTTCGCTTCGGATTGTCGTAGTACACTTTTCATCGCCGTATATGATTCTGTGTAAAAAAGGCTTTCTTTGACATGAAATCTGTCCAACTAGATTTGTGAAGTTGTCTTTCTCTGCTCTTTGTTGCGTTCTGAGAGCTCATAGTCCATTTTCCTTCCTTTTGAATCTTTCCCATTGCTTTCAATCGGTGAGAAATTGCTTTTTGCGTGACGCAGAGAGATTTCACGAGTTGCTCCGGCGTTCATCCAACAAAGCCTGAAGTTCTTCTTCTTCAATTTTTTTGGCTGTCCTGATCGGTCTTTGTCGTTGACGTCTAAATCTCCCGTTTTGAAAGGCTAAAACCATTCTTGGAAAGTTCTTATGGATGGTGCAGCATCACCGTAAGCTTAGGCAAGCTATTGTTGAGTGTCAGTGGCTTTGTTCTTGAATTGGAAAAGGAAAAGAAGAGCTTCCCGAAAAGAACGCTATCACTAAACGCTAGCACAAAGGTGGACATATTCTGAACCCAAAATAATGATTGTTTTAAGTACGTGGTTAAAACAGGCGGACCCGGGGCCGACCTTAACATAAAACAAAATTTTAGTTTTTTTCATTATTTCTTAATTATTGATGTTTTTTTTATATATAATGTATGTATGTTTGTTCCTCAACTGGTTTAGTAGATATTTTAGAAATTTAGGGCCGACTTTCGATGTAAAATTTTTCAAACAAAACTTCAATTTTTTAAAATATAGTCGTCGCCAAATGCGATTACCACCGCAAAATGTGGCGCACTTTTTGAATATTATTTTTTCATTTAATTTTTAGGATTATTTTCTTGTTTATGCTCGTTCTATTCTGTTTTTGTTTAAATAAATTGAAGAATATGTTTTAGATGTTGTTTCAATCGTGGAATAAATGTGGAAAATAATAATAATCATAAAAATTAAATGAAAAAATAATATTTAAAAAAGTGCGCGACAATTTGCGGTGGTAATCGCATTTGGCGACGACTATATTTATTTTAACATAAGATATCATTTAATAAAAAATATGATAGAACCTTACACTTTTTTGAGAACCGAGACTTAAATATTAACCTCAAAATCCGAACTAATACCTAACTCTACATCGGAAATTATTTTTTGCAGTGTTTCAAGTAGACTAATATTTTTAAATTCCATACAGTCAGCAGGGTGACGATTTAGTGGATTTTTCAACCTTTTCAGATACCAAGTTCAAGCTTACATAATTGTCGAAATGCGCTGAAAATTCTGATAAAGCGCCATCAGTTATTTTCGGTGTCCTCTTCAACGTTTCCTCATCATATCCAAATTCAATATGTTTTTATTAATTTTTTAATTTTTAAAAACCACTGTTTTCGCTCTATTTTATCCCTCTCTGCATGACAGCTACTGGAGTAGAAAACAATATATACTCACATATTTTCCTCAAAAAATTTTTCGTGCATTCCTTCCGAAATCTTTAAATTTCCCTAGTATGAAAGAATTTTATTTTGACAAAATATTTTTTAAGTATCGCGAAAAATATTTTTGATATAACCATCCCTAGTGTTGGATGTGTTTGGTTTAAGCCTTAACCCAAATATAGCACAGGTGGAATACATCTCCGAATAATTAAAAACTCTGTGAACTTATTCGCCAACACTTTTCAGAATGACCTCGATGCCCTCGTCGAACTAGTGCCGCCCGACGATTTATTCAAAATCCGTCGATTTATTGGAGATCAACGTGTAAATGAGTCAGCATTCTGCCGTATATTAAGTACTTTTCTTTCCCTTGATCCCATAAACGATACAACCGTATTGTTGCAGAAACGATTGTAAGCCAATCAATGAAACAAGCTGAAGAGCAAATGGTCAATGACATAGTTTGTGTGTGCACATTTTAACTTATAGAACAAGATGTTTAGATAACGAATAAAGAGGTATTCAGTCGAGATCGATTTATAAAGGGAATGACACTGGAAGCTGAATTAAACGAAGCTGACGTTGATCCTTTAGGGTTTGATGGATTCTCATGTGCGATCATTTAAAATTTGTTTTGTAATTAAGGGCAAATGACTCGGATACGGAAAATATTCGCGATATCGAGACGCTTAATAATATTATTATAAAGGTATAAAATTAAAGAGTTTTCTATTTCTATAAAATGCCAGACAATAATAGCGCACGCCACGGTCCTAAATCTACGCGTGAATGCAAATAAGGCGTGACAGCCAAAATTCTTTATTAAACATAAAATTTAAAAAAAAAACCTTTTTCAGTGCTTAAAGTAAAAAAAAGGTAAAATTTCTCTATAAAGGAAATTTTTCGTGCTATGGGCGTACGAATATCATGCACAACATCAATGGATTTTTTGCTTAAACCGTTTATTTCAGAAAATTAACTATTTTGTAACTTTGACAACTACAAACAAATCGGGTTTGGTATCAATGGAACCAGAAAAATGTGCTCTATCGATTGATATGAAAACGGAAAAAATCTGTACTGCACTCCACTGCCACGAAACCGCGCCGCATTGCTACAGACTTCGCACCAATTGCAATCTGAACCTTTTAATTTTATTTTCAATATTTTCTTATATTGTCGATGAAGACTCTTCTGGTCTATTAATTGAGGTACAAAGAATTTCTTTTCATTCATTCATCAGGATTTCTGCAGAATGAAACGTTAACTGTTAAATAAAATATTGAAAATAAAAATAATAAATTCCAGGTTGAGTTTGCAATTGGTGCGAAGTCTTTTGCAATGCGGCGCGGTTTCTTTGCAGTGGAGTGTGTACGGTATTTCAAAGACATTTTTATTTTGCTTACTTTTGATTAAAAAAATAAAGGTATTATTCTCATTATATATATATTTTTTTTATTTTCATATACAATATCGATACGGGTATTAATTATATAATAAAGGAATTTTACCATTTTTTACTTTAAGCACTGAAAAACGTTTTGGTGGTCACGCCGCATTTGCATTCACGCGTAGATTTTTGACCGTGGCGTGAGTTGCGCATTAAAATTCAAAACTTTTACATTCGTTTCCGAAACGTATTTAATCCCTTTTTTAGTCTGGATTGTAAATTTGTCATTGGGTCTATCAGAAAAAATTGATATATAGTCGTCGCCAAATGCGATTACCACCGCAAAATGTGGCGCACTTTTCGAATATGATTTTTTCTTTAAATTTTTAAGATTATTTTCTTGTTTATGCGCGTTCTATACTGTTTTTGCTTAAATAAATAGAAGAATATGTTTTAGATTTTGTTTCAATCGTGGAATAAATGTGGAAAATAATAATAATCATAAAAACTAAATGACAAAATAATATTTAAAAAGTGCGTCACATTTTGCGGTGGTAATCGAATTTGGCGACGACTATACATAATCTTACAATTGTTTTTGTCTTTTCTGTCTCCACTCCATCTATTTTATATCGTTTTATTAAATTTGTAAGCAACAAAGTAAATCAAATTTGAAGAAGTTGTGTTTTAAAAAAATAAAGAATTTAAAGACAAAATAAAGATAGCGGTTTTTGCAATTTTTCTTTTCTCAAGATGCGCAGTTGAAGTGTTTATAGGCTATTTTCAAAAAGAAATATAATGCTTAAAGCAAGAAGAAGTGTTATGATATAGTTTTCGGTAAGAAAAACTTAATCTTATACATTTTAAGATAAGCGTGTTAAAGTTATGCATAAACTACTTTGTAATTAATTCTTATAAACTTTTAAAATTCAGTTAAATAATAGAAAATGAACATTTCAATTTGGTGTGTATGTCTCCGATTTCATAAATTTCTTTTCGGTGGTTTATGTCATGTCGTCCATCACTTGTAGAAACTAATTTAAATTAAAATACAATAAACTATCTTCTGATATTATCGTTTTTAAAGCTTGATGACTATGGAAGAGAAAAAATTATTCCACGATATGTGCCACAATTGCACACCAACTGGTACCCTAATCAAACGATAAACGCGCTAAATTCTAACTTTTCGGAAATATATTATTATTATTATTATTATTATTATTATTATTATTATTATTATTATTATTATTATTATTATTATTATTATTATTATTATTATTATTATTATTATTATTATTATTATTATTATTATTATTATTATTATTATTATTATTATTATTATTATTATTATTATTATTATTATTATTATTATTATTATTATTATTATTATTATTATTATTATTATTATTATATTTAGATAGTTCAAGGAGAGCATAGTTAATTTGTCGTAAACAATATTTTATTGAAAAGAGGTAACGCTTAAAAATCGTAAAATCGTTATTTCCAGTTGGAGTGCACTTGAGATAGAGAGTATACATTGATGAGATGACAAGAAAAGTTGGTGGCCGTCCAAACGAGACCACCGACTTTTTCCTCTTCCATTAGACACCAATCATTGAAAAACACAATATATTGCTTATATTACTTTAAAGTCTTAAAGCGAGAAAATAAATTTAAACCCAAAAAATTAAAAATATCCATACAGTTATCGTTTATTTAATCTCGCAAAAAACCCATTTACCAAATTATTATTTAGAAGCCATTATACCGCCCAATCCAACCGGAATCCTCAATTCCTAAGGTGTCCTCGCTTGCACAAGAATTACACGATCTTGAGCACAATTCCCCCAAAAACGAATCAGAAACAAGCAGTCCAACGGAAGAGGTCTGTCTTTAATTTTTTTTTGGACCAAATAGTTTTTCTTAGGAGCTCACCCCGGATCGAATATTCAAAGTGGTGTTTGTTGGCGATTCGGCAGTTGGCAAGACGTGCTTCCTACATCGGTTTGATAAAGAATCATCGCTTTTTTGGCTCTATTCCTGCTTAGATTTTGCCACAATCGATTCAAGCCGCTTTTCAATGCGACAATTGGTGTTGATTTTACAGTAAAGACTATGAAAATTAGCCCGAATCGGTCGATCGCCATGCAATTGTGGGATACAGCTGGTCAAGAAAGGTTTTTTTGTTTGAAAATTGGGAATGGAGATTTGTTCAAAACTTGAATTACAAGAAATTACTTCAATCTTTCTGTTTTTTGTCGAAAAGTTGTGGAATATAAAGTGTAGAATATGGCACTAATTCTGAATCTAGAGCCTAATGGGTATAGAACATCACGTAATCTTTTAAACCAACATTCTTTACGCTTGTTTTATTAAAGTTGAATTCATTGAGATTCTTTTATATGTTAACACCGTACCTTATTTAAATTCGAATCTAACTGACACTCGGGTTTGGCGCCAAATATTGGGTTGTGGAATAAGTTTGTAGAGTATTTCACAAAGATGTATTTTAACAAAAAGCAATAATTATAATAATCAATTAATCATTTATCTGTTCGCCGTTAGTGTTTGCGACTTCCTCCCACCTCTCGATCAATTTGTTGATGCCGTTCCGCCAAAAATCGTCCGGACTGGTGTCGAAGAAGTGTTTGGGTCAGTTTTTAAGGCTTAAAGAGATTGGAAAAGGTGATAACCGAATGGCGCAAGGTCTGGAGAGTACGCTGCATGCTGAATCACCTCCCATTCGAGCTCTCGGAGGGCGGTTTGACAGCTTGTGCAGCATGCGTCCTGGCGTTGTCGTGGAGCAAGATGACTTGGCCTTGTCGATCCGGTCTTTTCAGTCAAATAACCTCATTTACGCGGCGCAGCTGGGAATCATAGAGGTTATTGTTGACCGTGGCGTTTCTTTCAAGATCCACCAAACGCAGATAATCGTACTTTTTTGGGTGAAGATCATTCTTGAATCTCGGCTTTGGCTTATCCCCTGAAACCACCCATTCCTTTCTTTGCTTCACATTGACGTATAAGCACCATTTGTCATCTCCCGTAACGATTAAACACAAAATTCGCTTTTTATGACCGCGTGTTGTTTAATGGCGCGGGAGTTGTTGAGCTTATTGACGCTATTGACAATGCGCAGCTAGGCAACATAGAGCTCCCAGTTGATCGTGGCATTTTTTTTCGAGCATACATTTTGGCTTTGGCGTACCTCCTGAAGCCAGCTACTCCTCTCTTTGCTTCAGGGTGACCTACCGGCACCATTTTTCATCTCCCGGGACGATTCGGTTCAAAAATCGTTGTTTATGACCGACTGTTGCTCGCTGGCGAGCAAGATGTTGAGCAGCGATTTGAAGGCGATTTACTTTGTTTTGTTCGTTGAGCTCATGAGGTATCTAGGCCTCGAGTTTTCTGCAAAATACATCGCATGAAGATGATTAAGGATTCTCTTTTGATCACAGTTCATTTTTTCGGCCAATTCACGACTTGCTTGGCGATCATCTTGCTTCAATAGTGTCTTCAGGTCCTCTTCGTCTTGTTACATACCCTAGATGGCACATATGTGATCGTTATGCTGTCGAGCTAGTGGAAACCACAACACCATGAAGTACGGAACATAAAGACACGACTCCGCCTCCACGGATCACAAGGTCAATCAGTTCCTCACTCGACAGGCCTAAGGTCGCTTCCATGTGGGAGAAGCGCTCCGATCGTGGTTGAGATGTTATATAACTATATTCATCTATTGTATTATTATGTGGAGTCGAATAAAGGTTTATTAAAGAGCTAGGTGTTCTGTGTTCTCGCTAGTGTCCGCCAGGTAAGCCATTGATTGGGCGTTTATTATTAAGATTACATCGGATCCTCACACCAACTACTACTCTTCGGGTCGCTAAGAAGAAGGGGAGTATGTGGGGGGGGGGGTGTTGTAACGGTCTAAATCTGCGTTTCTAGCGCCAGATAGGTCGAAGTATAACTTTTCACAATGAACCTAGTAAGAACGCGCATCAGAAGCCAAATTACACAATAAATATTAGTTTTGGTATTCATGAGTTAACAGAGATGGGCGGTAGGGGGTTTTGGAATTCTGGATTCCGGAATCGCGAACACAGAATTACATTTGAAAAAAACCGAATACAGAAACAAAAATTCCGCCCATATCTGCCAGCTACGTACCGCTGTACGGTATCCTAACAAGGCTGTAATAACCTACAAAAACTGGATAACCAGCACTTTGCTCGTTTAAATTGCAGGTTCCGCTCAATTACAAAACAATACTTCCGAAAGGCGGATGGAGTTGTTCTCATGTTCGACGTCACTTCCGAACAGAGCTTCCTCAACGTTCGCAATTGGATCGACTCGGTGAAGGCTGGAGTGGATGAGACGAGTGTAATGTGCTTAGTTGGCAACAAGGTGCTCTATTTAAATATCGATGCAAAAAATCTTATTATTAAAGGTGGATTTGTTTGGAAACGACCAGACTCGGAATTCCGTCTATCGGGCGGGTATAAAGCTAGCACAAGTTAGTTCAAAATTATTATTTTTCTTTAAATATTTTTAAAGGAATTTGATATAAAATTCTTCGAGACGTCCGCATATACTGGGTTTGGGATCGATAATTGTATGAGACAAATGGCCGAGTAAGTTTTTATTCTAAAAAATGAAATTATCACTTAATATTTTGAAGTTTTTTTTTAAATATTTATACCACATTGGATTTCATTATATTCGTTTCATTCAATCGTGAATTAGGAATATTGCCATTCAAGCAAAATGAGTAATTTGAGCAGTCGTAGTAGGTTTCTGTCTAATTTTAGTTGAGCGGAGTACATAGGGTAGTCCAATTAGTAGAGAGATAAATTAATGTCTGAGAAGTTAACAATAACTAATAAAAGATTTATTTGTTGACCATCTTGAAGTCACAAAATCTTAAAATTTGCCAGTTGAGCTCAAATTATCTCTTTTTTATAGTTCGGAATCAGATTTACGTGGAATTCCATCTACCATTTTTTGTTTTCCTCCGTTTTTTGAGTTCCATTTTCCGTTTTCCGTTTCAAAAATCATTTGCATTTCCTTTTCTGTCTTCCGTTAGAAAAATTGATTTCCGTGCAACCCGGATCGGTATGCCAAATGCCACGGTTTCGAGAAAAACCAATCCGATGGGGATCATCTTGCGTGATTCCATACACTTCTTCTTCTGTTCCAAACTTGATTACTTGACTACTTGATTTTCGGTCGTCATTCCGAGTGCGTTGAGATGCGGACCAGCTCTCTCCAGAGTTTTCGGCTTCGTCTTTCACGTTTTTATCAATGTCCAACCCAACTGAGCAGCTTCCTCGTAACTAACAAATCAAAGGAAGTCGAGCCATTCAGCTTGGCATGAAAGCAGATTCTGTCGAGAATTTCCAGAGATGGATAGCGAATACCTTCAGCTTTTCCCATACTCTCCTTCTCGGATTCATCGAGAATCATTTGGAAAGCAAATGCGAACAGAGATGATGACCCCGATTCAACTTGACGCATCCATCTTTTGACCCGAATGTTGATTGTTCTTCCATGGATTCTGATTTCTGAAAAAAAGCAGACGAAAAGTCGATTAGAGCTAGTTCCAGAGCGAATTTGAATTCATTCCTTTTTTCAATGAGTTGTAGAACAGAATGAATATTGTCAATTGCATGATCTTCTAGAACATCCTTCCTCTTTGGTAGGAGACTAACTTTGGCAATTTTCCAATCTTTTGGTATTCTTCTTCCCGTTAAAATCTTGTTGAATGCGAGCGTGCGAAGCCAAATAATAGAGACACGCTCTAAAGCAGAAAAATCTACATTACATTCCTAGTAGTTTAATCCGTCTTTTTTTAATTCCATCTTACATCTTACTTGTTAAATCTTCCGTTTTTCGTAATTTTTCGAGTTCCATTACCGTTTTCCGTTTGAAAAAATCGATTTCCGTGTAACCATGTTCCTATAGTCAATATTTAAATAAAATGGATTGTAGGATCATAAAGTTAAGCTATTTTGGTCTCATTTGGACAAAGGGACTTATGTGTCGATTTAATTTTCCCATTATTTCGCATTTCTCTATTTAATTGTAGAATCTCTACTCAGAAAATAATATTATTACAGTAGTAATCAATTAATCAGGAAAAATAAAAATAAAGAAAAAAATTACGTAGAAAAAGGGGAAAAAATAAATGGAGATATTGACATTTATCGGAGCCCATATGCAAGAATGCATTTATCTGTTAAATGGCGATGGAAAATTATTGTTAAATTACTATTATAAGAAAATTTAAGTAAGTTTATGTAAGAAAAAATATTTTAATACAGAACAGGTTGTAAAATATTTACAATTTACTGTGAAGGGCAATTAACCAAAGACTTTCCATCCCCATTTAACGGATAAATACATTCTTACATATCGCTTCGGAATTGAATCGCTTTGCGTAAAATACGATTGAGTAAAATAAAATCCATTAGATGTTATTTGCGTACTTTGTGCATATATACGAATGATGAATTGTATTACTATTAAAAGACATATGATAAAATGGTAAAAAGAACTTTATTAATAAATTATTATCGCATTAAAAATAAGTAATGAGTATATCTTCTAAGAGCTTAATACAATTTTTAATCAGGAAAAGAATAAGAAAACTCAGCCGATTAATTATATCAATTAATATTCAAATTTTATCATTGCACGTAATATTCCCACAAGATTTTGAACTTTCGCAATAACCAAAACAGATGGATTTTTAATTCCTTCCTCTTGGTCCTATAACCGCATCGAATTTTATAAATAGTATTTTTCTATTTTAAGTCAATCAATCCGAAAACTGAAAATTCTCTAGGTAGATGAGACCATCGTTATAATTTTCTTGTATAACAGATAAACAAGATAAAATTTCAATGTAATCTTTCAACCAATTTTTTAATACAAACTAATTCTAATAACATATTTAGATCGCTACAACAAAGAGAAGACAATCACCTCGAAAGAGCACTTAAACTCGATCTCCAACCAAATATGAAAACAAGAAGTTGGTGCTGTATATGAAAAAACTTTTTATTACGCTCTTATTGCATTATTGTAAATGTGTGATATATTAGACATTTGTATGGGTTTAGTTTGATTTGTGCATTTATTCACATAAACATTAATAGAGTTTTGTGTTGACTTGAATTTTTATGTACCAATGAACGGTCTAACAGTTTGAAATGAATATCTTGATGATCTTGAAACTGCTGCTCCGCCAAACCATGAGTCATTTACCCGAAAAGATGATAATCTGACGTTGCAATGTCCTGAGAGTACGGCGGGTGCGGTAAGACTTCCCAGTTGAACTCTTTCAGCGTATCCTTCACCGCTTGAGCAACATGCGGCCTTGCGATTTCATGTCGCAACTACACTAGTTGATGTTGATAGCGATTCGCAGTGATTGTTTCGCCAGGTTGGAGCAATTCAGAATACAAAATTCCTTGTTGGTCTCACCATATGCACAGTAAGACATTCTTCCCGTAGATGGGTGGGTTTTGCGGTCGAAGTTGTCGGTTCACCGGGACTAATCCACGATTTTCTTCGCTTCGGATTGTCCTAGTACATCCAATTTTCATCGCCGGATATGATGCGGTGTAAAAAAGACCCTCTTTGAAATTTGCCTTACTTTTGAATCTTCCCCATTGATTTCAATCGAACAAAGCCGAAAGTTAATCGTCTTCAAACTTTTTTGGCTGTCCTAATCGGTCTTCTACGTCGAAATCTTCCGATTTGAAACGTTGGAAGAACTTCTCGCAAATGACGTTTTCCTGGCACGAAGGTGGACATTTTCTGAACCCAAAATAATGATTTTTTATAAAGTACGTGAAGAAAGTTATATATAAGTAGAAAACTGATAATAAAGAGAACATTATAACACAAAATTCGTTATATAAAAATAATTTTATTTTGACAAAATATCAACAAAAAAACGCGGAAGTTAATTTCTAGACCTAATAGTAAATAAAGCATAATCACGCCAACAAGAAATAACAAATTTCCGATTTTCAAGAGTAACTAAAAATGTTTCGGTAGAGCTGTATATGTATGGATTTCCTAATTTATTGATTTCATCTTGGATCTCTTGCGGGATCAGTTGTTCATCTTAATTATTTGTTCTCCTGTTTTTTTGTATTATATATGGTGAATGAATAAAGTATTAAGAGTGGGCGAGGAGATGCAGCCGTTCGAGATGGATGGAGATAGTTCGCTTAGGCGGTTGATTCAAACAAAAATCCAAAGTATCCAAAGTAAGTAAGTATTAGAAATGTAAGTTTACAAGGGAAATGTTTTAGGTCGGGCTCTCAGATTTTGATAAAAATTTGCAGAGAGATTCCTTATGATCCAAATAGTATACTGACAAAAATTAAGAGCCACAAAATGGTTTAAGTGGGTAAAAATAAATGGGTCTAAAACCCAAAAAACACGATTTTCAAATACAATGTTGATGTAGTTAATGTTAATCAATCCGGTTTATATTTTAAGGGATATAGTATCTTATTAAAAACTAGATGTGTCATTTACTTCATCAGTTGGTTTAAAGGTTAGTTTTTGAATAAATATTATCAAAATATAAGAAATTGAAAATTCCAATTTTATTTTCATAAAAAATAAAAGTAATAAATATAATGAAAAACAGAGCAGTTATTAACATAAATTTAATATTTGTTTCAT
Organism: Caenorhabditis plicata; assembly: GCA_963931815.1. NCBI lineage: Eukaryota > Metazoa > Nematoda > Chromadorea > Rhabditida > Rhabditidae > Caenorhabditis > Caenorhabditis plicata. The sequence continues at coordinate 11,805,535 of OZ007491.1, read as the reverse complement.
GTTCTCTTTGAGACCATTGAAAATAATTCAAAAATGTTGAAATTCAATTTTCAATTTCTTATATTTTGATAATAATAATAATAATAATAATAATAATAATAATAATAATGTTGGTGACAAGCAAAAATTAAGCAAAAAATGTGTTTTTTAAGGCATGACAAATTTTAAATGCGCCACAACTCATCTTAAAGGTGTGACTGGATGAAATTCATAAACATCATGTGAAAGAGCATAAAACTCTTCTCCTGTTAATACTTAAATTTTTTTCCAATAACATACACAAATTTACGGACCATTTAAAACTTTTCATTCCCTAAAAAACCAACATGTTTGCTTAATTTTTCTCCCAGAAAATTCTAATGTTTTTATACATTATTAACGCAAACTTTTAACCTTTACACCATTTGCCCGCCAAATGAATTCGCAAAAACAGGATCTAAAAAAGTAAATGAAATATACATTTTTTGTAAAAATTTTTAATATTTCAAACAAAGCCTGGTAAATTGTCGTAAAAATTATTTTTTCAATTACACGTGCACTCCACTGCCACGAAACCTCGCCGCATTGCAAAAGACGTTGCACCAATTGCGCGAAACACAACTAAATGGAGTTCATTTGTCGTTGCAAGTTTGGTCCATCTCCATTCAGTTGAGTGCTCACTGATACTCACTGATAACACCTTTTAGTACCTCCAGCTTCTCATATTCTACCTCTTGCGCTACGGCCTCCGTAATTTGTCCAGGGTTGGTTTGTATGCAGCTAGCGAACGTAAACGTCTTCCACTGCGGGAATCAACTTCTTTTAGGAACAATCTGCAATTGAATCCATCCAAGAGTGATGAATATTGATGACATGTAAACTAACGTTAATAAATATAATACTTTACAAAATAATAAATTGAAAAGTTAAAAAAAAAGTTTCGTGCAATTGGTGCGAAGTCTTTTGCAATGCGGCGCGATTTCGTGGCAGTAGAGTGCACGTGGAAATTAATAAAATGCGCTGAAGTATATCTAAATCGTAATTTTCATTCGGCGTGTCACTTTTATTGCTGTAATTAGGTATTATTTTAAAGTCTGAAAATGAAATTAACATTTGGTAAAGGATGCACAGTTTGCAATATAACATGCATCTATTGCTAAACTAGCCAAGCCCTTATTTTCTTATTTTTTATTTTCAAGAAGTGGGAATATAATTTTCTATTGTTTTGTCCTGATGTGCGGATAGTGATTTAGTGATTTATCGTTCATATGCGGTAAAACTAATTCCTGAGGATTAAACCTGATAACTATCGTTTTTTGATATCAATTTACGTGATTTTGTCTAGATGTTGTCAAACCCTGATGCGGAACTCCACAAAAGCAAAACAAAGATTTCTGTATGTATTTTTGAAGCAACACGACACTTCAACTCACATCCACTCGGTAATTTATACAACCATTTGATAATATTTAAACATTCATTCTCATTAAACGGCTGATGCGTGAGCTTCAAATTATCGTACAAATAGTTGCGATGGAAAATAAACGCAAAAGGAGATGATTTGTGTCGGTTAAACGTCAACTTTTGTGCTTGTTTGTATACACGGCCGATTGCACATTTCGTGTACGTATTGTCTTAATCCGATACAGTCGCACTCTTCAATATCAACGTTATTATAATTTATTATTCTAATAATAATAAACAATAATCATTTTGAATTGAAATCATCCGTTTGTCTACCTTTGTTCCTATTCCTAGCGTTTTTCTAAAGATTCTGATTGTTTTATTCATTTTTGTGAAGAATATCTGGCAAATAAATATGTAAATAAATAATATAATACATTCTCGTTTGAGTTTTGTTTTTTTTACAACGACTCTCATATATGTTTCACAAATCATACCAATTTAAATCGCGATTCTATCACGTAGCCACATGCTAATTCCATTTTTGCGATATTTAATCAAGTTTTACTAACTGCCGCCTAGACTAATTTCTAAACATTATTAAAGACTATTCAAAGAAGCTGTATTGGTAAATAAAAATGTTGCAGATGGCGCACACAATCCACTGCCACGGAACCGCACCGCATTGCAAAAGACTTCGCACCAATTGCAAAACCATTTCATTTATTATTTTCATTTTCAATATTTACAAGTCACTTATATTGACGATGACGACACTTCTGGTCCATTTATTGAGGTACTAAGACCTTCTTTTCATTAATTTATCAGGATTTCTTCAGAATGAAACGTTAACTGATGAATAAAATATTGAAAATTAAAATTATAAATTAAAAGGCAGTGTTTGCAATTGGTGCAAAGTATTTTGGCGGTGCGGTTTCTTGGAAGTGGAGTGCGCACGTGTTTCTAACGTGAAGTGAAAATTTGAATCTTATTCTCACATCTCACATTAATATCGTAGCATACTATTTTACCTTTGGTTTTTCGAAAAATCTATAATGATATTCTACTCATCCACCTCATCCACAACCTAATAAATTAATCAATTTAAGTTTGAGGAAGAATTTTAAATTAGATGGTGAATATTTCCTAATTTTTTGCCGATTTTTTTCTTTCTTTTCCGACGAGAACCCCCTTACTAACAACCCTCAATCAACGTGAGCTGGAATTGGTGACACAACACGAGTGCCTGATATAGCTTAATATCCAGCAGTGATAGGAGGGACTTCCCCGACCCGTGTATTTTCTTTAAAAAAAAGGGGTCCCTCGTAGGGAAAAAGGGAAGTCCCGGGTTGGGAGAAAGGGAAGTCTGTGTAGATTGACATACTGGTGTTTTTTGATACTTACATAAATTAAAAGAGAAAGGTTCGTTCGTCTCTTGTTGTCGCTCTTCCTCCTCTTTAACTGTCACTATTACCGTTCAGTGATGGGAGGGACTCCCCCCACTGCCCCCTTCCCCTCCCGACCCGGGTCCCGGGAAGGGAAAAAGGGAAAGCCCCGGGCCCCGCATATTGAAAAAGGGAAGTCCCGGTCCCGGACCCCCGGTTTTGAAATTTTAATTTTTTTAACTGTAACGGCTTCGGAATATTATCAATAATATTTACAATGTTGTACATAGGGACATTTACGTTCAGAATATAGATTGAGACACGATTCCATAGAGGCAAGTTAGCTATAAAGAGCTAAATTACATACCTGGACCCTAATAATTATCATGTCGGCTTGGATGTCGGCAGGAACCTTTAAACAAAAAGTATCAAAACCTAATTTTCACTTACTTAGGACACTTAGGAGTCCGTTGTCATTCTCTTACAGAGAACTCTTCAATCATCGCGGTTGCGCCTCTCAATAGTGGGCCAGGCAACCTTCTTCCCCAGGATTCCGATTCACCTTCTTGAGTTTCTGGAGGTGGACTTCTCGTGCACATAATTTGAGGCCCAGAGTTTAATTGGGTCCTGCCATCTTGCCTTCGGTCTTACTTTTTGTCGTGTCCAACCCCGAGGAACCCATTACGTCACACCACCGGTCACTTGGTAATCGAGCACAGCGACCAGCTCACTTCGGTATCTTTCGTGTTATTTGACGATGGACGTCTATTCGATTGCTACCTGCGTGGTGACAAATTGTGATCATACACCTCTGCAGTCGGCTAGAATTTTCTGTCGTCAGCGTCCATGATTCCGCGCCGTACAGTAGAGCCGGGAGCACATTCTGGAAGAGAAGGTCCTTAGATTTCTTTTTGTCAAGGTGGGCGAGAAGTGTTTTGATCTTGGTTAAAGCACACCACGCAGCCTTGATTCGTCTCGAAGTTTCCTCGCTCAAACAGCCGTCGAATCTAATGTAGCTGCCCAAATATTTGACTCCTTCTTCGACTTTGCACGAAATTCCTCCACTTGATACCGATTCTGACGACGCAAACTTGTTTCGCAGCACGATGGTTTTCGTAGGGTTAATAGCTAGACCGTGTTGGCCGGCTACTTATTCCAGGCCGTCAATCCTCTTTCAATTTCCTTTGAACTTGCGTCAATCAACACCAAATCGTCCGCGAATTCCAATCGTGTGAGCCGCTTTCCATCGATCAGTATCCCTAAATCCCTGGGCCGTTCGCGAAGTATTTCATCATAAAGAAGCTAAATTACATATTTGAACCCCTAATAATTATCATGTCGGCTTGGATGTCGGCAGGAATCTTTAAACCAAAAGTATCAAAACCTAATTTTCACTTTGATAATAAATTGTCAGAGAGATCGGTGCCTAATGGAAGATAAATAAAAGAAGAGAAAATGATGGGCGGTCACACGGCCACAAACAACTTTTTTAATTCCTCTTAAATGTGTGCTGCCCATTATTTCGAAAAAAAGAGTGGCCGACTAAAAAGAGAGGCCATCCAAACGAGAACCTCATTCCATCCTCTTAGGCACCGATATCTGAAAAGGACAATAATAATATAATAGACGCCAACACTCCACTGCCTCGGCATCGCGCCGCATTGCAAAAGACTTCGCACCAATTGCGCGAAACCCAACTTTATGTTTATTATTATTATTTGTTTAAAAATTTTTATTTATTAATTATTAGTTAACAGAAACACCTTATCTTCTGTCTATTAAAATGATTTAAATTGGAATTATTTTTTTGAAAGAGCTATGTGGGTTTTTAAAATTTTTTAAGGAAATGTGTACTATCAAAAAGAATACTAAAAAAAACTATTATTTTTTCTGAAATCAATACAACCTTGAAACTAATGTTTTGTTAAATAATAAATGAATAAAATATTTTGAAAAATAATAATAAATTGAAAGTTTTGCTACGCGCAATTGGTGCGAATTCTTTTGCAATGCGGCGCGATGTCGAGGCAGTGAAATGTGCCAATAATGACTAATCAGTTGTTCTAAATGTAATATTTTTAAAAGTTTTATTTCAGAAAACTACAAAATAAAATTAAAAAGAAACTCTAAGTTGACATCACATTCATCCGCCAAATGCAACAATTCTCACTGGCGTACCATTCGATTTATACAAGAAATTGGCGAGTGGTTGGAGCTATCTGGATCCTTAGTGGATTATCCACTAGTATGTAATTCAATAGCACTTTATATGATTTATTTGAATTTTAAGCATTTCTTCAAACTCTTGTCTTAATTCACCCCACTTGGATCGGAAGTGATGATGGAGGATATTTCGGATTATATGATTACTGTGGGACAAATGAATGCCAATGGAGTCCTTTCAGGTATTATAGGTGTTTTTGTTGTTTCAATTGTTTTTTTGAATTATTCAGAATAAGATCGTTGAGCATTTGGTTCCAAATATCTGCATTTTCAGTGCTTTCTGCTACAGTTCTAAGTTTTATGGCAATTTTCGCAATTTTGGTAAAAAATTGTGATGGAAGAATTTTTGTCCAATAAATTGCAGCAACTTTCAGCTTCTTGTGGTGCTCCGAGATCGACACGCGTTTATAATTTGCTCGTGGCTGCATTTCTTCTCATGTTCGTTGGGTGGATGAGATTTAATTATAGGAGATTTTAGTTTTATTCATGCTTGCTGGTTGTGCAATATTTCCGAATGGATGGGAGAATCCGAGAGTTAGGGAGATATGCGAATCTAAGAAGTATGTTTGCCTATAGGAGAACTTTGTTAAGAGAGAATAGATACAGTACCTCTAAAAAGGTTATAAACTTAAAAAACTTGAGTTTTTTGAGGAGCACTAGTTGCTAACCAAAATTTGGTTTTAGTAATGTCAAAAATATTTTGGCAAATTCCCAGCTCGATATCTGTAAAATTAATATTTTGGTGAAAAAAAAGTTCACAAATCAACAGAAACATATTTTCTTAACTGGAACTGATATGGAAACTATTTTGCCGGTTTAGTACTTGGTAAAAAAGCCCTTTGAGAAGAAAATAGAAAAGTCCTTTGGATCGATGACAGAATTGCATCTACGCTGGATTGAGTTGAGCAAGTTATCGATGGAGGTCAATGCGATCTTCTTCCAATCCGACTCCAATTTTTTGAATTTTTCGTCCCCATTATTGACATTTTTCCTGCACAACATCTCTCAATTTCATCCCATAGATTTCACAAAAAGAGATGAATGTTTTGGGATCGTTATCCTGTTGGAAAATGCTCCCTCGTTTCATAATTTTGAAATGGGGCAGCATTTGATATTCCAGAATGTCTTTGTAGACAAATCCTTAATCCCTTGGATGCGATGAATTCGTCAATGTCATCCGAAACCATGCAGCTTCCATCGTCATGCTTGATGGTTGTTCTAGTGTTGACTGGTGTAGGAATCATGGCGAATTTAAGGAAAACTTCGCGACGAATTGCTGCACATTTAATCTTGACCTCATCAAAATATTTCTATCGGCGGTTTTGTCGGTGACACGAGGCCTCACGTGGCCAATTGCAACAAAATCTATTGGCTCTGAACTTTGGGTTTGACAGTGGCGTGACTGTGTTTTGCACGAAATTGTTATCAAAACACGTGCAAAACTGGGCCAAAGACAAAGGACAGCAACGTTGGTACAATAACGAATGTTTAGATGGCGTCAGCGTTGCGGTTCGCGTTGCGGTCGTAAAATGTAGGGTGCACCTTGTCTAGTTGTCTGTGTCTCTACATACACTAAAGGAAGGACAAAAAGCTAGACCGTATTTTTAGAAGGGTTATTTTGAAATATTCCGATATTTTATGGAGATGTGGATGAGGTTATCTTAGACTGTTTCGAATAATATGCAGGGAAAGGTTGAAATATTTATTTAGAATAATTAAATAACAAGGATATTGTAGTATAAAGCTGAAAAAACAGCTACCACAGTACCTAAGCCTAAGCCTTTCATCTGAAAATGAACTTCCATCCAAATACTATTATATTAATCATATTTATTTGTATTGTATTTATAATTATCTCAATATAAATAGTTTCCAACAATAATGGCCTAATATCCATATTATTCACTATTCAAGTCCACTCTCTCGTTTTCGTGTACCCGACATTTTACGACCGCAACGCTGACACCAATTCGTGTCCCATAGACATTCGTTATTGTACCAACGTTGCTGTCCTTTGTCTTTGGCCCAAAACTGCCGCCAGAACATTCAATTCAAACCGAAAAAGTAACCAAAGTTTCATTAAAATTACACGAAGCGTCGTCACTCCAAAAAACAACATCTAATTTTAATAAAGATTGATGACGTGTTTACGCTATATAACAGGATGAGTCTGTTTTCATGCAAAAAGCACCTCGCGTCCTAACACGAGCACTTTTCGTGCAAAACACAGTCACATCACCGTCAAGCGTAAAGTGCAGAGGGGAATCGCAATGGGGAAAGGTTTTATTATGCTTCATTCGCTATTAAATTTACATCATATTTTATCGGGTATCAGTTTTCTTGCAATTGAGTAATGTTTTCCCCAGTAGATTTATTGACGGGTAATGCTTTCCCAATCGTTCTTGCAATCGACCACCGATGTGGTAGATGACTTGTTTCGCGGTGGGAGCCTTCCAACGTTTGCAAAAAACCATCGATTTTGTGACATTGAACTATTGAGCAATCTAATTCGACATCAGTCCAAACACTCGGCCATTTTAAACAACTCTCTGTTCAATAACTATCATATAACGATCAGAATAACGATCATAAATATAATAAATTAAACATAAAATATTATTATAATTTTTATTGATGTAACAACCAATTTATTGAGAGAAAACAAAATGAAACAAAAATTTTATTATAGCCTATTTCAAAATAGTTGACGACGCAATCACGCTGCAAATACGGCATACTAATTCAAATTCATTTTCAAAACGATTATTTTATTTTATTTCTGTGACGTTTTTTAGTTTTTATTGCTTATATGGAATAAAATAATCGATTTGAAAATTAATTTGAATTAGTATGCCGCATTTGCAGCGTGATTGCGTCGTCAACTATTTTGAAATAGGCTATAAAAAAAGAAATTCGAAATAATAAACAAAATGGAAATTAAATCGGCATGACCCCATTTTATTATTCGGAATGCTCCTTTAAATCTACTTTCAATAACCTACACCACGACAATATAAGATCATTAATGGAACAATATCGAGCTTTTATTGAAAATATCGAAGCTACTATCCCATCTTACTCTATTCTTGCAAAAATATTTTATTCATATGGTGCTACTATCATTTCTTCGATTTTATGTTATTTTGTCAATGGAAAAGTGAGAAATGTGATATTAGGATCGATATTCAAAGAAAAACGAAATAATATTGTCGTGGTGTAGGTTAATGAAAAATTAGGGGTAAAGGAGCATACCGAAAAAAAAGATGGTCTCGCTTGGGCTGGTGTAGATTTAATTTGCAATTTATTTATTATTTCGATCCTAAATATAATAAATTATACCAAAAATTTTTATTATAATAATTATTCTGTTGATTTAACAACCAATTTAGTAAGAGAAAACAAAATGAAATAAAATTGTGATGAAAAAAAGCGAAATAATAAATAAATAGCAAATTAAATCTACACCAGCCCAAGTGAGACCATCTTTTTTTCGGTATGCTCCTTTACCCCTAATTTTTCATCAACCTACACCACGACAATAAATTAATTGAACATTAAATCTACTCCTGTCTCAAGTGAGACCATTTTATAATTCGTAATGCTCATTTAAATCGACTTTCAATAAACTACACCACGACAATAGATGAATATTAAATTCTACAACAAATTTTTTTTAATCCCAAATAATTAAAAACTTCAAAAATTCAGCAAAAAATATGTCATTGTGGTTGTTAACTTCAATTTATTATATTAGGATGCTCACAAACCTTCTATTTATCTAACCTGAAAGTTAAGAGTCAATTGCTCAAGTATACGATAACCTTTTGAGCGGTACTATATATATATATATAATGTTGCTAAAAAAACCTATTGGGTTGAGGAATCAGTTCGTAGAGTTTCTTTCCCAAAGATTTATTTTAACAAAGAAATAATAATCAATTAATCAATTATGTATTCGTCTGTTTACGCCTTCCTCCCACCTCTCGATCAGTTTGTTGATGCCGTTCCGCCAAAAATCGCCAGTTCTTGTGTCGAAGAAGTTGTTGAGCCAGTTTTTGAGTTTCTTCGAAGGTAACACCCCTTATTTGGTTTGACAGAGAGCGCAAAATGTGATAATCGGATGGTGCAAGGTCTGGGTAGTACCGTGGATGCTGAAGAATCCCCCATATGAGCTCTTGAAGAGCGGTTTTGACGATTTCTCGATCGGATCTCTTCAGTCGAATAACCTCATTTAACCGGCGCATCTGTACAACATAGAGATCCTAGTTGACCATGACGTTTCTTACGAGCATTTCCCAGTGCAGCATGGCCTCCCAGTTCCACCAAACGAAGTTCATATTCTTTTTTGAGTGAAGATCATTGCTTGTATCTCGGCTTTGCCGTATCTCCTGGAGCCACCCATTCCTTTCTTTTCTTCAGTCTAACGTGCAGGCTCCATTTTCATCTCCCGTGACGATTCGGTACAAAAATCGCTGTTTATTATCGCGTGTTTCTCGTTGGCTAGCGAGATATTGAGCTTTGAATTGAAGGCGATTTTTTTGTTTTGTTTGTTGAGCTGCATCCATATCCCGAGTTTTTCGGCAAATCCCATCGAATGAAAAAGATTAAGGATTTTATTTTGATCACAGTTCATCTTTTCGGTGTTTTGGCGACCATCTTCCTTCAATAGTTTCTTCAGATACTACATTTCTTCATTTTTGAACTTTGCGAACCATTTTTGTGCAGTAGACACGTTTAGGACACTTTCTCCATAGACACTGCATATTTCCCGAGCGGGTTCGGCTGCTTTTTGCTTTCGATGAAAAGCGAAGAAGAGCAAATGTCGAAAATGCTGATTTTTGACTTCAGGATACTTAATTTCTAAGCCTGAAAAATGATAAAAATTTAAAATTTCAGTACAAACTAAAAGCACAGTTTTGTAGAGCAGAAAAAGCGCTATCAGATAAATATATAAACTTTTCCAAACATCCAGAAAATTGTTGTGAAACAAAAGATAATATAAAACCTCTACGAGTTTATTCCTCAACCCAATATTTAAAATAAAATATTAAAAATCATTAAAAATGCACAAACTTTTGGCAAAATTCGACAACATGCGGTCAACGCGCATGCTATGTTAGAAAAATAATTTTAAAAATTAAAAAAAGAACCAAACACTGACCCCCATTTTCGTTCAAAACCCCTAACATTTGCAGATACTCAATAGGATTGTGCCAATTACGCTGGCCATATCTACTCGCAATTGTGCTTATCATCGACCAATTGTGCCTATGCTGTCTTGGATTCGCGTTGGCGCTCAAGAAACCACCGAAACTTCCAGAATTCCATTCACTCACTGGTAAATGAACAACATTGTTTTTTCTTCATTTTTTGTTTTTCTGAACTGATTGATAAGAAACAACTGACTCGTTTCTTTCAGGAACACAAACAACACTAACAAACACCAATCAGCCAGTTCCAAGGCCTCGTAAAATGTCAATTCAGGAATCGTATTACTCACACTCGGGATCTCGTATGGAATTGTAATTATAATTAATATTAATTTAATTGGTTGTCTAATAAAAATGATGATGACTTTTTAGTTGTGTTGTTATCAGTTCTCGCAAAGAAAATTCAACAAATGCTTGTTGAAAGCTACGCCAAGGTCAGACCATTTCGAAAATGTCACCGATTGGTTTCATCAATTTATATCATTTTGTACTTTGCCAATTTGTAAAATATGTTCACTGAATTTTGGAAAGAAACAGTGCAAACGTTTATCAAAAAAACACAGGAGATGAGATAGTAAAAGCATATTTGATATATGCACAAATGTTGCTACTTCAAATTGAATGTTCAATGAAACAGAATGTTTCTATAGTCTTCCTAATATAACGAATATTGGAATTATTCGATATATGACTCCAATGCCACGAAACCGCGCCTCATTGCAAAAGACTTCGCACCAATTGCGCGAACACTACCTTTTAATTTATTATTTTTATTTTCAATATTTTATTCATTAATTATTGTGTAACAGAAGAGTATAAAAAACTTATATACACTAGCTGACAAAAGTTTTGTCACAAATGTTTTTTCGGGTTTAACTTTTTTGTGACTTGACCAAATTGGCTGATTTTTTGATATTTTATGTCAATCAGTGTTTAAAATGTTATAGTAGCAAAATTTGGTTTAAATTACCATGGCAATTTCGGTACCACGTATTCCGCTTTCCCTCATATTGATAACAGCTTGCCGGGTGGCAATTGGAGTTTCTTTACGTGGAGTCATCTCTAAAATGTTGCCAATTACTGCTATTTTCAATAAATTATGAAAAAAATATAATTGAACTTTAAAAATTTATTAAAAAATGCAGTGCAAGAAAAGTGCGTAATATCTTTGAGCTACGCGTTTTACGATAAACGCTTGTCACTGTAAAACGGATCATCGTAATCACAAGCGGGAATTTGTAAAATAATCTACAACCATATGAATCTATCATATCAAAAAATCAGCCAATTTGGTCAAGTCACAAAAAAGTTAAACCCGAAAAAACATTTGTGACAATACTTTTGTCAGCTAGTGTATTACACTTATCAGAACAATATATAACATTTAAACTAATTCTTCTGTTAAACAATAATTAAAAATAAAATATTGTATAAAATAATAAATTAAAAGAAAGTGTTCGTGCAATTGGTGCAAAGTCTTTTGCAATGAGGCGCGGTTTCTTGGAATAAAAGTAAAAAGGGAGCTCAGAAAGATAATTTAAATCTAAAACATTGAATAAAATTTAAAGCGCCAGAATCATTTTAAGGGAAGTCGGTAAAATAGACGTGAAAAGTATCTTTTATCTTGGCTGTGGACATTAATAAAACGCGTTTAAATGCTGAAAATTGTCATTTTTATATGGCATACCTAAAATGTATAATTTCCCAGGTGAATAATTAGTCAAATTATTATTTACACAAACTTATTCAAACTATGAAAATAAGCTAAAAACAAGCCACTATAGAAAATTATGAATTTTAAATATCAAAGCATCGAACAGTGATATCACGCTGATTATAAACAACTTCTTAAATTAAGTATCGTTGTTAAACTGCTAAAAATTTTGTCCTTTTCAGAGCCTAATTTTCAAGTCTAATGGAAGAGCAAAAAATTAGGTGCGGAGAAAAGGTCTTGTTTAGACAGCCACAAGAAATGAAAAGTTTAATGCGAATGGATGAAATAATAATATTGATGACAAGTGGCCGTGTGGCTGTCTAAACAAGGCACGCCAAATGAAATGCTTAAAATTGTAACTTTGACAATATGCTAAACAGGGCTATTTGATAAGAAAAACGGTTTCCCATATAGCTTAATATGTTCTTCTTCTTGTTTACCTAGAAAAAATATTCTAAAATAAATAATGGTAAACTTGCAAAACTCATTTAAATATCGAGAAACGTGTATTTTCATTTGGGGTGTTACCGTAATGTAGCATTTACTTAATCACATTTTACTAGTTTTTTTGTGGATTAATTTGAAAAGATTCGAAGGTTTCCTGGTCTTCTATACATTCGTGGCAATGATTTTTTTACTTACACGTGGAAAATACTACGATTTTTTCTACAAACAACCATTTTATGGGAAGTGTTTTTCATTATGAAATTGTATTTTTGAATCCATAAATCAAATTTTCGCGTTAATTCGCACTAGCTTAAACTTAAATTTCTCGATTTAAAATTTTTAAAATTTTAAATCCTTTTTTAAATAATCCCTTTTTTTTAATTTGTCATTTAATAGGATTTTCGATATTACTACCCGACACCAACTTGAAAAATAATATAAATAGCAGGCGCACCCCAACTTTCATGGAATTAGAATGAGCTTAGTAAGCATGCTCAACCATAATTTTTTAGAAAAATATTAATATTTTTAGATAGTTTAAGACAAGCTTAATTAAAATTCAGTACAAATTTTTTTGTTAAAAAAAGCTTAAAATTTTTCACACACGTTTAAATATCGTAAAATCGTTCTTTCGATTTGGCGTGCAGGCAAAGAAAACTTGCTCAAATGTAATATTTTGTTATGATTATAATCTTTTTCGAGAGTTTAAGGAATCATACAAACTGGGGTAGACAATATTTTTGTAAGAGGGAGGAGGGCGTACAAATAAAAATTCATTATTTCCATTAGGTGTGCAGCCCTGTTATCGTGAACATTTTCCACTGCTCCTAACGGTTAGTACCGCGATAATAAAAAAATTGGGGAATAAAGCTTATTTTAACTGAAACGCCGAGAGAAAAATTGTAATGTTCATTGTAAATTTCTTGGTTTGAATTAAAGATCATATTTTACGTTAATTCTCTTAAAAATATTAAAATTTGAAATCTTATTCACAACAATTTTCTTTTCTTTGGCAAAGTATATATATATATATATATGATAACGCTTTTCTTATCTAGAAACTATGCTTTTAGTTTGTTCCGAAATTGTTAATTTTCATCATTTTTCAGGTCTATGAATGTGACAGAATAATTTTTATTTTTAAAGGAAAGGGAAGTTTAAATTTCACGAGTTTATAGGTTGAATTTTTATGATTACTTTTCACATGTTTAAAAATTGAACAAGTTTTCATTATTTCTCATATTTCGTATTGAAATATTCAAGTAGATATTTTCCATAAATAGAAGCTCCTAAAAAGCTATTACCTAAACCAGTCATACCATATTTAAGATCAGGAGAGTTCCAAATTTTCCCCAGCACGAAGAAATCGAAGCCACGCCCACTTAATAACTGGTATATTTTGAAAATCAATGACGTGAGATTGGGCAAGGTCAGTGAATGAAATGAGCCGATAATATATTCAATAAATGATTTCTGGTTGAATATTCATTGAAATATTTTGAATATTATTATTATGGAACACTTAATAAAGTGCAATAAATCAATCAATTATTAAGTAATTATGTTGTGAAATTGTATTATCAAGTTGTGAGAAATTGATCATTCTAATTTTCATTTCATAAAAAATGTAAATAACCAATAGGACGTAAACTATAAATTTTGACAAAATATTATCAAAATATGAGAAATTGACAATTCCAATTGTAGTTTCATAACAAATAAATGTAATAAATCTGATTTGGTCTAGAAATTTTGAAGAAATATAATGAAAAACAGATAAATTATTAACATAAATTGAATATTTGTTTCATTTTATCTATGAGACCCTTAAAAATAATTCATAAATGATCGAATCAAACCTTTCATATTCTTAGATTTTGATAATATAAGGAAAAGGAATGAAATAAAGAGAAATTATTTTAATAAATTGGAAATTTGGGATGTTATTAAATCTAGGAAAAGCGGAAATTGCTCTCGTCGGAAAATAAAATGCATTTCCGCAAAAAAAATCACGGATTAATACACCATAGAATTTAAAATACTACCTCAAACTTCAACGAATTAATTATTTAAAACAAAAGAGGATACGTACGTAGCATACCTGATAATGAAAAAATCGAAATTTAAAATGAAATGGTGTAAAATCCGTGTTTTTTGCAGAGATATGCATTTTATTTTCCGACGGGAACAATTTCGGCTTTTCCTAGATTTAGTAACATCCCAAAAACCAATGAAATAAAGCAAAATTATTTAAATAAATTGGTAATTTGCTTCACGTTCTCAGTTCAGACCAATTGAAATTAATTCGAAAATATTGAAAATGATTTTCAATTTCTTACACTTTGAAAATAAGTAAAATATTGATAATCTCATAAAAAATAGAAATCTGACTTGAACTAGAAATTTTAATGAAATATAACTTTTGTCTTTTTCGGTGCCTAATGGAAGAGGAAAAAATACGAAAAAATAAGATTCTCGTTTGGACGGCCACACTTTTATATTTCATTAATGTGTGTTGCTTCAAAAAAATAAATATTGTCGGGGTGTAGGTTAATGAAAATGGTTAAAGAAGCATTCCAAATAATAAAATGGTCTCGCTTGGATTCATGTCGATTTAATTTCCAAAGCGTTCATTATTTCGCTTTTCTTTCATATTATTATAATTATATTAATGTAACAACCAATTTATTAAGATAAAACCATATAAAACAAAAAATGCGAAATATTTTTTTAAATTGGAAATTAAATCGAAATGACCCCAAGCGAAACCATTTTATTATTTGGAATGCTCCTTTAACCGTTATTTTTCATTAACGTTCACCACGACAATAATACAAATTGAAGAGGAATAGATGGAAAAGTCGTTCGTGGTCGTGTGGCCGTCCATCTGAAACTATTATTTTTTTCTTATTTTTCCTCTTCCATTAGTCACCGATCTCTGAAAAGGACAATATTAAAATTGAAAATTGATTATTTGTTAAGTCTTCAATGAAACCGAAACCAGGAGGGGAACGAAATTTTGTATTTAAAACTTTCTATCAAAAATTTTATTATCATAATTTAGAGAGCATCATAATTGTATTCTTTTACTAAATTAGTTCACTAATTGTAAGAGATTAATTGCTTCCATAGGTTATATAAAATTTTTTGACGACGCATTGCGAGCCGCTGGGCAACATATTATAAACAGAAAGATACGAAAGAAAACTCTCTTTATAATTGTCTCGACGCGTAGAGGTTTGCATGAGTCGTGTAAATAATTTTCACGTGAAAAAAATTTTCAACTTTTGGCTATTTAAACTATTATTCCCGACGGCAACTGTAAAAATTGAATATTTCAAGTATCTCAAGCATTAGTAAGGCAAACTATTTATAAATATTCAAAACGAATACGTCATAAAAAATAGAGATTATCAATGCGAACGTCTCAAGAACATAGGCGTACCTAATGAAAATGGAAACTCTCGCATTTTATATTTTAATGTCTTATATTGTGTATCGAAATATTTAAAGCACCGAGGCCCCATTATTATGATTTCAACCTCCTTGCAATAGATATATTATGAAACCGACTTCAGTACGATTTAACATTTTTTTATTATTTTCGAACTTGATAGCAATATTTCGTAAATTTTAATGATATCAGTTTATAAAATATTCATTTTCAGTTCGCATTTTAACCCGAATTGTGTTATTAATGATTTTTCTAATTGTCGCGACGCGCAGATCAAAATATAAGAAATTGAGAATTCCAATTTTATTTTCATAAAAAGTAAAAGTAATAAATCTGATTTGACCTAGGAAATTTTGAAGAAATATAACGAATAAAAAGGTCTCGTCTGGGGTGTTGTCGATATAATTTCCATTTTGTTTATTATTTCGCTTTTTTTAATATTATTATAATAATTATATTAATGTAACAACCAATTTATTAAGATAAAACAAAAAATGTCATGAAAAAAAAGAAAAGCGAAATAATTTTTTAAAAATTGCAAATTAAAATCGACATGACCCCAGGGGATACCATTTTATTATTCGGAATGCTCCTTTAAATCGAATTTCAATAACCTACACCAAGACAATAAATAGTCTATAGTCTATAGAGAAAGAAAAATTTACCTACAACAACGAAAGTCGTTAAGTTTATGAAGCTCAAGATGAAACATGAATAATTCATTTAATTAAAGATTCCCTTAAAAGTCTATTATCAAAATAAATTGAAAGCTCAATTTCAACATTTTTGAGTTATTTTCAATGGTCTCAAAGAGATCGTGAAACAAATATTCAATTTATGTTAATAATTTCTCTGTTTTTCATTATATTTCTTCAAAAATTATAGATCAAATCAGATTTAGCTTTTATTTTCATAAAAAATAAAAGTAAAATTGTCAATTTCTTATATTTTGATAATACTGCAATATCATGGACAAAGTAGTATCAAGCAAGTTGATATGTGATTAGATGAATCCATTTGATCTCCTTAAGTGAAATTGCGATAAGAAAGTGAAAACATAGATTACAAAATGAGTTCGTTCACATGATTCAATATATAAATATTCATCAAAACCCTTATTTTTAAACATCGCCACAATTATTTGTCACTCTAATTGCTCATATTGTTTTGTTTTCGCTCCCTCTATTGTTATGAACTAAATTATCATTGTGATAACAGGTCCTCACATCACTTTTATATGTACTCAAAGAGATCGATCCTATTAAAAAAAAACAAGTGCATTTTATGTAACATAAACAAGAACGTCGTAAAGAACTCTCACAAACAAGGACTGGACTAAACAAAAACAACTGCTCTATTTCTCTTACATTTCAATATTCCCCCAACCTTTGATTTCTAATCCTGAAAATACCGCAAACCGGAAAATTCCCGGCCCAGTGAGCCGATTTCAAAACGGTCTCATTTGGTGCAAGACATTTCGTCATAGTTAGTGTCTGTCTAGCAGGCGGTACGCGCCTGGTAATAGCGCGAAACTTCTCGACGTTAATTTTCGCGCCAAAATTTGAAATCAAAACACGTACCATTAAATTAAAATTGGGAAATAATTAATGGTATAGTTTGGTAGTTCACGTGCTGACATTTCGTGTAGCAATTCTCGTTGTTTCGAGAATGTTCGATAATCAACGCGCAATGGGTTGCGAAATTGTGTGAGCGCTCCTATCTCCCAGTTTTATCGCGAACATTCGGGTGCGTAGGAATTCCTCTTTATATTTGAAATTTTCTAGTTGTGTTTGTGTCCAAATCGCAGTTTTGCTTTGTTTTCTGAAAATATTCAAGCGTTTTATTGCTCAATTTAAAGGTATTATTGATTATAAAGACATTTATACTAATTATAACTGTTTTGATCCTTATTATTTCGTTTAGTTTCCTTTTAATTCGTTTAAATAATCTCGGAGATTGGCCTAAAATTTTGGTTTTCAGAAAATGGCTAAGGCTAACGCCGTTGGAATTGATCTTGGTACAACATACTCCTGTGTTGGAGTTTTTATGCATGGAAAGGTCGAAATTATTGCTAACGACCAAGGTTTGTGTTATACGTTTTATTCTCATTGAAAAAAATTTTTTAGGTAACCGTACCACACCATCATATGTTGCTTTCACTGATACTGAACGTCTCATCGGAGATGCTGCTAAAAATCAAGTTGCCATGAACCCACACAATACCGTTTTCGGTTAGTTTTCCTCTATTTTTAAAAAATTTTCCTCATGAAGTAATAGTTTAATTCGCATTGATTTATTCTACATTAGTTGAGGGGATATTGAACATGTTTTAACCCTGCTGGAGCAATTTGTTTGTTTTCAGTTTCTTTATATTCATGACATTTTTTCAGATGCTAAGCGGTTGATCGGACGTAAATTCGATGACCAAGCTGTTCAATCGGACATGAAGCATTGGCCTTTCAAGGTTATCTCCTGCGAAGGAGCTAAGCCAAAGGTTCAAGTTGACTACAAGGGAGAGACCAAGGTCTTCACCCCAGAAGAAATCTCATCAATGGTTCTCGTCAAGATGAAGGAAACTGCTGAAGCTTTCCTCGGAAGTACTGTTAAGGTAGGATCTATTTTATACTCCGTATATTTATACATCTATGTTTAAGGATGCCGTTATTACTGTCCCAGCTTATTTCAATGACTCTCAACGTCAAGCTACCAAGGATTCCGGAGCCATCGCTGGTTTGAACGTTCTTCGTATCATCAACGAACCAACCGCCGCTGCTATTGCCTACGGTCTTGATAAGAAGGGAGCTGGAGAGCGCAATGTTCTCATCTTCGATCTCGGAGGTGGTACTTTTGATGTCTCCATCCTTACCATCGAAGACGGTATCTTCGAAGTCAAATCCACTGCTGGAGATACTCATCTCGGAGGAGAAGATTTCGACAACAGAATGGTTAACCACTTTGTTGCTGAATTCAAGCGCAAGCACAAGAAGGATCTTTCATCCAACCCAAGAGCTCTTCGCCGTCTCCGCACCGCTTGCGAGCGCGCAAAGAGAACTCTCTCATCCTCTTCCCAAGCTTCAATTGAAATCGATTCTCTCTTCGAAGGAATTGACTTCTACACTAACATCACCCGTGCTCGTTTCGAGGAGCTTTGCGCTGATCTCTTCAGATCGACCATGGATCCTGTCGAGAAATCTCTCCGTGATGCTAAGATGGACAAGAGCCAAGTAAGCCCATATTTTAATGAGACGTCAATAATTAAATTCTTCTAGGTTCACGATATCGTTCTTGTCGGAGGATCTACCCGTATTCCAAAGGTCCAGAAGCTTCTTTCGGACTTCTTCTCTGGAAAAGAACTTAACAAGTCCATCAATCCAGATGAGGCTGTAGCTTACGGAGCTGCTGTTCAAGCCGCTATTCTCTCTGGAGATAAGTCCGAGGCTGTTCAAGATCTTCTTCTTCTTGACGTTGCTCCACTTTCACTCGGTATTGAGACCGCTGGAGGTGTCATGACAGCTCTTATCAAGAGAAACACGACGATCCCAACTAAAACCGCTCAAACGTTCACCACCTACTCAGACAACCAACCAGGTGTTTTGATCCAAGTATATGAGGGAGAACGTGCCATGACCAAGGACAACAACCTTCTCGGAAAGTTCGAGCTCTCTGGAATCCCACCAGCACCGCGTGGAGTTCCACAGATCGAAGTTACATTCGATATTGATGCCAACGGTATCCTCAATGTCTCTGCCAGCGACAAGTCCACTGGAAAGTCTAACAAGATCACCATTACCAATGACAAGGGACGTCTCTCCAAGGACGAAATCGAGAGAATGGTCAATGAGGCCGAGAAATACAAGGCTGACGATGAAGCCCAGAAGGAGCGCATTGCTGCCAAGAACGGACTTGAGAGTTACGCTTTCAACATGAAGCAAACCGTTGAGGACGAGAAGGTACTATTTCATACTATGACTATCTTATAAATTTTTGATTTTAGCTTAAGGACAAGATCCCAGCCGATGACAAGAAGAAGATCGAAGATAAGTGCGATGAGGTTCTCAGGTGGCTCGACAGCAACCAAACCGCCGAGAAAGACGAGTTTGAACATCAACAGAAGGAATTGGAATCAGTGTGCAATCCAATTATCACGAAACTCTACCAAGAAGCTGGTGCTGCCGGAGGTGCTCCAGGAGGTGTCCCACCAGGTGCTGGTGCCGCCGGAGGAGCTGGAGGACCAACCATCGAAGAGGTTGACTAATTTTATTGCACGAGGATCTCTGTTTGTTTTTTCTTCCCGTTATTATTTATCACTGTCGTTAGTGACACCCCCAAATAATTATCTAATAAATTGTTTTGTTAGATCTCAACATTTTTTAAAATAAAAATGTTTAATTTTAATTTTTATTTGTTTATGCGGAGTTGACGTGCGAAATAAATATTAAAAATGTTATGTGTTTATTAATTAATGATTATGCTTGGAGCAAATAAAAATAGTATTTGATGGGAACGGGAGGTCATGTAATTGGCACAAATTGAATTTAAAAAAGTGAATGATACCGGATAATGTAATCAATGTTCATCATATTTTAAGAATATTAACAACAATAAAAAACAACACCTGGATGGTTGTGAAAAGACAATGGACAAAATAATTAAGTGATAATTAAACAACTTCGCTGCGACTCGGCCTGACTGGAAGATCACTGGCAAAACTTGAAGCGTCACCATCAGCCATTGGTGAATAGTTTTGGGGTGGGCGGCGCATGGCTGATTCTGAAATAGGTTGTAGTTATAGTGAAGACAGACTAATTGTTTGTTAGTAATTGCTAGTAGGTATTTTGCATGCAGAGGGGTATTATGATGATTATTCTTACCCTTATAAAGGAAGTGGACAAGTTAAACACATGTGAAGTAAGTGTCATCTAGAAATGATTAATATAAATTTTACTAATCGGGATTAATATAGATCTTCAGATTAGAAAGCTAAAAGGGGTTGTAACAAGCTAATTATAAATATCTTACTCATTGGTTTGTCAGAAGTTGGGGGCAGCATAGCTGTCCTCGAGGCAGCTGACTGATGATTCTCTTGCCTATAATTGTTCAGTGGTTCACGATCGTCTGCAGATTTATTTTTGAAAGTGACCAATTCCTTCTCCTTTCCTCGTCCTGAGCGGCGTCTATATTAATACTTTTAAAAAACGTTATGACGGTAAAGTTGAATTACCGGAAACAGTAGTACACGAACATGGCGCACATCCAAAGAAGGGCGAGAATTAGAATGATAGCTAGGATAATTGTAGCTGTCCTCCATCCGTATCCGACCAGACCGGCCTCAGCGGGATCGAGAACACTTCCGTGTTCATCCTGGCAGTATGTGCCCTCGCGAACACCCCACGGACAGTTCTTGCAATCGTCGACCTGTCCCCCGTTCACGTAGTTGCAGATGGAATAGAATCCGGTGGAGTTGGAAACACACGCTGCCGTGTTGGTGTTGATGTGAGACGGAGTGCACGTCATATCGCAGTGGGGACCGATCAGATTTCCGGAACACGATATGGAAAAGGACATGGATAAGCTGGAACCCATTGTTTCAAAATTAAAAACGATTTGCAGACGAACCTAGTGCCTTGCAGCTTTCCTTGGTATGTCTTCTGCTGGTTCATGTTTTGAACCCCTTCGACAGATGGCAATGTGTCTGAAATGTTATGGAATTCATTGAACTATAAAAAGGTTTTCGCACCTTTAAGCGGTATCACAAAGCTGTCAACGTTAGTTAATGTGTCGTCCTGGACGAGTTGACCGGCTTGACTAATCACAGCTCCGAGGTGGTGAACAATTACATCAATAGATGCCTGAATATGAATTATAGAAAACGTTTTTAGAATAATTCGTGTGATTTTCACAAGAATGAGTATATTAAAATGAAGAAATTAAACTGTACATCTTACCGGTTTCGAAGGAAGCTGCATGACAAAGTTCTGTCCCCACGATTGAGCTGATGATTGTGGTAGATTTCCGCTCTGATCCAAGAAGAAAAAGTCTGTCATTTGATACCTGGCCGAGTCTCTTAATAATAATCGAATTATACTTTAATCGGTCTTAAACGAACTCTGGCGATGAGACAATAAACGTGAAGGCAAAATAGCATCGCGGAGTCATCTTCAAGAATGAGCACGATTTACCCGGTGGGCAAACGCATGTATTCCCATGTGGAAGAGTGGACGAAGGATTTGAATAACCACGCAACTGAATCTGCACCGTCACACCGCCACCCTTTGTCTAAAATGTTGTTTATTTCCGCTTTATAAATATATCTAACCGCGTTTGCTGAAGCCGAAGAGGAACCAAATGGTGAATTCGCCTGCCCAT
This sequence comes from Caenorhabditis plicata, assembly GCA_963931815.1. NCBI lineage: Eukaryota > Metazoa > Nematoda > Chromadorea > Rhabditida > Rhabditidae > Caenorhabditis > Caenorhabditis plicata. The sequence goes on along the minus strand of OZ007491.1, from coordinate 11,783,353 downwards.
TATTTGGCTGATTCAAATGTTGAGTATTCTGTCCCCAACTTCCACCTGGTATCTGGTTCTGATAGTTTTGACCATTTGCTGGATTTTGCTATAAATTTGATTAAGTTTTCACATCCGCTTCTTATTTAACAAACTACCCCAAACTGCTGCTGTTGCTGTTGCTGTTGGTTACGATTCGACCACTGGCTATAAGGATTTTGCTGTTGCTGCTGTTGTTGTTGTTGAGGTGACATATATTGTGCACATGACAAGGATATCAAAATGGTTAAGCATATTAACCTCGTCATTTCCTGTAAAGAATAAATGGAAGATATGAATCTTGACAAATTAATGGACGAGTATATTTGATGTGAAAATGAAGGTCGAAGTATTTTATTATTTATGATTATTGGATGACATGAATATCTGTGAAAACGATGATGGTTTTTAGTTGAAGTAGGTATAAGAATATTAATGAATTATTACTCTATGACAAATATCAAATATATTTTTTAACAATTTTAACTCTGTTTTTGTGGCAATTTTAATATAATTATTCTAGATTTGTCTTCAACTAGCTAAAAAATGAAATAAATTTGAATACCCAAAGACCAAGTTGAAAGCACGCCAAAAGAATTCATAAAAACAGGAGCTTAAAAAAGTAACTTCAATCGAAAATTTCGTTGAAACTTATAGCTTTAGGGATATTTTAATGTAAGCCTATCAAATTTAAGTTAAAATTAGTTTTTAACATTTACCTAGAAATTAGTAAAATACGGTTAAAATTTGCTAAATTGTCATTTTCAATTGGCGTGTGAGAGTATTGTCTGTTCTCGAATATAAAACTTAAAATGAGCACGATACGTGCACTTCTCGAAATTTTAAATTCTTTTAATAATAACTTACTAGTTAGTAAATTGTTGTCTATTATAGTACTCTAAAACTATATTAGAACTCATTTTATGTAGTCTATGTGGAGAATTTAGTGTGCTGTGCATTCAAAATCTGGATTAAAAGAAAAACTCTATAACAAGATAAACAAAATTCCGGAGGATTCAAGAATAGTTGACGCATCAGGGTTGCACGGAGATAAATTTTTTCTTGAAACGGACAACAGAAATGGAAGATGGAACTGGTATGAAGAGGATCTAACTACAGGGAATGAATTGAAGCGTGTTCTTTCTTCTTTGGAGTGTGATCTTATTATTCGGCTTCACACGTTTTGTTGTATTATTTCTGTTTTGATTATTTATCTGTGTGGAATCCAAGATGATTCCACACCTGATAAATGACATCACATCCATGACAAGGAGACTGGGAAAAGGGCTGAAGGTATTCATCTTGATGGGGAGATTTTGAAACGAATCGAGTTCGCTGACGACAGATCGTCCCGGCGTTGCACTACCGAGCGGAATTGCAGGGGAATCAATTTTTCAAACGGACAACGACAAACAGAAATGGAACTCAAAAAACGACGGAAGACAGAAAATGGAAGATGGCAAGACAACGCTGGTAGACAACACTGCAAGACATCCCTGGAATGGAAGACAACCCTTGTACTCACCCCATATGGGATAGAGAAATGCTTTCTTCAATTTAAGATTAGTTGTAAACGGGAAAAATTGTAAAAAGTAAATTTATAGACGATATACATTCATTTAAATTAAGTAATATGAATTTTTGTATTCATTTTGTTCCTAAATATTATTTTGAGAGCATAACTCTTGAGATAAATAATAGTTAAAAAGACAGGCTCTATACTCATGTTTTTTGAAGCTCAGGTGATTGAAGCTTATTTGGTTCAATTTCATAAAATAGTAGCACCAAATTAAAATAACGATTTTCTGATTTTACCCGCGTGTTACAATGTCTACGTGTACTTTGAAATAAACAAAGTCTACGCCAGTTGGACATGTTTTTCTTAAACTATTGAAAAATAGTAATTAAATAGGAATATCTTGGCAAAATATTAACTTTCAGCAGATTTTCGATGAACGTTGTGTTAGAATTCTATTTGATGTGCCAACCGCAAACGAAGATTTTACTTTTTCAAACTTCCACGTGAACTTTTAAGAAAAATCTTTAAGACCAGTTATGAGATTTCTAGTCAAATAATCCTTAGAAAATCAATGTTAATGGGCAAGTTAATCTTGAAAACATTTAATTAGATAGTAATTTTACTATATTGGATGATGTTTAGTGGCGAGCCAACCAACTAAAATTGTAAGTTTACTTAAAACTACCTAATTGAATATCCCACTAATAATTTCATATATTTTGAAATCCAGAGAAAAAATTACTTGAAAGTTTTGAAATTTTGTTTGATCAATGCATTATTCCATTTATCATCATACTAGAATTTTACAGACAACTAAAAATATGTTAGTAGAGAGGAACTTTTTAGATCTAGAAGCACGTCATGTGGAAATAATTAATTTCCAGATTGAAAACAAGTCTCTTAATACTATGAAACTATCCATAAACTATTAAAATGTAACTTCGCAAAAGATTCGTTTTGGGTCTAAAAGAACACAAAAAACACACACAAAAAATTGCACAAAAAATTCCAGCTCGCCAAAAATATTTTAAGATACTTGAAAATGGGTTTGAAATCTGAAAACCACACCAATCATTATTTTTCTTCTCTGATAATCAGTTTTCTTCTGCGATCATCAGTTTTCAATTAATAATATTGTCCTTCTCCGAGAGATCGGTGCCTAATGGAAGAACAAAAAAGAGGAAAAATGATAGTTTCGGATGGATGGTCAGACGGCCACAAGCGACTTTTTCGTCTATTCCTCTTCAATATGTGTTATCCTTTTAAGAAATCACATATTGATGAGATACAAAAGAGTGACCATTCAAACGAGAACCTCATTCCATCCTTTTTTCATCTTCCATTGCAGTTGAGTGGTGTCTCATAACACTTTCCCCAGTTAAAAATAATCAATGAAAATGTTTCCAGGTTAGATCAATTTAAAATAAAAATATTTTCTTAATTTACCCGACAACTCAATTACAAATCCTCAAATCTATATATCATTCATACAAATTGCGCCAATTACATTATACCTTAATTGTTATTGTTTACTCAATGACGATACCTACTTCAACTTCATCTCAACCCAATAATGCTCACATCCATCGTCCTTGAAAAGGCTCCTAATTTTATTGCGCGCTAATTAATTTCTAGGTATTATTGTTATTGTTTACAAGTGTTTGTTTATTTGCGCTAAATGTTAACGATTATTTTATTTGAGCTTTGTCTTATTATAATAATTCCGGAATTGTGTAATCCGCGGTTTATTATTTTTGAAAATAAATATAGGCAGTTTCCGCAAAAAGAAAGGGGATGTTTATTGACAGACAATGAATTTATTCAAGTTTACAAATGGAGTATTTTTAAAACGTTTAAAGATTAATTAGAGAGCCGACAAGCAAACTTAAACTATCGCTTCTCTAATTGTGCAATAGCACGGCAATTAAAGTTCTAAATAAAGTAGTTTAGAATACCTGCTCGAATCTAATATTTAACAACCGTAATCAGGAGATAATTCGTGAAAAATATTTTATAACTAACATTTTTAGAATTTTCCATTTGATGTGCTACAGTGTTAAATTAGTCCTTTTATTGTTAAGGATGGTTTGGATGAGGACTATCTAGATCTTGTAAGGATAATCTGGACAAAATATCGAATTGACCAATTTATGATATTATCTTAAAAGTTAAAAAATGAGCATTTCACGTCATAGAATTTCCAATATACACAAGGGAAGTGGGAATAAAAATGGAATTCACTATTTAGTCAAATATTTAGATTTTTATTGTACAATTCAGAGATCGGTAGACAAAATATAAGAAAAAATGATATTTTCGCTTGGACTTTCCCATCTATTTCTCTTCAATATGTGTTTCTTATTTTTTGAGAAAATACACATTGATGAGAGATGAGAAGATGACCGTCCAAACAAGAACCTCGTTCCATCCTAAATTTTTTGCTCTTCCATGAGGCACCGATCTCTGAAAAGGACAATATTTAATATAGTAAAATCGTTTTTTTCATTTGCGTGGAATACAGTTATTAAACGTTTATTAGTATATACAATACTTGATGTTATTCTTCCTATACCTGGGAAATGATTTATAATAAGCCTATATTTTAATAAAATATTAAAGCGGACACGCCACGGTAAAAAATCTGCGCGTGAATGCAAATGTTGCGTGACAGCCATAATCTTTTATTACGCATTAAATAAAAAACAACGTTTTTGAGCGCTTAAAGTAAAACATGGTGAAATTCCTTTATTATATAATTAATACCCGTATCGATACTGTATATGAAAGTAGAAATCAATATATAAAATGAGAATAATACTTTTATCTTGATAATCAAAAAATAGAAATTCCTTATATCTTTTAGAAATGCAGTCCACACGCCAATTGAAATTATAATTATGGTAGCTCAGTTAAGATGCTAGAAGTCTAAATTTCAGAACCGTTTTTGAAATTTTGAGAGAATTTTAGACAAATGGAATCATTATCCGTCAACATAGATCAGAAATGTTCACGTGAATCTTCAATACACACGTTAAAATATTCGAAAATCATCATTTTCAATTGGAGTGCAGTCCAGGTTTTTCCATTTTTATATATAATCGATAGAGAACATTTTCTAATACGAAAAACTAATTGTTTGCTATTGTCAAAGTTGCAGAATCCCTGGAACCTTCATTAATGTCATTTGCGTGGAAATAATATTGTTTCTCTCGCGAACATTCACTATTTGAAGTTATATAAAAATATGGATTCCGTATAGATATGACCTGGACCAAAAAATTAAAGATAATATTAATTAATATATATGTCACGAATACTTCTCCGTTATATTGAACTCTTACTTAATGTTTGTTAATAAAATTTATATTTATGGAAATTATCAAAACTGACTTGCAATAAGCTCTTGATTCTTTAATATAAGTTTTCTATTTCCTCCATTTCCTTTCAGCAATCTCACAGTCACTATAAACTATAATTATTCCTCTCACATATTAAATATATTCACGCGTAGATTTTTGACCGTGGCGTGAAGCGGATCATATAGAGAATGCTCTAAATTCAGGTTCATGCAAAATTCTTTACAAAAAACTTGAGCCCAGAAAAGTAAAGGAAAATCTAAAGTAACTATAGACGTAACTATTTGTTTTTAACTTGCACGTGGTTTTAAACAAGATTTGTTGAAATATTACATGCCAACTGGAAGGTAGATGAAACCAGCTCAGAAGATGTGCTCAAGTCTAATATTTTGTGAAGATTTTAATATTTTCAGAAAGTTTAAGAAAAAGCTGATCAATTGGGATAGACAACATTTTTTGTAAAGCACACGTGGAAATTGTAAGACAAGCGTAAAAATTATTAGATGATTTGCTCCATTTGGAGTGATATGGTCATATCATCATCAGTTCTGAATATTTTTAACTAATTGGCGTTTCAGCTGTGTTGTTTTAAAAAATCAAACTCAATTGATGCTTAGCCAAATATTAAAAACTTGCAAATGTATATTTTGAAATCAATAGCTTCCAAAAATAGAAGAAAACAATACAAAAAAGGAAGAAATTAAATATAATTGAGGGCCGAATAAATGTTATCAGGCAATGATAGCACACATTAATTGTTATTATTGGTGTAATCGATATACATCAAAAATATTGAGTGAATAATTGAAAGATAACAATATTAGTATTAGTTTTGCTCTTTATTAAACAACACAAAAATTGATGGAATTGCCAATTTTCGACAATTGAGTAAACAGAAAGAGATTCTTTCAATAAAAATACCTAACTTCCTAAATAAACACACAAAAAGATCATTTCGTCACTTGTGGTGAAACAAAATCGAATAAAAAAAACGAGAAAAGTTCAAACGTGAATCGTAAGAAATTAATATAATTTGCATCAAGGACAATAATGAAACAATGAGGAGGAGATGAATTGAAATCGTGAGTTGACAATGATCCTGGCATGCGACGAAGGTACTCGAGTTCTCCATTGTATACACGTGTGGATGGGACAATGGAAACAAGCACAAATGAGAGCGCGGCAGCGGATAAAAGCATTAAAAAACATGATTGTGAAAAATAAACAAAATCAAATTGACAAATAATGAAAAATGATTCTTCGGAATAACGAGGCGGCTTTGATAATTTGCATAATTAGATCCAACTAATATTATGGTCGCTAATTTTGTTACAATCGAAAGTTGATTATGAATAGGTAAATAGAAATCAATTTCGGAAACGGTTTGTATTTTGGCATATATATTAAGAAAGCAATTTAGACGCCAAATGAACTTGTAATAACAGGAGCTCATAAAGTACCATGACATTTTGCAAAATTTTAAAGCGTCAAAGATATTTTAAGAAAAACCATCAAAATTGACGTGAAAAGTAGTTTTTAACAAACACGTAAAAATTAAATAAAATATTGCGAAAACATCGATTTCAATTGGCCGTTGATAAATTCTAATGAAATTAAGATATTTTTTCATCATTTGAATGGGTATTTTTCTCTTCTGGGTATTTTTTGGGTATTTTTGTTGGGTATTTTTAATGGGTTTTTTTTAAATGTCTCGAGTGATATTAAATCCCCGTGCACTTTGATTGCAAACAGCACGCCAAATTGAAATAACGATTTTTTGATTTTTCCCGCTTCATACAATATATAGGTGCAATTTACAAAAGCATATCTAACACCAATTTGTCAGATTTTTCGTGAACTCTCTAAAAATAGCAATAACTTCCCAAACTTCAGCTGGTTTTCTAATCAAATTAAAATAACGATTTTCTGATTTTACTCGCGTCTTACAATGTCTACATGTACTTTGAAATAAACACAGTTAACGCCAGTTGGATATGTTTTTCTTAAACTATTGAAAAATAGTAATATCTTGTCAAAATACTTTCAGTAGGTTTTCGAAGATCGTTGTATTAGCATACCATTTAGAGTGCCACACGCAAACAAAATTTTACGAACTTTAATTACTTTATGCTTATGAAGGAATAAAGAAGGATAGATGGTTCATTTTTCCTTGGAAATTTATTTTCCTCTTCAATGACCGGAGCCTAATGGGAGAGCAAAAAAAGATGAAAAAATGATGGATGGCAAGACGGCTACAAACAACTTTTTCGTTTATTCCTCTTCAATATTTTCTGCCTAATATTTCGAAAAAAACAGAGGTCGTCCAAACGAGATTCCAAACCAAACGAGGCTCATTCCATATTATTTTTTCCCACACCCGGAAAATAACATTGAAATAGAGGAAACACATTTTTGTTGGCTATTTGCCAAAAGAGGGGGGAAGAGAAAAATGTTGACCACTAAAAGTTCGTCTTTTATTTTGAGTGTCTTTAAATAACAATAAATGCGCTGAGTCGAACAGTGGCGGTGTTTATGTCCTGTCGTAAAATGAAATGTTCGCTTGTTTATTATTGACATAAACAAGCGAACATTTTAAACAAGCGACGATTTTATTTTACGACAGTACGTAAACACCGCCACAGTTCGACTCAGCGCATTTATTGAAATTTAGGTACACTCTTTTATTTTTAGCTATTTTTTGAAGCGTTAGTATTCGGATTCTAAATAAGGTAAGTTAATTATTTGTATATAAAACAACTGGGAAAAATTATCTGAATATATTAAAATAATTTTAAAACAAATAATAATCATTTTTAATGTTTTTTGCTACGTTGAAATTTTTAGTTAAATATGAATATAAAAAATTATTGTGCTCGGTTATTTTTTGAAAAAGCATTTCATCTGATTCAGCATTAAATTCTGTATCAGATGATATGTTACTTGTCGCTGAAGTTTCTAATAAAAATTTTTTATTCACTAAAAACAATGTAGTTTCATTAACAGAACAATTTTTGTTTGAAATTGAATATTTAGAAGTATTTTGTTTTAAGATTCATTTCATCTGAATCAGCATTAAATTCTCTATAAGATGATATTTTATTTTTCGCTGTAATTCAGCTTTCAAATTTTTTATTCACTAAAAACAATGTAGTTTCATTAACAGGACAATTTTTTTTTGAAATTGAATTTTACAAATAATTTTACAAGTATTTTGTTTTAAGATTCATTTCATCAGTCAGATTTAAATTCTCTATAAGATTATATGTTACTTGTCGCTTAAGTTCCAATAAAAACATTTTCACTATCACGTCAGATATTTTTACATCCAAATCATGTATAAAAACGGTTATAAAAAATTTTTACTCGAAAGTTCAGCGACAAGTAACATATCATGTTATAGAGAATTTAATGCTGATTCAGATGAAATGCTTTTTAAAAAAAAAGCCGAGCACAATAATTATTTATAATCAAATTAATGACAGAGCAAAAAATTAAACTATAGAGAATCATTATTTTTTGTCACCAATACGTTCAGATAATTATTCTAATTATTCTAATACAAATAAAAACTTCATTAAACATGTATTCACCATGAAATCAGTATATTTTACAAAATTAAAAAAATATGACAACAATTGTGCCTGCATTGAAAAAAAGCGTCAATACTTTTGCTGTTGACGCCGGTTTCGAAGCGGTCCCTTTTTTCGTCCGGGTGTGTTTTTCCCTTTACCATTAGGCACCGATCTCTGAAAAATTAAATTGTTCAAAAAAGGTTAAAAAAGAGGAAAAAATTTTGGAAAACATAGTAAAAAGGAGAACAGGGAAATCTTAAAAAATTCAATTACCCGTTTAAATGGGAACATAAGGAAATAATAATAATAAATATGCAACTCCTAAAGTTTTACTTTTTTTATTGTCTCCATTTCAGCGAAGAAAAAATTACAGTCTCGGATGGAAGGCCACACGGTCCTAAACGACTTTTTCGTCTGTTCCTCTTCAATATGTGCTGCCTATTTTTTGAGACAACACACATTGATGAGAGATGTGAAGATGACCGTACAAAGCAGAACCTTAGTCTATCCTAATTTTTCCTCTTCCATTAGGAACCGATCTCTGAAAAGGACAATACTAAAGTTTTAATAATAAAACTGAAATGTAAATAAGCTTAAATTTAGCATTCTAATTCGCTATTTCTGATATTTTAGAAGAAGATAAACATTTCGACGAAAACTTGATTTATAGTTTAGACGTGAAAATGAGCAGGAATATTTTTAAAAATAGCAAAATCGACATTTTCAATTGATAAAAGAAAAGTAGTGTAAAATTATTTTGTCAATTTTATAATTTTAAGCTTCAATTTTTTAAAAATCGGTTATTGGTCAGACTTTTAGCAGTTCAGTTAATACTTATTATATTATTTAGCTGTTGAGTGGCGTCTCATAACACTTTCACCCAGTTAAAAATAATCGATTAGGTTCACAAAAAAAATGAAAATGATTCCAGATTAGATCAATTTAAAATAAATATTTTCTTAATTTACCCGACAACTCAATTACAAATCCTCAAATCTGCATATCATTCATACAAATTGCGCCAATTACATTATACCTTAATTGTCATTGTTTACTCAATGACGATACCTACTTCAACTTCATCTCAACCCAATAATGCTCACATCCATCGTCCTTGAAAATGCTCCTAATTTTATTGCGCGCTAATTAATTTCTAGGTATTATTGTTATTGTTTACAAGTGTTTGTTTATTTGCGCTAAATGTTAACGATTATTTTATTTGAGCTTTGTCTTATTATAATAATTCCGGAATTGTGTAATCCGCGTTAAATAAAAAGAAAATCGTAACGTGATATTTAAAAATGTACCAAAGATGAAAAACATTTATTTTGAAGTTACGATGTTTGTTGTTATATCAATCGAGTTTATGGGGAAAATGAAAAATATATAAAACAATTATAGAAGCGTTTCTGAAAATTGTTACGTCTTTTCAATAAAGCACGATTTAACTAGGTTTTTCTTAAACTATTAAAAATATTAATATCATTCAAAGAAGTTTTATTTGAGCACGTTTAGTGAGCTCATTTTATAATCGTACCAGCTGGCGTACGGAATAAAGTGCAAACGATATGCAGAATTACGCTTAATGGAACTCTAAAAAAAGAGCTCAGCTGACAGCGCGCTTCAATCTAATATTTTATGATGATTTCAACAGTTTTAGAGAGTTTAAGAGAAAATTACAATTTGGCGTAGTATTTGTATACGTGTCTTTGACGTCAAAGATCCATTTAAGTGCATGTTGTATTGCAAACTGTGCATCCTTTACCAGATGTTGATTTAATTTGCAGGTTTTTAAAATAATCACTAATTAAACAAATACAAAGGCGTAAAAGTTAGTTTTTTGAATCAATAATGCTTAAAGAATGTTGAGAGCAAAAACAAGCAAACTTTTTTTATAGAACGGCATATATTAAATGCTCCATAACTTTTTTTTGGTTGATATTGGAAAAAAAAACGAAATGGTTCTTACCAGAAGCAGAATTTTATGCTCACTAAAAAAAATGTGCATGAATTTCAGCAAAGAAAACCTTTACAATGAGTTATGAAGCATTAGAAATTTGCAAGTTTTGTCCTGGCCATACTATTTGGATCATAAGGAATCTGCAAATTTTTATCAAAATCGGAGAGCCCGACCTAAAATACTTCCCTTGTGAGGTCGTATGACAGAAATTCTTTATCCGTTAAACAATGTTGAAAGTTCATTGATAAAAAACGTTTCTAGGAAAATGTAAATACATGTATGTAAGAATTCATATGGAAATCCCAAAATTAATAAAAACAATTATATAATTTACTGGGAAGTTAATTTATTAATGGTTTAGCAGAGAGAGAGTTAACTCTAAATTTAAAAAAATCAATAAAAAAATATCATTCCAACAATACGCAATATAAAATTATTCTTTCATAAAAAATAAGATTTAAAATTCATCAATAAATTGCACCAAAAACCAGTATTTTGCATAATACTTCATGAAAACAAACAAAAAAAATTGATTAGGTAATAACATGGTGCCGAAACTAAGCCAATCTTCTCAAATTTCAACTCATTCCTGCATTGAAATTGAGAGCTCAGACAACCGCTTCAAACATACAAATAGGTAAATAGCGTTACCAATTGTGTGGGATAATAGTTTTATTTGGGCTCCATGCATATGACTCATTGCATACATATATATTATCTTCGAATTGTTTATTTAATCATAAATTGATGGCAGTCATTTCATGAAGAAGATTCCCGGTGCGTGGGAATGAATCATCGATATGGGAATTAAATGGTATTATGCATGAAAAATGAAACTTGTAAAACAACGAACGTCGTGAGTCATGTCGCGAACAAACTCGTGTTATTTAATTTTTATTGACCTCTTCAGAGATCGGAGCCTAATGGAAGAGGAAAAAATAGGATGGAATAAGGTTCTGCTATGGACGGCCACACTTTTTCGAAATTATGGGCAGCACACATTGAAGAGAAATTAAAAAAGTCGTTTGTGGCCGTGTGTCCACTAATTATTTGTTCTTCTTTTTTTTACTCTTCCATTAGGCACCGATCTCTGAAAAGGACAATAGATAAAATTAAATTGTTCAAAAAAGGTTAATAAAAGGGCAACAAAATTTTGGAAAACATAGTAAAAAGGGGATCAGGGAAATCTTAAAACATTCAATCATCCGTTTAAATGGTAACCTAAGGAAATAATAATAAATATGCGAGAGGAACTCCTTTATGGTTTTTCCAAACGAGACCATCATTTTTATTATTTTTCTCATATTTAAATATATCTTTGTTATTATTTGATATTATTCATTTCAGAGATCGATGCCTAATGGAAGAGCAAAAAATTACGGACGGAGAAAAGGTCTTGTTTAGACAGCCACATGGCCACTAAGGCCATCGAATCTCTTCATCTTTTGTTTCTCATCAATATTTTTATTTTATCCATTTTCATTTTTAAATTAAACTTTTCATTTCTTGTCATCAAATAATAAACAAAAAATAGATAACAGAAATTGATGAGAAACAAAATAGGAAGAGATTCGATGGCCTTAGTGGCCGTGTGGCTGTCTAAACAAGACCTTTTCTCCGCCCCTAATTTTTTGCTCTTCCATTAGGCACCGATCTCTGAAAAAGACAATATAGTCCCAATTAAAACGTTCATTTAAAAAACGGCGAAACACAGCAACGATGGAACTGATTGTCGAAGAATAAAAATAATGGAAAAATAATAATATAATGTTTTCAGATTTCAAAAGATTTTCAAAAATTTTCAGTACCTAAAATTTTTTTGGCAAGCTGAAATTTGTTGTGAATACGAGAAAAACGAATCGTATTGCAATCTTTCATTAAAAACCGAGATGTTGTATATGAAATAGTGATATTCCGATTTTAAGGGTCTCTTAAATATTTCACGTATTTTTTAGAAAACATCGCTATCAATAAATTTAGACTATTGTTGCTTAAACTATTAAAAACCATAAGGTATATACAAGAAGTTAGATTTAGACGCGTTCATGCGAAAAAACTGTGGACAAATTGCAAAAATCATGAACTCCACTTTTTTTTTAAATTCTCTATTTTTTAAAGCGTAGCTTCTTCGAATTTGATTTACTTTGTTGTTGAGAACCGCTTAGAATTATGAATTAATCGTGTTTAGTTTATTTTAAGAGCCAAAACCTGTTTTAGAATACTGGAAAAAGAATTTAAATAAAACGTCAAATTAAATTTACCCAATTCTCAATATTTAAAACTTTCACGTAGATTTAAAACGTATTGCCCTTTTCAGAGATAGGTGCCTAATTGAAGAGCAAAAAAATAATAAAAATTATGGACGGCAACACGGACACAAACAACTTTTTCGTCAATTTCATTTCAATGTGTGTTGCCCATTATTTCGTAAAAAAGGGTGACCGTCCAAACGTGAACCTCATTCGATCCATTTTTTCCTATTCCATTAGGCACCGATCTCTGAATAAGATAATAATTAACGTTGACGCTTTAATAAGTTTCCCGGTTAGAGAAAAATTGAGCTACGATAAATGAGATGTAAAAAATTCTCCGAAAATATAACTATATTAATTAACAATAATATAGTTTTTAGAATTTACTTATGTTGGCGGGAAATGAATAACTAATTGATTTACGCAAAACACGAAGGACATGCGCGCCAAATCGAAATAACGATTTTATGATATGTAAACGTGTGTGAAAAATTTTACTTCTTTATAACAAAAAAGTTTTTACTAAAATTTAATTAAGCTTGTCTTAATATATCTAACAAGGGAAGTCACTTTAGCGTCCCTTTGAGAATTTGCTGAGACTTGGACCATTGATAGATTCGGATGCGCTGATTCCAAATCCGTTTTCAAAATCGGCGCAATATTTCTCTGAGCCGAGATATAAGCCGTCAAAGTTCATTTTTTGATGTGCTCATTGATGTGCATAAACCACAAAATGTCCGACACAAGCAATAGCTTAATTATATAAGACGAGCAATTAGCATGAGAAGTGTGGCAGCAGCAGCGAGTGGACGGAGCAATTGGAACGGTATAGTGATCATGGTTGGTTATTGCATTGTGTGTACAGTATTGTTAACGTTTCTAGTTGCTATGCAAGTTGAAAGTTTATTTAATTCGTATTTTGAAATTTTTTTCAATTATTGCATATTTCTGAAAAATATTTCATTCTTATCAAACGTTTAAAATAACAGCAAATAAAATTTAACAAAATTAACTTTCATTGGAAAAATTAAAAAAAATTTTTAGCATCATGTACATCAACTACAAAAAGATTAGAAATAAAAACTTCTACAATACAAACATGAAATAAAAGATAGTATATATAAGCGAATTCAGGAAGAAACAATAATTTTCCCAATTTTAAAAATTTTTCTGGTGTTGTACATTGAACCGATCTCATGGCCATGTTGAAGGTGAAAAATTTGCAACCATACATGTGAAGGCTTTTAGCATGATGATAATCACCAAATTTTTTTTCATGAATTAATTTTAAAATATTGGTCCCGGTAGCTAATTTAAGCTGTTATGCAACCCCTTACCTTGAGCCACCTCGTATAGGTACATTTGCACGCCTTCCTATGTTGCCCGCTATACCCTTTTACCCCAAGTATTTCAGCCATAAATCTTCTCAAACATATTTTTGCTACAAAATGTACCATTTTTTCTATTATAAACTTCTATTTATGGAATTGAAAAAATAATTTTGAAAAAATAAAAATTGAAAATTGAATCCTGTTGATTAAATTAGCTCGAGGGACCAATATTATTGACGTAATTTATGAACAAGGAATTTTAACTGTCTCAGAAATTTTTTGACAACTTTTTTAATCCTTCGAAAATTCATACTTCAGGTAGTGCTACTTGAACTCTTCCATTAAACTTGGTAGAAAACCCTTACCTTGAGGTAACCCTTACCTTGAGCTACCTCGAGAAATATATTTGCACGGCTTCCTATGTTGCTAGCTCAATTCCATAAATTTGTACTAGAAAAAATGGTACATCTTGTATCACAGATATGTTTGAGAAAATGTATGGCTGACATCCCTTGATATGGGTAGAGCGGGCAACATAGGAAGGCGTGCAAATGTACCTATACGAGGTGGCTCAAGGTAAGGGGTTGCATAACAGCTTAAATTAGCTACCGGGACCAATATTTTAAAATTAATTCATGAAAAAAAAATTGGTGATTATCATCATGCTAAACGCCTTCACATGTATGGTTGCAAATTTTTCACCTTCAACATGGCCATGAGATCGGTTCAATGTACAACACCAGAAAAATTTTTAAAATTGGGAAAATTATTGTTTCTTCCTGAATTCGCTTATATATACTATCTTTTATTTCATGTTTGTATTGTAGAAGTTTTTATTTCTAATCTTTTTGTAGTTGATGTACATGATGCTAAAAATTTTTTTTAATTTTTCCAATGAAAGTTAATTTTGTTAAATTTTATTTGCTGTTATTTTAAACTCTTGAACAGAATAAGAAATTTTTCACAAATTTGCAATAAATGAAAAAATTTTCAAAATACGAATTAAATAAACTTTCAACTTGCATAGCAACTAGAAACGTTAACAATACTGTACACACAATGCAATAACCAACCATGATCACTATACCGTTCCAATTGCTCCGTCCACTCGCTGCTGCTGCCACACTTCTCATGCTAATTGCTCGTCTTATATAATTAAGCTATTGCTTGTGTCGGACATTTTGTGGTTTATGCACATCAATGAGCACATCAAAAAATGAACTTTGACGGCTTATATCTCGGCTCAGAGAAATATTGCGCCGATTTTGAAAACGGATTTGGAATCAGCGCATCCGAATCTATCAATGGTCCAAGTTTCAGCAAATTCTCAAAGGGACGCTAAAGTGACTTCCCTTGTAAAATATTAATATATTTCTAAAACATTACGGTTGAGCATTCTTACTGAGATCATTCTGTGTCCATGCAAGTTGGGGTGGAGATGTGTTTAAATTTTGGGAAATTGCTATTTTAGGTTTGAATCCTCAGCTTCTGCTGTTAGAGTTTTTTGCTTATAAAAATAAAATTGAAAATTATAGTTTAAAAATAGTTTTTCAAGCAGCGCGTCAAATGAACATTTTCCTTAATCTTATCAGGCTCATCTTAAATTACCTTTGAGTATTAATATCTTTAAGAAATATTAGATTATAGACGCTACAGTGAACTACTATTTGCAGCTGAGCAATTGGTCTGCAAGTAATATCATTTTGCATGCCCGAACAAGGTACTAAAGTCATACGATCAACATCAGATCCTGAACCTCACTAGAAGCCATATGATTTCCTTCAGACTGATGGATGATTTCAATTTATATACGTCTCCAAAGTATTATCAGCTACCGCTTTAATTGTCCATTTTACCACATTCTACAACAACACCCATACAACAATGGTGCAGCTGATAAAAGTGATTAACAATTGCACTCCAACTCGATGTAATAGAAAATGCGGTATTGGGTGTAGGCCATGTTTTGACGGTCACGATTTTTCTTCTTTTTTTTCATAATAATTTTGCATTTTTCGTATGTTTAATTTTTCTTATTTCTCTAAAATGTTTATAGCTTTTTACTAAATTTTTGCTAAAATATGATGATAAATACATATACAATGGTTAGAATACAAAATAATTTGTTATGTCATCATTGACCTTTAAAAAATCGATAGTAAAAAATGTTTCGAAATTTATTTTTTTTGCTAGATAGAATCAAAATTATCCATTTTTCCGTTTACAATAGCATTATTACTTGAATTTGTATAACATATCGAAAAATTAGAGTAATTTACAATTTAATTCTTTGTAAATCGTCGTTTTTTATTTTTTACTGAAATATACCAAATATTTTGTTGCAGATCTCGTGAAAATGCCGAAAAATAATAATGCGGACGCCGTTAAGAACAGGTAAACACGAGCATGCTGTTCTACTTCGTTTGAGGATGAATAACCAGAAATAGAGGTATATTTTTTAAATTCGGTGTTTTAAAGAATCATTCATATGAAGAAAGCCCGGGAGACAAAATAAAATAAAAATGATAAGATTAATAGTCACATTGATGGATTGGCTAATAATCCTTTAAAAAAATACGGAGTTAATGAAGAATGTGCCCGAACTTTGGAAAGTTTGAAGGATATTTGCAACAAACTCCAAAAAGTGGATAAGAATTTGGTTGATACATCCAACAAATTGCGAAGGTAAGGTGAAAGTCTTCGAAAATTGAATAAGCAGTTGGAATTCGAGAAAAATCATGGAATGAGGAGGCTCTCAATTATAAGAGGGAGAAGGAACGTCTGGAGAAGACCCTTAAAGGGCGAACTGGTAATTATAACTTATTAAATTTCGATATGGCTACTTTTAGGTTCAGTATAGCGTTTTTGTCATTGTGAGAATCTGCGGTAGCTCGGAATGAAGCGAAAAATAATGAAAACTACGTTATAGTGGATCAGAATGATGTCGTGGAATGGATGCTGATGGAGGACGCTGTGGAAGAGGATAAACATTGAATTAATTTCTTTATGGTTTTATGGACGTTTATTTTCATATTTAAATCAGGTTATAATTTAATAAATAATTTCAATTTGTGTTTTTGATTAATAATTTATGTAATATGGTTACATTAGAATTATGTATTTTTATTTAATTAATATTATATTTGAATCAAGAAAATAAATAATTTACTTTATGACTTTTATGAACTTTTCTTGATATTAACGGTGACACCTATTCATTACACCTATTCATTTTTCTTTTTCTAAAAAAATAAGATTATAAAACGCATGTTTAATGCGCTCTGTTGCAAATGAATATTCTAGGCCATCACCCTTTTCGGGTTGTAGTGCAATTGATAACAAACAATTATCAGCAAATATAGAGCAACAACAGTAATAACACTTCAACAATATAATCCATAAGACGCAAAAAAAGTTTGGTAAATCGATTCAAACTTTTATTGATAGATAACATTTGAGTACAGTAAGAAAATGGAATTAGTGCGATAAATACACGCGAACAAATAATATAAAATGGTTGCCGTCGTCCATGTTTGTTTGTTTATTTATTTATGATTGGATTCGGGCGATTGTTGGGTCGAAGACAAATAGATGTTTTGTGATTAGGTATTCCTTTCGGCATTTTTGGGTTTCATATTAAAATATTATGTATCTCATTATTAGTAATACATGAAAAGGAAAAATGAGGGTCCAGTTATGGTAGGCTTAACAATAATATTCGCAAGAAATTATGGTTTATATAGAGTTTTAGATGAGGTTTACAGAGAGTTTAAAATAAGGTTTATAGAGAGTTTAAGATGTGGTCTAAAGAGAGTTTAAGACGAGGTCTGTAGAGTGTTTAAGCTGAGGTTTACAGAGAGTTTAAAATAAGGTTTATAGAGAGTTTAAGACGCTGTCTAAAGAGAGTTTAAGACGAGGTCTGTAGAGAGTTTATGATGAGGTTTACAGAGAATTTAAAATGAGGTTTATAGAGAGTTAAAGACGAGGTCTGTAGAGAGTTTAAGACGAGGTCTAAAGAGAGTTTAAAATTATGTTTACGGAGAGTTTAAAATAAGATTTATAGAGAGTTTAAGACGAGGTCTAAAAAGAGTTTAAGAAGAGGTCTGTAGATAGTTTAAGATGAGGTTTATAGAAAGTTGAATATTAGGTTTATAGAGAGTTTAAGATGACGATTCGAAATTAATTTCAAGAGTTCTCTGATCCTCCATTTCTCTGATCCTTGCGAATATCTACGTGCAAATCTGGTTTAAGTTGTCACGTTACTTGGTCAAACTCGTTATTAATTATCAAATGATTTGAAAATTTTGGCAAAATGTTAGATATAAGCGCAATTTTTGGTTCGCTGCTAAAGTATTTCATGAAAGTACACACGGAACCTTACAATGAACATTTTTCATTTAAAAATGCGAGAATTGGCTAATAACTGCTGTGATGACTACTATCAACCTCTAATCAAAACAAAAGTAAGAGAATCTGATTTTTAAATCACAAAGCATAAAAATGACAATATTGAAAACAAAAACCAAACAAATTGGACCATTTTTAGAACAAATGGACCAGTTTACAATACGCATTGAATGTTTGTTAAAAGCTGAAAGGAAAGACAAATTTGAATAAAAATATATATAATATACAAGTGTCAAAACTGTTGAAGCTGATGATTGTTTACACAATTGACGAAAAATCATATTTATTAGCATTTGGGATGATATAACACGAGACAATCGAAGAGGAGATGAGCACAAAAAATGTGTGAATCATCAATATTCAAATTATTTGTTCGATAAAAAAATGTGCGCCAAAAATAGTCAAATTGAGTGCACCGATGGGAAACAAGAAGCAGGGGCACACCCAATTGAAGTGCTTCATTCACTTTGAAAAAAATAAATATACAAAGGAATCATAACAATTAATCCGGAATTGAATCGATATGGTGTTGATGAGATCATAAAAATGTGATGATGATCGCATTTTTATTTGATTTTAATTATTAAGGGGTAATTAGGGGTTTGTAGTGGTATGTAGGAAACAGAGTCTACCAGTTATTGTTATGAAAGAAACAAGTACCTTTACTCTCGTTACGCAAAATATATTTACATCCTTTTTTCACGTTTTACTATAACTACAATCTTCACAAGACGTGAAACCGCCTGAATATCTCTCAACATGTGAAACCGACGGAACACCTTAAAAGCCATGAAACAGCCTGAAATCCTCACAAGACGTAAAACCGCCTGAATATCTCTCAAGATGTGAAACCGTCTGAAAACCTGAAAAGCCGGGAAACTATCGGTACTTTCAATGGAATGTTGTAATCAATTCAAGTTGACAACACCATCCAAATGCTGTAAAGTTATAATTATGTCGCATAAAAATATATTTAAGAATTTAAAGTACATGAGATATTGTAAGAGAAACATATCATGTTGTTTAATTGTTTCAAAAATTAATTTTTTACTTTCACGTGGATTATTATAAACGCCTAGCTCTTAAATTGTACAAAATCGTTATTTTCATTTGGCTAGCTAAAACAGATTTAAAGATAATGGCTGATACAGTAAATCCACCATTAAAGTAATCATAAAAACGCTGAAATTGTGACTTTCTCCAAATCCCTAGTCTACAGTAAAGTAATCCTCAAAAGGTTATCAAAGTCAATAGACGCTGCCGAGAAGTACCTCATGCATTGACTGAAATTCAAGCTTAAAAACGTGTCGAGACTTGACGAAAACTGCTCGAAAATCGACAAGATTTCCGTTTTATTCGTAGAATTGTAACTTGTGATGAAAAGTGGGTCTACTTCAGTAATCCGGACAGACAAAATCAATGGTTCCGGTCAAAATCCGGTCAAAAGGCGGAACCGGTAGCAAAATGTGATCATTTCTCAAAGAAGGCACTTCTGTGTGTTTGGTGGAACGCGTAATTTTACTACTACGTCGAGCTAGTTCCAAATGGTCGGACCATCGACGCAGACCTCTATTGCGCCCATCTTGGCGAGAAATATCCAGCATTGATCAATCGGAAGCGTCAACAAGACATTGCAAAACCGCACAGCGTCAGACAAACAAAGGAAAAGATAAAAAATCTCGACTTCATTGAACTTCTTCCACATTCAGCTTATAGTCCGGACCTTTCGCCATCTGATTATCCCCTTTTCCGATACATGGCACACTTTCTTCGTGGTCGTAGCTTCAATGACCTGACCAATGTCGGAAACCGGTGCCGCGAGTTTTTCGCCTTTAAGAACAAGGAGTGGCACCGCAGCGGGATCGAACATCTTGCCGATAGATGGGTTCAAAGCATAGAGTCAAATGGTCTTTACTTTGAAACCTAATTGTTTTTCATGTGTTGTAAAATTATGTTTAAATTTTTAATAAAAAAATTGGAAAAAAAGTTTTGGTTCACCCTAATGTAAATAGGTAGACCAACCATCCAATATCAATCCATTCACTTATATCGATATATTTGTACCTGTATATAAGAAATGTACTACTACCCTATTTTACCGTTTTATTGGATTTCGTTCGTACACTATTTCGCATGTGGTGGGGGGAGAGATAGGTTTCTCTCATTTCGTGTCTAATGTCTTCACACACTCTTCTGTCACCAGAATATTTAATGAAAACAATTCTACTCAAAATAAAAGTTGGAATAGTTTATTGACTAATCGATAACAAACTTTTGGATACATTAACTATCAAAACAATCAAAACCTATAACAATAAAAAGCATATATATCTAACAAGGTTAGCACATTAAAGACATTTGAATCTATGAAATAAAAATTCCATAACACTATCCAAATCTTGGCTTAAAGCTCTTCTAAATCCGTTTAAAATAACATCATCCGAAATTCTATAAAAACTGTTGGATACCCAATATGTCACTGTTGCGTACAACGGTCTCTTTCGGTTCCCATTTCTAGTGAAAGTTGCTTGGCTCAAATCGGCCATCCAAGATTCGCAGCAGCTCCTTAATCTCTCCTTAAATGGTTTGTTCAGAGCAACGTCCAATGGTTGAAGATACTTAGTCAGTCCACCCGGTATAACTGCTAACGTGCACAGCTGATTAAGCTTCTCTAGTACTATCGGTTCTAGATGACCATGAGCCTAATCCATTATAAAAATCCATTTTTCTGATCAGGATTTTTAGAAAAAATTGGTCTCTAAATTTTATCGATCCAATCCTTCATTTTCTCACCTTTCTTATTTGCTCTTACGACCACTGATGAAGGGATCTTCTCCTTGGGCACCTTTTTCACTTAAATATGACATAAGACAGAAGCACGTATTCTTCCTAATCCACCTTATCCCCTGAGCCCCAACTTTCTTCCAATAGCTTCAGGCAAAGTAGAATAGTGTCAGATAAGCATGCTCCATATTTGTCATCCTTCCTTGTTAAGTTTTAATAAGATATCTCATCTTTATTCATCCCCCAAGTTATTACCATTTCATTAGTTTAAAATTTAAGTTAAATGTAGCCATATATTCATTTTTAAATTCTTGTATTCCTTGTATAATGATAAACATAAGAGCAACAACAACAAACAACCATCCCCCCCCTTCTCCCATCGGAGGAGGAGAAATTCTTCACTACTTTTGTGCATAACAACTTCTGTTATATTTTCTCTTTTGATCGAAATGATCGAAACAAAACCGTCTGCGTCGAGGAATCCAATGAAACGGTAAAATAGGGTAATCAACTGTTGTCATCTATACAACACTTCGGCATGCGGCGATGAGGATGAGATTCGAACTCACTCGGAAAATCCCCAATTGATTAGCCACAAGTGTTCAAAGCAACCTTAAAAAGATCTTATTATCAAAATATAAGAAATTGAAAATTCAATTTCAACATTTTTCAAATATTTTCAATGATCTCAAAGAGATCATGAAGCAAATATTCAATTTATGTTAATAATTTATAGTCGTCGCCAAATTCGATTACCACCGCAAAATGTGGCGCACTTTTTTAAATATTATTTTTTCATTTAATTTTTATGATTATAATTATTTTCCACAATTATTCCACTATTTAAACAACATCTATAACATATTCTTCTATTTATTTAAGCTATAACAGTATAGAACGAGCATAAACAAGGAAATAATCTTAAAAATTTAAAGAAAAAATAATATTTGAAAAGTGCGCCACATTTTGCGGAGGTAATCGCATTTGGCGACGACTATATCTGTTTTTCATTATATTTCTTCAAAATTTCAAGATTAAACATTACTCCTTGTAACACTAGAAATCGAAAAAAAAACTGTCGCCATCTATAAAGCAGTGATGATAAGAATGAGATACGAACTCACCCGAGAAAACCCCAATGGATTTGATGAGCAGGATGAGAGAGTTAGCCTCAACACGCCAAATCGAAATGAATAATTTTCAATATTTAAACGTTTATTACAAATTTACACGTATTATTTTCATATAACTTGACATCTCATTGTTACTATTCCACCTTAAACTATCTAAAACCATCCGCTTCTTTCCGCAATTTGCAACGAGAGAATCTTTTCTGAGCCCCCAACTTAACCATTCAATTTGGTGTGCCTCAACAACAAGAGGGTTAAACAGGTTCTAATTATGAATCAATTCTTATATCTTATAATTGTACCTGTTATTAATAAATCTATAATTCATTAACTGTCGTAATGCTTCTATTTATCTGTCCTATAAGTCTCAAATAAATTGATCAAGTATACTTGATGACATTCTCAAAAAACCAGAAAGCTGATAAACTTTTGAGCGCTACTCTAGTCATTTTTTTTCAAAGGGAGTTGTTCATTTTCCTCTTCGATGACTGAGGTCGGCGAAGCTTTTGATGAGCAAAACTGACCATTTGTCAGGTACAAACATCCGGCTTGAGCCTCAAATTAAGCGCAAGGGTAGCTTGGGTTTGAAATGGATTTAGGTTTTTTCAGTAACACCAACTCAATCGAAATCTCTCGTCGAGCTGATAACGGAATCAATATTCCCTTTTTAAAATTTTTCCTCTGACCTTGTTGATCAACAATGAGTTTCATCCGAAGCGCTCATTTCAAAAATGTTTATAATTTTTTAAGTTAATGACATAATTTTTAAGAAGTACAGAATTACGCTATTCAACTGCATTTTTAAACCCCTTTTCAAGGAAATTCTTCTTGAAAAGTACTCCTATTGTATGCAATCAAACCAGAATGAAATATTTTATTAAAAAAATAAATAACGAAATATACATTTTAGGCAACGTTTTCCCTTCTTCTCAGCTTTCTGACCAATTCATACCTTCGGAACATGGATGGTGGAGGCATCTGAATCACATTTTATTACCATTTTATTAGCATTTCAAATACTATAATTACCCGAAACGATTGAATCGATATCTCGTTTTGTTCCAATAATTGGATTTGCTTTTCAATTTGCTGAAAAATGTTCTCTTTATTAAAATCATGGGAGGTTCTTTGTATGATTACTGAGTTTTTAGGTTTTTCGGTAGTTAACATGGGTGCGATGGGCGTTTTGGAATTCGGAATTTAATTAAATATGTCATTTAATTAAATTAAAAATTCGAAAAAAAGAAATCCGGAACCCGGAACGTGGAATTCGGTAATCCGCCGGTATCTTGATGTTTTTATGAAAAGTGAATTTTCGAAATTCGAAATTAATATATAAAATTTTTGAATCTCGGAATCCAGAACGCGAAAGCGCAAAATGGCGAGAATACGGAACGAGTAGATTTGATTTTGTGATTTTTAAACCTGCGCTCAAATTTTTAAGTATTTATAAGGAAACATTTTTACTAAAATTTATGTAAAAACTATGTAAAATATAAATATTTTTCTATAAAGTTTTATTTCAGCATGCAGTCTGATTGAAATGTTCTCTTCATAAATGACCAAAGCACAAATATCTTCATGAAATGATTTCTTATTTCAACGAAGTTGATTTAATTATGCATAAATGAGAAACTTTCAATGCTTAATTTGGTTAACCATGATTTTTTCAAATTTTTTTAACGGATTCCTGTTGGATACCTAATTAATTAATGCGAGATCCTTTTGAATTTTTAAATTATATGGATTTTAACTGGTTTTCGATGTAACTAAGTTCTTGAAGAAAATAATATCTTAAAGAAAACTGTATCCATGAATGTTTGTGATATTAGGATATTTTATAGAGCAAATTATGAATAATCGAATAGTATTTAGCTTCTGCCTTTTAGAGAGTAAGAGCTTTAGAGAGTTTAGAGAGTTAGAGAGTTTTAGAGAGAGAGAGTAAACAACTTTTAGAGATATTATTGATTTTATAAAACATACTTCATAGGCCCTAAATGCTTAAAATTACTTGAATTGGTGATTTTCTTTTTGTTTTCGAATAGTATATATCAGAATTAACTTCCTGGTCTGATATGCTATTTCAATATTATTTTAACGTGTATATGGCGCAAATAGGAGCATCATATTCGTCTTATGTAAACAGAAATATCTCTAAAAGATTTTTTAATACAGACAGAAGCTATACACCATTCGATTCGTCATAATTTGCTCTATAACATATCCTAATACAAAAAATATTCATCGATACAGTTTTCTTTAAGATCTTCTTTTCTTCAAGAATTTAGTTACAGTGCAAAAATTTTAAAAATCATATAATTTCAAAATTTAAAAGGATCTGGGTTAATTAATTTTTGTATCCAGCATGAATCCGTCAAAAAATATTTAAAAAAAAAAAACAATTTTTAACACCGCGAAATTAAGCATTGAATTAAGCATTGCTCATTAATACATAATTTGATCAACTTTCTTGATCATTCAGCAAAAATATTCGTACTTTGGTCATTTCTGAATCGAACATTTTAACATTTTTTCAATCAACATGCATCATGCTTACTGAGCTCATTCTATTACCATACAAGTTAGTTTGAAGTAGTTATTAATTACTAATTAATTATCTCATTTAAGCTTATAAAATTATATACACTAGCTGACAAAAGTTTTGTCACAAATGTTTTCTCGGGTTTAACTTTTTTGTGACTTGACCAAATTGGCTGATTTTTTGATATGATAGATTCATATGGTTGTAGATTATTTTACAAATTCCCGCTTGTGATTACGATGATCCGTTTTACAGTGACAAGCGTTTATCGTAAAACGCGTAGCTCAAAGATATTACGCACTTTTATTGCGCTGCATTTTTTAATAATTTTTAAAGTTCAATTATTTTTTTTTCATAATTTATTGAAAATAGCAGTAATTAGCAACATTTTAGAGATGAATCCACGTAAAGAAACTGCAATAACATTTTAAACATTGATTCACATAAAATATCAAAAAATCAGCCAATTTGGACAAGTAACAAAAAGTTAAACCCGAAAAAACATTTGTGACAAAACTTTTGTCAGCTAGTGTAATTCGTCTGACTTTGTATTGTTTCGGTTATGTAAATATTCTATCTTCCTTCCATTTGAAGCAATCAATTTCCATGCCATATGAATTCTCTAGGTTCGCTACTTTAATTTTTATATTAAATCTTTGCCTTTAATTTTAAAGAATCTTAAATTTATCTATTAGCTACAACAGAGACATTAATTTCTTTTGGAGAATACAGACTCTTCTTGAACACGTTTCCATAATAGAATCTTTAATAAAAAATATATAAAAAATAATACATCGAAACACTGTTCGCCTGGCTTATAATCCTTCCAAATCTCCTTGACGCGCTCCTAAAAAAACAATAATTGAAAAATAACTAGTTAATTAACAAAACCTGTAGGTGCAATTCCAATCTTGACAAAAAGTGCGGAGGTGAGCAATCAAACTTCGGCAGTCTCCTGTATGGCGAATTTACCAGCAAAAGCCTTAACAATAATATTGTTGGAGGTGCACATTCCAACGAAACCTAGTTTTGCTCTGCATTTTGCGACAGTCTTCATCTTTCTTCGACCAAATTTCATCAATACGCTTGAGGACACGCGTGGATAGTGTTGGACTCAATTGTGGCTGGAATTATATTGGCTGAGTTGGATGATCACTTAAATTTATCACAAATAAGGAGAGAAAGAAATATAAAATCAAGATAATTTATGAAGTTGGAGCTCACACATAAGTATAATAAGGAGGTCATTTTTTGAATCTAAAAGGTTTGGAACAGAAAAAAGGGAGAGGTTTAAGTGGGTTAAAAAAGGTTCAAAATTACCAACCTCAAAATTAATATAGAAAAAAGTAAAAAAAAAATTAGTAAGAGTGAAAGTAAGTGAGAGGGAACATGTCTTAAAAATCTAAAGGGATAGATATTTCAGGGATATTTTCCCTGTAAGACTTAAGTTTTAATTAATGATTAACTTTCAAATGGGAATCTATTTAAAAAAAAGAATGGAAAATCATGTGCAGTCGTGAATTTCTAAATATTTTTAAAAGGCAAGTAAATGTAATGCCTCAATTTATATGTTATTAATACGTGGCAGTTAGTGAGACACATTTAAATATTGACAAAATGTTCATTCAAAAAATATAATTAATGACAAACCTTTCGGCAATTATTCAATGGTTTCGCGATGGCTTTTCTTTCGTCGGCCGATAATCGGAGCAATATGTTGCGTGTGCGAGCCATCTCTACCCAACAATCACTATCAGTTCCAATTGCGTCCTTCCAGATTAGCTCAACCCTTAAAAACAAAAATAGATTATATTTCTCGCCAATCAAACTTCGATCTGATGGGCTGTGGAAGACGGCTGGTGATCGGCGGCAGCTCGCATGGAACTCGCTCATTCTGCTTCTCAATGAAATCCGCCATTCTATGATTGAATGCATCAACCTCGAGCTTCTAAATATAGAATGGAATGAGAGAAGGATTGAGAAGATGAAGCAGACCTTAGAAATACCGCGACCTTGCAGTTTATAAACAAATAAACAGATAAATATGGATATTTGTAAAAGTGCGCTCATTGCGCGTCTCGTCTCGCCTTTTATCCAGTTTCGATTATTTGCTGCTGGTTTCGCTGAAAATAAATATTATTTAATCGGATAGAATATCGCACAATTTCTCAATTACACGACCCCCTGGTGTTTCAATTTTCTGCGCACGCCCACAAATTGATGATGGTCATGCTAGTTACAACAAGTTTTCTTGTTTTTGTTGTTGTTATTGTTGTTAGAACAACAAATGGAAGAAACAAACAGTTTCAGGAAAAGAAAATTCAACATTAAAATGATAGTAAAATTATCTTGCAAGGAGTGAATCGGAAATTAGTAATTGGAATTTAAAAAAAGAAGAAATGATAATGTAAGAAACATTCTTTATGGAAACAAATTGTTATTAGGTTGTTCACTACATGTCATTTGATGACACTTTGTAAATTATAGAAGAATGATTATTATACGTTTCAGAGGTCGATGCCTAATGGAAGAGCAAAAAAATAATGGAAGAGCAAAAATGGAAGAGCTAATGGAAGAGCAAAAAAAAAAGAAAAATATAGGATCTTGTTTGGACGGCCACATCGCAAAAAATCACTTTTCCATCTATTCCTGTTAAACATATGTTATCCCATTTTTTGAGACAACACACATGGATGAGATACAAAAGAGTAGCCCTCCAAACGAGAATCTCATTTTATTCTAATATTTTTCATCTTCCATTAGGCACCGATCTCAGAAATCGACAATGCATGTACAATTGAACATATAAATTTTCGTATTTTTAAATATTTGCTCTGAGTTTTCACGTAAATACGTAAACTTGGTATTTATGTAAAGAGAGATATAGTGTATTTCAAAATAGTTGACGACGCAATCACGCTGCAAATGCGGCATACTAATTAAAATTCATTTTCAAATCGATTATTTTAATAATTTTTAATTAATAAACGTGAAATATAAGCAATAATAATTGAAAAATGTCACAAAAATAAAATAAAATAATCGATTTGAAAATGATTTTGAATTAGTATGCCGTATTTGCAGCGTGATTGCGTCGTCAACTATTTTGAAATACACTATACACATAAACGCCCACTGAAACGCCAATAAAACGAGCTCAGAAAACGTGAAAAATATTAGATTCAAAATATTAGATTTTAAAAATATTAAAATCTAATATTTTAACAATTTTAGTTTAAGGAAAAGATGACCGACTGGAATAGACAATATTTGTGTAAAGTACATGTGCAAGTTGTAAGACAAGAAATATTAGGGGCGAACCAAAATTTTTTATATTAGGGCGAACCAAAATTGTTTCCGATTTTTTAATAAAAACTTAAACATAATTTTACAACACATGAAAAACAGTTAGGTTTCAAAGTAAAGACTATTTGACTCAATAGCTTGAACCCATCTATCGGCAAGTTGTTCGATCCCGCTTCGGTACCACTCCTTGATCTTAGAGGCGAAATACTCGCGGCACCCGTTTTCGACATCGGCCAGCTCATTGAAGCTACGATCACGAAGAAAGTGTGCCATGGATCGGAAAAGGTGATAATCAGATCTTATGTGAAGGCTGTTTGCCGTTGACGTGCGCAGAAGAGTAATTTAATGTTGCCATAATAATTAGTTATTTAGTGTCACGTGGATTTTAATAGGATTTTATTGTGGAAGAGGATTAGGCACCGATCTCTGAAAAGGACAATAATAGTTTCAAATTTGCAAAATTCGGCGCGCGTCTGGACAAGTTTCTACGAAAAAGCGTTGAGCAAGATGCTATACACCTATTTAAAATGAAAATTAGCCGCTTAATTTTATGATAAGTCATTTTAGCGTCGGCTTGAGATTTTGATGAGACTTCTCTGGTGCACGTCATAACGTTTTCTTAAATTCTGCGTGAACTATTTAGATATAGTCGTCGCCAAATGCGATTACCGCCGCAAAGTGTGGCGCACTTTTTTAAATATTATTTTTTCATTTAATTTTTATGGATATTATTATTTTCCACATTTATTCCACGATTGAAACAACATCTAAAACATATTCTTCAATTCATTTAAGCAAAAACAGTATAGAACGAGGATAAACAAGAAAATAATCATAAAAGTTAAATGAAAAAATAATATTTAAAAAGTGCGCCACACTTTGCGGTGGTAATCGCATTTGGCGACGACTATAATTTTAAAGCGGATTGTAGTTATTTTAAGAAAAATATATAATATTTTAAGTAATAAGTTCGTAAAGTTTTAATATTATGTTTTGTTTCACAACAATTTTCTTGTTGTTTGGCAATGTTTATATATTTATCTGATAGCGATTTTTCTGCTTTACAAAGTATTTAGTTTATTTATATTTTTATTTTTATCTGTATTTTATTTTATTTTTTTTAAATTTATTTTTTTAAATTTATTTTTATCTGTATTTTAGTTTATTCGGAATGTTTAAATTTTCGTCATTTTTCAGGCTGAGAAATTAGCTATCCAGGAGGCAAAAATCAGCAGCTCTTCTTCGCTTTTCATCAAATGAAAAAAGCAGCCGAAATCGCTCGGGAAATATGCAGTTCGCAAAATTCAAAAATGGCGACTTTAATCTTGAAGACACGCCTCGAAACGGACGAATTAGACGAAGAGCATCTGAAGGAACCGTGGTCGCCAAACAACGTAAAAATTATTTTTGTCCAAGAGCTGTCAAGAAAGATTGGCAATATTTGCCAATCTTTCTATTGGCTTAAAATTAAAAAAAAAACTATTATTCGCTGAACTGCAGTTCTGCAGTAAATGGAAACCTAAAGAATTGTAAGAATAAATATGGCAGATTAATAGTTTAGAAGTCAGATTATTTTAGTTGTCCATGCAACTTCATCTAACTTTTGTTATTAAAATAATATTTTAATTATGAAAATTATTAAAATTCTAAAAAAAGTATCGAACGGTGTTGGTAGCTTATACTGCTGTGTACGCCTAATTAAGAAGAGTTTAATTATGTTCAATGCAAAATTGGAGTGAAAATAAAAACAAATTCAAAATATATAAACAAACTATCATAAAATATAGGAAAATTAAGGAAAATGGCTTACAATTACATCAATCAAGAATGAAAAAAAAACAAACTAGTTCTGCAAACTCTCAATTACCAATTAATTTAATACCTAATAATTTCTAGCCATAGGTTTAGGTAACCAATATATGATTAACGCCTGGTCATATTGATGATTGAAAGGTAAATGATGGATGGTTAGATTATCGAACATAATAATACAATTAATATATCATTTAAATTTGAAATTTCTAGTTAAAATCAAGTCGATTTTAATAACAGAGTTTTTTGTTGTGATTCGATTCAACAACGAGTCGAATTACGTCACATCGGTTTGAACTGCTATTCAGAATTGTTATTTCAAATATTTGGAAAATATTCGCCGAAAAAATGGTGTTTGAACATTTCCAAAACAGCTATGATTGTTTTATTGGTTTTGGTGATGATTATTGGTAATTAAGGCCTTTATTGCATCGAATACTTGAGTTTTGGAGTTTTAGTCGAAGTTCGCTGTCGACGTCATTTGACGAATCCCCAGTTTTATGCATTTGTTTAAATGAAATATTAGATTGGACATTTAAAAATATAGTCGTCGCCAAATGCGATTACCGCCGCAAAGTGTGGCGCACTTTTTCTAAATATTATTTTTTCATTTAATTTTCATAATTATGTTCTTGTTTAGGCTCGTTCTATACTGTTTTTGCTTAAATAAATTGAAGAATATGTTTTAGATGTTGTTTCAATCGTGGATTAATGTGGAAATAATAAAAATCATAAAAATTAGATGAAAAAATAATATTTAAAAAAGTGCGCCACACTTTGCGGCGGTAATCGCATTTGGCGACGACTATAAATAATTTAGTGGATGCTTGAAACTATGTAAAATTATTAGGAAGGTATGGAAAATACAGTGCTGGCCATAAATATATGAACAAATGGTTTTTTGAGCATAACTTTTATCATATTGATCCGATCAGTCTGAAACTTTCACGGTAAATGAATAACACTGTTACGCAATAATGCAAAAAAGCAAATTGCATTATCATTATTTTTTGAAAATTTGAAATTTTTCGTTTTTTTGTTTAAATTAAATTTTTGACCATTTTGGAGTTTGGTGTTTAATTTTTTTCCAGCATTTTTCATAGTTACCAGAATAGTTAGAAATTGATTTTTAGACATGGATAGAGCTATAGGTGCCAAAAACGTGTATCTTGACATCAAAAAAAACCGTTGTAAGAACGAGACCTAAAAGATAGAGCTCTTGCGGAGCAGTTTCAAATAGCTAAATCCACGGTTTTCTCAATTATCAGAAAATTCAACGAGCAAGTAACATTAAAAATTTTTTATTTGTTAGAATGAATAATTTAAAAAATCTATGTTGGCTCTAAACCGCCTGGGAGGATTCGTGGAACCACCCACAACATGGATCATAAGATCATACAGAGAGGACCCTAGGAGAAACTCATTGGGCGTCCAACTGGCCGTAAATTCTCTCACAGATCCAGCATTATCTAGAAGAGCCATCAGAAGACGTCTCAAAGCTGAAGGACTCCAGGAACGCGGTCCAGTTCGTTAACCACTCATTAGTGAGAAAAACCGGAAAGCTAGAGTTGCATGGGCACGAGCTCATCTCAACGGAAGTCGTCAGGATTGGGAAAACACATCGGGTCCGACGTATCCAAGTTCACCAGTTCGGAAGTGATGGAAATGTATGAATTCAACGCCCGGTTGGGACCAGGTACTCCCCTCAGTATCAGCTTCCAACCTGCATGGTGTGGGGATGCTTCTAGTAAGCCAATGCTATGGGACCGCTGAGTCGTATTCATGGGATAATGGATCGATTCCAATACGAAGACATTCTGGAGAACACAATGATACCATGGGCACTGGCAAATGTGGGTCGTGGGTGTGCTCGATTGGCCCAGTCAGTCTCTCGACCTGAATACGATCGAGCACATGTGGGAGGAAACGGACAGACGAACCAAAGGTCTCCGGTCTTCGAACGTCGACCAGCTCAATTGGAAGCTGCATGGAAGTCTATTCCACTCTCGGTTGTGCACAACCTTCTTGACTCGATGTCGAGAAGATATCAGGCGGTTATTAATGGAAAATGCTTTGCAACTAAGTATTGAACTTGTTTATCATTATCTCACCAATTTCATTTAGGAATTTGGCATGTTTCCTTCTGTACTTGTTAATGACGGGTTTTTGCGATTTTCGCGTTTTTCGAAAAAATGGTTATTTTTTCATCTATTTTTGAATAGATTGTCTTATTTTTGCCAGAACAATGAAAATTACCGTTAAAACAATGTGACAAAATTTCAGACTGATCGAATGAATATGAAAAAAAGTGTATGCTCAAAAAACCATTTATCTTTATGGCCAGCACTGTAATCTTTTGCGTCATTAATTTATACAGAAATCGACGGAAAATAGAGCAAAACATGTAAGCTCAAATAAAAATGAAAACTTTAGCGAAAAAAAAAGAAACTTTTAGCTTAATAGAGTGCTTCAGTCATCTACAGTAGCCGTATGCTTATTTATCTGTAAAACGGTGATGGAAAATTATTGTTAATCTATATTTTCAAGTAAATTATATATGTTTTTCAATACAATTTTTAATTCAAACATTATTTCGTGCATTTACTTGATTAAATTTATTTAAAATAAATGATTTTCCAATGATTTCCCATTATCATTTAACGGATAAATACTTTCATGCATGCGAGCTCAGTTTATAGAAGAAGACAAGAACAATTCCAGCATTCATAGACAGGTGTAAGAAACTTTCTTCCCTCATGAAAGAGAGGATTTTTCAGTCAATTCGGGGAAGTCTCGATATTTCCTCTAATTAATATATTATTAAGTACCTAATTTTATTTTGTTTAGTAGCTCTTATATGTAAATTCTATGTATCTAGTTTTTATTCAAAATTTGCCTTCCTCTGCCATATTTATTACAATTTCCTTAGGTTCCCACTTAATCGGGTAATTGATTGTTTTAAATTTTCCCTATCCCCTTTCTTATTACCATCTGTTTTTCCTTCTTTGAACATTTTAATTTAACTTTATCTACATTATTTAAATTCTGCTAAACTTTTTCTTTTTTTTTTAATTGTCTGGTTTTTGTTAGTTTTTTTAACAAACCCCTACGGTTTCTTTTTTGTATGTTTTTTGTGGTATTTTAACATTACTTTTCTTTTCACGTGTCTAGTACGCGTATTTTAAATAAATAAATTAGTCCACTACACGCCACATGATCTTCATTTCTGTTTCTACATGTAATTCGGGCTCAAAATCTTAAAGAGATGACGATCCACTGAAAATGAAATTTATCTAAATTCAATTGGTATATATATTTAACGATAACGATTCGAATTCGGTTGAGACGATGCAATATTCCATTAAATAAATTTATATTATATTTTCATAAATTCCTCAGTAGACTTCTTTATTTCACATTTATGCCTTAACTAAACTATAAACCTTTAACGTTTCAATCACAAATCGAAAGGAGCCAAAACCGTTTCTGAAGTTTCTGTTGAAATTCGAATAGTCAGGAAAATGGAATTACGATAACAATGAAATTTTCGGAACAAATTGTAGCGACAATATTATAAGAAACTAGGAGCTCAGTAAAATATTAAATATAATATATTGCAAAAGAGATACAAACTTATTACCCAGATAAACTTCTTTAAAGATATGCTACGAACTTACTACCCAGAATATTTTGTTCAGAGAAATTTCTACGAACTTATTACCCAGATTACTCAGTTCCATGAAACGCTAAAAACATATTCATCAGCTTATTTTGTTCAAAGGAATGCTACGAAATTATTACCCAGACTACTCAGTTCCATGAAACGCTAAAAAACTTATTCACCAGCGGCGTATTTTTTTTAAAGAAATTCGACTAACTTAATACCCATTTTATTGTATCCAAAAAAACGCTATGAACTTAATACCCAGATTACTCAGTTTCCTGAAAAGCGACAAACTTATTCACCATTTTATTTTATCCAAAAAATCGATACATTATACAGTTTAATTTGTTCAAATGAACGCTACGAACTTACTACTCAGATACCTCCATTTCAAGAAACTCTAAAAATTATACACCATATTATTTTTCCAACGAAACGCGACAAACTTATTCACCAGCTTAATTTGTTCAAGGAAATGTTACGAACTTATTACCCGGATTATTTTGTTACAAGAAACCTTATCAAATTATTCCCCATTTTATTGTGTCAAAACACAGGAAAATGCACGTTAACCGGCGTATGACCGGTTTAACATAGGTTTTTCTCCGGTTTGAAATTCATTGCACTAGAAACCGACGACGAGAGTAATTTGGCACAAACGTTCGGTTAACGGACCGTCCCCCGTTTTCCTGTGAAAAAAAAACGATACGAACTTAATACCCAGATTACACAGTTCCATGAAACGCTACAAATATATTCTATTTTGAGCTTTTGAGCTAACGAAATGTTACGAAAGAAATGTTACGATCCTATTACCCAGATTATTTTGTTGCAGGAAACGCTACAAGTTTGTTTATTTTTAAACGGTACAAAGGTATTCTCCAGAATTAAAAACTAATTTGAAAACTTAAAAAGCTTTACTGATCTTGACGTTTCCAAGAACGACACGTGGCTCTATTTACGACTCATTTGCTCTCATAGATACGATACGTGCAAATCTTCACTGCGCTTCTACCAGGTTTTCTTGATCATGACTGTTTTAATTCATGTAACGTATTTGTTGTAATAAAATTTTAAAATTTTAAGAGAGGTTTTTGAGCAAAACACAAAGGTTTGTTCCTTTTAGTGCGATACCGCAAAATAATAATAAAATTATTGAAAGTATTCATCAGACATGAAAAAAGCTATAATTGAAGTTGTACGAGTACCAATATGATTCACAATAAAGTTAATGTAATGATAATTAAAACTGTCTTTGCTATTTGCCTAATAATTCCAATAGAAATTTCGCTTTCAATGCTGATTCATCAAATATTTGGTTCATAAAAATTCCAAGAATGCCTATTCTATAAACCGTACAGCTCTATAATCAGATAAATATCGCAAACAACTGTCATAAATAGAAATTCAATCTAAAAATGAGAAAATGTGTGAAAATAAAAAATGGAACGCCG
This sequence comes from Caenorhabditis plicata, assembly GCA_963931815.1. Lineage (NCBI taxonomy): Eukaryota > Metazoa > Nematoda > Chromadorea > Rhabditida > Rhabditidae > Caenorhabditis > Caenorhabditis plicata. The sequence continues at coordinate 11,748,246 of OZ007491.1, read as the reverse complement.
AGGACATCAGCAGTAAAAAAGAACATCAATCTCGGTAAAAAAAACTGAATCATGGAAGTCTTCTATTGGATCTTGAAATCAAATGTGGACATGAATTGAAAAGAGAAACAAGGGAAAAGGACAAATAGAAACAACTTATTGATGTTGAAAGTTAGAAATTTGGCAGCCAGCGATTAGCATCAGCAAACTAATCGCTTCATTCAATCAAGAAATACTCGAATAGACTTTTATTAGGGTTGAATGGTTTAGAAGCATGTAAATTGGTCAGTCGCAAGAATTTCCAATACAAATGAATTCGTATTAATAATTAATTTAGAATTAATCAGTTTTCTTTTATGTTTTGACAAATCCTCCAACTTTAACTTTTTGTCGGTCGCCTTTTGCTTTTTAACCGAATTAGACGCGAATTGGGTTAATTAATTCGTGCAGGGGAATAATTGAGATTATCGGTGTGAGAATATTAACAAAGATTTTTATTGTCTATGAGATGTTCGTTTCGATATTATTAGGATGATATTTTATAGTTTTTTTTAGTGAAATTGTACGCTAAACGGCTCGTTCAAGTCTCGCCAAGAAGCGTGAAAATTCTGCAAATTCGGCCAAGTCTTGTCTAAGAGACCAACTAGAACCCTGATTTATTTTAGACCTAACATATAATTTATACTGGAGGCAAACCACCCGCGCTAGTGAAATATCGGGTAATTCCTAGCTTTGACTTCACAATCCAGTTCACCGATGAATTGCGGATCTTCATATCATTTGACAGCTTCTTAATGCTCCTTTCCGGACTCATCCGGACGTTCGTAACAGTTTCTGGCTTAGTGACGGGAATAGGTCCTCCTTAAATTGAGCCACGCTCCTCCAATTATTTGATGCGGTTGTATACTGTTCACTTGGCAGCTCTAAGACGTTCAAGAAATGTAGTGCAATTATTGAGGCGCGGTGCACACTAGTCTTTGCATACTAGTCATGAAAGAAAACCGATTAACTTCATACTTGACACATATGATAACAGTGACATTTTGATAAAAATATTTAAATAAAAAAATAAAAATATTTCTTTTTACTTTTTGCTTCCTTCCTAGCCTTCATCCGCTCTACTCTCAACTTCTTTTCCAACCTGACTTCGCCTACTTTCTTCATTTTATTATAAAATATAAATTATAATATACCTAGAAAATGGAATCTTCTATTTCTGAGCTGTTTGAGTCTTCCTTATGTGAGTTGGGTTCATTGGTGTTATTGTTAGTCATCCTGAATGATCATATATTAAATATTATATAAAAGAATTTCGTGCAACTATCATAATAAGGAATTTTTGTAAGAACAATTATAAATCAATATTGCACAAAACTGTTAGCATAAAAGTTTTCGTGAAAGGTATCTATCGATAGAGAATTTTTTGCTTAACATTATGATATGTGTTTCACAAGAAGTATGACACGTTAAGGCAGAAAAATCTTGCATTTTTACGTAAATTGTTTATGAAGAATATAAAGCCCTTGAAAATAAAAACCTGTATTGTGTCATATATTAAAAGATTTCCCATATTTTTCTCCATATTGTTATAGCAATAAAAATTTAAAACTCAGACTGTTTATTAAAAAAAACAATAAAAACAGTTTTATTAAAAAAAATGATGGACTACAAATATTTCGTGAGCTCACGCGTGAGAGTTTGGTCATTCTAATAAAAACTATGCCGCTTTATTTTAATTGAATCGGACAAAAATCAACTAATTCAATTTGATGTGATATTTAAAAAATATTGCACCAAAAACGCCCGTCAGTTATTGCAGATCTCTCCTTCTCTTTGGAATTTTATAATATTGAGCAGTGGAATATTTGTTTCAAAAGGATTTATTTGAACAAAAAACAATAATCAATTAATCAATTATGTATTCGCCGTTACTGTTTACGACTTTCTCCCACCTCTCGATCAATTTGTTGATGCCGTTCCGCCAAAAATCTCCCGGTCTGGTGTCGAAGAAGTTGTTGAGCCAGTTTTTGAGGTCTTCTTCGCCATCGAAGGTGACACCCCTCATTTGGTTTGATAGAGAGCAGAAAATTGATAATCGGAGGGCCTAAGGTCTGAAGAGTACGGTGGATGCTGAAGAACCTCTCATTCGAGCTCTTGGAGGGCGGTTTTGACGACTTGACGACTTGTGCAAAATGCTGCCTGACGTTGTCGTGGAGCAAGATGACTTGGCCTTGGCGATCGGATCTTTTCAGTCGAATACCCTCATTTACAGGGCTCAGCTGGGCAACATAGAGCTCCTTCTTGACCGTCGCGTTTCTGACAAGCATTTTCCAGCGCAGCAAGCTTTCCAAGTTCCACCAAACTCAAATCATGATCTTTTTTGAGTGAAAATCTTGCTTTTGGAGTATCTCCTGGATCCATCCACTCCTTTCTTGGCTTCAGTTTGACATACAGGTACCATTTTTAATCTTCGGTACAAAAATCGCTATTTGTGACCGGACATTGTTCGATGGCGAGCGAAATGTTGAGCTGCGATTTGAAGCCGATTTTCTTTGTTTCGTTCATTGAGCTCATGAGGTATCCAGGCCCCGAGGTTTTCGGCAAATTCCATCGAATGAAGATGATTAAGAATTGCCTTTTTATCACTGTCCATTTTTTTGGCCAGTTCATGACTTCTTCTTCAATATTGCTTTCAGATGTTCTTCGTCTAATTACGCAGGTCGTCCGTTTCGAGGCGTGTCTTCAAGATTAAAGTCGTCTTTTTTGAACTTTGCGAACTATTTTTTGCTGTAGACACGCTTAAGACACCTTATCCATAAACACGACATATTTCGGCTTCGGGTGTTTTTTTCTTTCGATGAAAAGCGAAGAGCAGCAGGTGTCGAAAATGCTGATTTTCGTCTCGTGGATAGTTAATTTCTAAGCCTGAAAAATAATGAAAATTTCAAATTACAGAACAAACTAAAAAAATACAGCTTTGTAAATCAGAAAAAGCGCTATCAGATAAATATATCCACTTTGCCAATAAACAAGAAAATTGTTGTGAAACAAAAAATAATATAAAAGCTCTACGAAATTACTCCTCAATATATATGATATGTTTTTTCTTAAAATAACCACAATCCGCTTAAAAATTATCTAAAAATTTCACGCAGAATTTAATTAAACGTTATTGAATCTTGTTTGAATAATAAAACGTTTTATAGGTGTGACCATCTTAATATTCACCATATACAGTCCGTTTCAATACCTTACAAGGGAAGTGTTTTAGGTCTCCATCTCAGATTTTGATAAAACTTTGCAGATAGATTCCTTATGGCTTGATTAGTATACTGTCAAAAAATTAGGACCTACAAAACGGTTTAAGTAGGTGAAAAATCGGTTTGAAATCCAAAAAAAACGCAATCATTCTATAAATAATGATTTCATTGGCTTTGGATGCAGTGGGACGACAGCGCAGTGGTAAAACGATAGGACACGGAACAGGATGGTGAGGGTTCGATTCTCATGGGGGTTGTAATATTTGTATTAGTGATGCTAGTTTAATATCTCTAGGTTGCTTTTTCCTTTTTTACTTTTAAAGATGTTTATGAATTTTATAATATTATTTATTAAATCAACATATATAATGATTCTCAAAAATTATATGTTGAAACATACAAATTTGTCACAATAAAGACAGCGGATAAAAGATACATTTTTACAGTTACTTATTTCACATCCTTTGGAGATCACTTTTGGGAATAACAGTTGCTTCGATGTAAAAAATGATCCCGGACGATCGATTTTATATCCACTCGCAAACCAGCTGTATTTTACCCAATTGTGGAGTTTCGGCGAACAAAGCTGACGGTACATTACAGACAAAAACTATGAACATATTATAACCAAGCATTTAAAAATAAGTTACCTGAAGGATTGAAGATCTTTGATGTATTTGAAAGCTTGGTTCACATAGCCGTGCATACTCCGTGACAATTTTTATAACACTCTTGAATCCACCAAAGACGCCAACATCCAAGGGTTGAATCATACCTGTACAACCAGCAGGAATTTGAAGTGTTTTTAACTTATTATCATCATTATTGGGGTCCGAATAACCGTTTGCATCTTTCCATCCGTTCCACGAATCAATAATAAGCAACGAGCTAGGCGGAACCCATTCATCGAAAATCACTGTGTTCAAAAATTCCTTCATCAACGGTTTTGTCATAATGTGGCTAGTATGACAACGTACAACCAAGTTTGAAAAAGAACATCGAAAACTTCTTGGAAATCTTCCGTTGATTTCTTTCAAAACTACAAACAAACGAGGATGTAGTTTTCCTTCTGCAGATATTACAGGAAGCACTGTGTAGCTGTGAGTAGTGGAACTCACAGTGTTCACAGTGCATTCAACTGTTTTTGTGCCTGTGTACGTTAGTGTTCTCGCAGTGTTCATTTCCAATTGAAAACCACTTTGATCGGCATTAAAGATCCTTCTAGGTGAAAATGCTTCCAACTCCTGATTTGCCACAACCAAAAAGTTTTCTGCACTGGCCAATAGTCATCCTGTCTATTGTAAAAAATTTTTATGCTTTCAACATATGATTGTTGAGAATCATTATATATGCTGATTTAATAAATAATAAATTCAAAAATAAATAATATTATAAAATTCATAAACATCTTTAAAAGTAAAAAAGGAAAAAGCAACCTAGAGATATTAAACTAGCATAACTAATACAAATATTACAACCCCCATTAGAATCGAACCCTCACCATCCTGTTCCGTGTCCTATCGTTTTACCACTGCGCTGTCGTCCCACTGCATCCAAAGCCAATGAAATCATTATTTATAGAATGATTGCGTTTTTTTTGGATTTCAAACCGATTTTTCACCTACTTAAACCGTTTTGTAGGTCCTAATTTTTTGACAGTATACTAATCAAGCCATAAGGAATCTATCTGCAAAGTTTTATCAAAATCTGAGATGGAGACCTAAAACACTTCCCTTGTTAGGTTCACCCAGCTTTTTTTCAACTTTTTGGTGTTTTTTTGGCGTGAAAATTTTGGATATATGAGTGCAAGTGATAATGACTAAATCTACATCAAGTCATCTGCTGATTGCTGGAAATAAGCTGCTCAAACCATGGCGCGAGGAGCACATTTGTCGAAAGTGGAACAAGGTCAAATAACGGCCCTCAAACAAGCTGGTCTCTCGAATACGGGCATCGCGCGGCAATTAAACAGATCTCCGGACCAGTTTCTACGCAATCCGACACACTACGATCAACGTAAAATTCCAGACCGACGTCCAATTCTTAATGAACGACAGCTGTTAGAGTGGCTTCGAGCAGCTCCCTGACCGTAAATCAGCTGAGGAATGAGCAAGGACTATTGACAAGCAAGACCATGACATGGCGAGTCCTACGAAACACGGCTACGTTGAAATATTCGAAAATGATGCCTGCAACAATGCTTACAGCCCAACACAATCAGAAGTGGTTGGAATTCGCTCGATTGAATACGTCCACGGATTGGAAAACGTTGAAAAAACTTTAAATACGGATAATTTTTAAATAAAAATGTTTAAGGTGGTGTTCTAAAATGAAAAAAAAATAATTCGGATGGCCCTGATGGATAAAGCTACTATTGGCATGATCTGAGAAAGGAGCGCAAAACAATGTCGCCACGGAACTTCGGAGGTGGCAGTGTTATGGTCTGGGTATCATTTTGTGGATCAAATACTGTTAGCCTGGACTTTGTCACTGTAAGGATGAACTTTCAAGGGTATCAACAAATTCCGACACAGAATTTGTTTATTTGGACGTCTGTCTGAAGTTTTATTGGACGTCGGCCTGAAGTTTTACGTTGATCGTAGTGTCTCGGATTGCGTAGAAACTGGTTGATGCAGTTCGCAGAGCGGTTTAATGACCGCGCGATGCCCGTATTCGAGAGACCAGCTTGTTTGAGGGCCGTTATTTGACCTTGTTCCACTTTCGACAAATGTGCTCCTCGCGGCATGGTTTGAGCAGCTTATTTCCAGCAATCAGCAGATGACTTGATGTAGATTTAGTCATTATCACTTGCACTCATATATCCAAAATTTTCACGCCAAAAAACACAAAAAAGTTGAAAAAAAGCCGGGTGAACCTAAGATATTGAAACGACGCAATGTTCATGTTTTTGACTTTTTCTTGTATATTATCCTCATAACACATAATTTTTTTTCAAACTTACGTAAGTGATGTATTTTTTTGAGCTCTATAAAACACTGAAACTCTTATTAATAAATAACTCAATAGTGAATAGAAAATGTGAAAGAATCAAGTGAACCTAAGATATTGAAACGGACTGTATAACTTAATAACTTAACTAATTCGTCATTAGTCCTATAGTGGTATTCAGTAGAGTTTCCAAAAATTGAAATCTTACGTGGAGTTCTGTAATATAATATCTTGTATTGTTTTACTGTTTTTTTAATATAACTTGAATATTGCTTTTCTATGTTTTGGTGGGAATAGTTTTCTATACAAGACTTGCTATAGACTTGGTATTATCTATTATTTTTATTTAGTCTAGACTTCCATCAAACAAAATCAATATAATGTTCCTTAAAATGTCCAAAATAATGAGCCAGCTACAAAATATTACTTTTAATAGGAATTTCAAGGGTAAGGATAAACAATTTATAAAGCGTCTCTTTCCATTTTTTGGATTAAAATGTTTATAAACGTAAAAAAATTTTAATAAGATTTTTTACCTATAAACATCGAGATTTTGAGAATGACTGTATACGTTTATATCCTTTTACATATGGATTTTAATAAATTGCAATATTGGCATTTTAATTTGACGTGAAACAGCAAAGATAATAAAAAGGAGCTCTGAAAGCTTGCTCACATGTATTACTTTGTGAGGATCTTAATATTTTTTTAGATTTTAAGGAAAAAATGACCGACTGGAGTAGACAATATTAGAATGAATTCTTTTATATCTGCTTAATTGGATTAAAGCATCGAAAATGAATAACTTTTGTAATAAATAATTGAGTTACTTTCGCTAACTTGTCAAAACATGTCTGGCAAACAATATTTTAAAATTTTCCGATTATCTATTACCAATATCTTCGAAAACCAATAGTAGTACGCAATTAAAATAATCTACAAAATCTAAAGTGTTCGGTCTAACGATTGTAAGTATATGTGTTTGATTAAAAACTGTTTGTCGCGATGAACTTCGTTAGATAAATAAATTCTTGGGTGGTAGAAATTAACAAATTATTATGTAAGACTTTGTTCTCGTTGAAGTTTAAACTTCGTTAAAGGTAATTATGAAAAAACAGTAATAGTGATAATTTTTATTTGAATTTATGATTTTAAAGTCAAGTAAATGATAATTAGAGCTCTTCAAATTAAAACTTTCCGAAATATTTTAGTTTACTGGCATAGACCTTGACGATAAAGGCACGTGCACGCCAATTGAAAATTAAATTTTCACGATAAATGGAAATAACTATTTTTCTATTTTCTAACGTTTCTGAACATTTTTTTCAATAAAAATTAACTTCTCCTAAAATATCTAAAATATTAAAATATTTCGAAAAAAGTTAAATTTGGGCCCCCTTACTGAACTCGTTTATTTATCGAACCAGTTGGCGTGCATTTTTTGTATTTTTAAGCGTGATTAAAAAAAAATAATTACCATGAAAAAAATTCCAGCGTCTCAAATTAGATAATTTGGATACTTTGAAGTACGAATCATTCCCACAATGAGAAACGGACTAACTCTCTGCAATTCGAGCGTCTGCGCCGTGCCACTGTCGACCATGCAGCTCTCGTCACCAGGATTCCTCTGGGTCCCATTCTGTTAGGCGTTTGCCCCAACGGTCCACCGGCATTCTGGAAATATGGCCTGTCCATTGTAAGACCTTTCTCACAATCGGCATTGAAGCAAATAGTGTCGATTGCTCTTTTGCAGATCCAGGATGTGCTCATAAAGGAGTGGCCATGTCTCGGAGCCATATAGCAGGGCAGGAATAACGTTTTGCATCATGAGCTTTCTTTTTTTCTTATGGTGTTAATGTGCATGAAGAGGAGTTTGCATTTTCCGTATGATGCAGCTTTGGTTCTCTTTGAAATTTCTTCTGGTAAACCTCATTAACCGAATTTTTCAGGAGCAACTGTACTCTTAGAAATGCAAGATTGTTTGAGGATTTTAAGAATATTTTCTAGTTCAATTTTATGGTATAAGCTATTTTAAGAAAAGTTTATTAACCTCCCGTAAAAACTTATTTGTTATTACTACGTGGAATTTCAAAAATCAGAAACTTAGAATTACGGAAACACACCATTACACTGGTTAGTGATGGGAACATAAAAAAATAGAACCATCGTTCTACCACTGCGCTGTCGTTCCACTGTTTCGGAAATCAATAAAATCATTATTTATAGAATGATCGCGATTTTTTTAGATTTCAAACCCATTTTTTACCTACTTAAACCGTTTTGTGGGTCCTAATATTTTGTCAGTATACTATTTGGATCATAAGGAATCTATCTGCAAAGTTTTATCAAAATCTGAGAGCCCGACCTAAAACACTTCCCTTGTCAGTAAACTTGCTCAAATTTTCAGACACGCTTGAAAGTAGCAAAAGCATTATTTCCAGTTGGGATGATTGTTTCTTCGAAATTTAAAACTGTAAAAACATTATTTTCATTTTTTTATTATCGTGGTGCAGGTTATTGAAAAAATCGGTTTAAAGGAGCATTCCGAATAATAAAATGTTGTCATAAGGAATAATTTAATTAAATAAGAAAAGAATTTTGCGTGAGAATTGTGGCAGCAGTTGAAAAGCAACATGACGTGGTTACTGTAATATACGTGTATTTAATAGTCGATTGAAAGTTTAAACTTTAAAAAAATCATAATTTTGTTTAAAAGAAGAATCAAATTTAAAGTCAAGTATATTATTATTCATCGCTGTGCCCTCAATAAACTCATAATCTCAAAATTTAAAAATAGAGTTTTCAAATTATTTGATTCTAAAGTTTTCACCTTATAGTGTCCTTAAAATACTTTAAAAATAAAGTCTACTAACTCTGTTAAGTTTTTTCTCATAGAATAAATGTTTAGAAAACTAGTCTTAGCAGAAACATGATTTTCAAAAAATTAAATCATTAAATCAGTCATATATGGTTTTTACGTAAAAATGCTCCTATGAGCACCAACTAAGCCTAATTTGCAAACTTTTGATGGAAAATTGTTGTACAAAGTAAGCTCTTAACATCGGGTGTCGTAACATTTCAAATCAGGTCCATTCTACAAAATTATCAAATAAGGTGCTCCACGGTTACAGAGCAGCGTCAATTTCGTGCACAATTTAACAAAAATAATATATTTGTATTTTTTCATAATTGTTACATGCAAATTTATCTTTTTTTTTTCAAGTTTTCCCTTTTTCTGATATTTTAGGGCTCAAAATACGAAGAAGATTCGGAGTTCTCATTGAAAACTGATTTTATGGAATTTAGGACTGGATAATCGGATTTTTGTAAAACTTTGATACTGAGCATTTTAGTTAGCTTCTTTTATCCAATTGTCATGCTAAAAGTTTTGAAATAATGCAAAATCACTTATTTTTATCATATTAATGTCTTATAAAGAGCAAAATTTTAGAATCAAATAATTTGAAAACTCTATTTTTAATTTTTGAGATTAAGACTTTATGGATAGAGGGCACAGCGGTAAATAATAATAAACTTGAATTTAAATTCGATTCTTCTTTTAAGCAAAGTTATGATTTTTTAAAGTTTCAACATTCAATCGACTATAAAATGTACGCTAATTACCGTCACCACGTCATATTGCCTTTCAAAAAATTCAGAATTTTACGAGCAATAAAATGATATAGTCGTCGCCAAATGCGATTACCGCCGCAAAGTGTGGCGCACTTTTTTAAATATTATTTTTTCATTTAATTTGTATGATTTTTATTATTTTCCACATTTATTCCACGATTGAAACAAAATCTAAAACATATTCTTCAATTTATTTAAGCAGAAACAGTATAGAACGAGCCTAAACAAGAAAATAATCATGAAAATTAAATGAAAAAATAATATTTAAAAAAGTGCGCCACATTTTGCGGTGGTAATCGAATTTGGCGACGGCTATATAATAATAAAAAAAATCATTCGTTCTGCTATAATAGCCAAAATACTGTTTTACAAAAAGAACAAAAAATTAAAAAATTATTGAACGCGTGATCAAATTCGTTGATATTTCTTTCTATGTGAAGGCGATTTTTCTATTGGCTGCCTTCGGCGTGTGGGTGGTTATTTCGATGGGTTTTAAATATTGATAATGTTTATTTCGATTTGCTATGCAAGCTGAAAGATAATGTAATTTGAACTTTAATAATTTCTTCAATTAATTATTGCAAGTTGTTTAAAAATATATCATTATTTTTTAAAAGTTAAGGGTTAAATAAAAAACAAAATTAACTTTCATTGGTAAAGTTGAATTATATTTTAGCAAGATTTTTGAAAATCAACTACAAAATGTACATTGAACTTGTACATTGGAACGAATCCATGGTGCACACCAATAGAAAATGATGATTTTTGAATATTTAAACGTATATAATTTAGATTAACGTGAATATTTCTGATTAACGTTTATGTAAAATGACTATATTTTTCTAAAATTATCTCTAAATTATAAAAAGTCACTGAAATGTGATGCTCATAGAATCATAATTGAGCATCCATTTTTATCATTTCAATTGGCGTGATGGTGTCAGTGAAGATTGACAAAGTTGCCACCAGAAATTGACAAAGTTGCCACCAGAAATGGGAATGGTAGTTTTTGAATTTCGGAATTCGGAATCACATTTGAAACTTCGGAAATCGGAATCTGCAAATTCGCCCGTATCTGATGTTAACGTTTATTTGGAAACTTTTTTTGCTATTCAAGTTGCAAAATTATTTAATTTGTATTGTGAAAAGTTGTTTGATTGTTGCATGTTGTTGTAAAACATTTTATTCTGTTAAAATAGCAGAAAACAAAATCATCTGTCATTGGAAAAATTAAAATATAGTCCTCGCCAAATGCGATTACCACCGCAAAATATGACAAAAAATGACTTTCCTTGCTATAATGGTTTTAAAATTATCAATGTTTTCTGTGTTTTTTTGTAGCTTTCAGTTTTCAGGTATGCCTAGAGCTGGTAAAAATCGTAACTTGACGATTAATTAGCAAAAAACCATTTTTTGGGGACCCCAACTGTTATGTGTTGAATAAACGCTTTTTTTGGAAATTACGATTCTTTTCCCTAAAAATGTTATTTTTTCTTATTTATTGTATGACACTTGTTCCACGCCACGGTCAAAAATCTGCGCGTGAATGCAAATGCTGCGTGACCGTCATAATTTTTTATTACACATTAAATAAAAAACAACGTTTTTGAGCACTTAAAGTAAAAAATGGTAAAATTCCTTTATTATATAATAAATACCCGTGTCGATATTATATATGGTAATAAAAATCAATATATAAAATGAGAATAATACCTTTATTTTGATGATTAAAAAAATATGCAAAATATAAATTCCTTATATCTTTTGCGATTCTCTACAGATCTTTTCCATTTTTATATCAATCGATAGAGCACATTTTTCTGATTCTATTGATACTAAACACTAATTGTTTGCAGTCGTCAAAGTTGCAATATCGTTAATTTTCTGAAACAAACGGTTTTAAGCAACGATCCATTGATGTTGTGCATGATATTCGCAAGCCGATGGGATCAAACTCTTATTGTATACGATTTTTATTGTATGTTGGAAATGTCCGTCGCTACAAATAATTATATAGTTAGTCGAACCGCTTTTAATGTTTCTTCCGTCATCTCCACCATTTATAATAGCCATACTGGATAAGATCTTGGATCTAGCAATTGGAAATATTTCGAACGTATACTAATGAATAATGAATCCAATATCATAGGATTTTATAGGAATTGACTGTGAGTGCTGTTATTTGCATGACAATAATATTGTTTTTATGGCAAAGTTTTTAAAAATATGGATTCCTTATAGGTATAACCTGCACCTTTAAATAAAGATAAGACTAATTTTTGAAATTAATAAGTCAACAAGTATTCTCTGTTATATTTAACTGTCTTTGTTTGTTATTAAAGTTTATATTTATGGATATTATCATATTTATATTTTCTAGATTTACTCGCTGTAAACTTGCAATTATTCCTCTCATATATTAAATATTTCATCGAAATAACTGATTTTCAGACATAAATTGTATTAAGGAAGAATTTTTTAAAGATTCTGCAACTTTGACCACTGCAAACAATTAGTGTTTAGTATCAATAGAATCAGAAAAATGTGCTCTATCGATTGATATAAAAATGGAAAAGATCTGTAGAGAATTTCAAAAGATATAAGGCATTTTTATTTTCATATACAATATCGATACGGGTATTAATTATATAATAAAGGAATTTTACCATTTTTTACTTTAAGCGCTCAAAAACGTTGTTTTTTATTTAATGTGTAATACAAAATTATGACGGTCACGCAGCATTTGCATTCACGCGCAGATATTTGACCGTGGCGTGCTTGTTCACGAATTTTCGAACGCTTTCAGAAACAGCTGATAAAATTTCTGCTCAATACCGGCTCTCGAAAACCAGTTATGCTTGAAAAATCCTGAGTTTACAACTTTTTGACAGGTACTGCATAATTACAATTGTCGTGGTGCACGTTATTGAAGTCGATGTAAAGAAGCATTTCGAATAATAAAGTGGTCTCACTGTACCGTATTTCAGTTATTTGAAACTATCTGTAAATCATAGCTTCTTGTCATTCTGTTTTACCAGATTGCCATAACTGAGCTGGAATATTTACAATGTGTGAATTACTAACAATTGATGTGCTTCTACCACACGCCAAGTAGTACGATAATAAAATGAGCTCAGCAAACATGTTCAAAACAATATTATTGGAAATCTTTTAAAAACATAGATAATTCATTGTAAACAATGTTTTATTGGAAAGATACCACTATTTTCAGACGCGCTTAAAAATCGGAAAATCGTTATTTACATTTGGCGGGCTACCGTTCAGGATGAGATTATAGTCAATTCCACTTTTGCCTGGATAATATTGATAGAACGACATTGTTTAGATATTTATAGGATGAGAATCTTCCCGAACGTTGGAAAAGTTAATCACTAATAAATATATACAAATAAGTTTGTACAAAGAATATAGCACACCAAATCGAAATAACGATGTTTTCAGAGATCAGAGATTTCAGAGATCGTTGCCTAATGAAAGAACAAAAAAAGAAGAAGAAGAAATGACTGCCACACGGCCACAAACGACGATCTCTGAAAAGGACAAAATTATAAAACTGAATCACGCCAAATCGAAATAGAGATTTTGCGTTTTTTAAATGTGTGTGGAAATTATTACGTATTTTTAAGGAAAAAGTTTTACAACAATTTAATTAAGCATGTCTTAAACTATTTAAAAATATTAAAATATTTCTAATAAGTTATATTTGAGCATGTTTTCTGAGCTCATTTTCTTACTATTCAAACTTGCGTGAATATAGTATTGTAATAAACGTGTCTTAAAATATCTAAAAAACCTTAAAATTGAATTACAAAATTTTCTTAGAAACCCTCAAATGAGATTTCATTTCTGAGCGTACAGTTGACGTGCCAATGACAATTACTCAAAACACATTTATTTGAAAACTAAATAAGTTACCCGTAGCGAATTCTTAAACAATAAATGAACAACATTAAAAATCAACAATGAAAATTGAGGAATGGCATTTTATGCCGCCACTGGTTCGGATGCCCGATCATTCGCCAGCCGAGTACCATTCCGACAGCGGATGAGTTATCGGTCGACGCGAATACATCCTCGTCCGATTGGAGAGGATTCGTGTGCAAGTTCAGGCGACCGTCGCATGGTTTCGTAGAGCCGTCTTTCTGCAAATTCGAACAAATTAAAATCTCACGAATAAACATATTTTCCGATTCAAACATCAATCAGCTACTCACCAATGTACACTTGATAATACATTCCACTGGTTTGTCATTAACATCCAGAATGCTCACTTGAATTCGAACTCCATCGGACTGATACTCTGGATTTGGAGCCTTAGAAGATTGATTATTTCCTCAAAAACTATTCCAGTCATCAAACCTGCACCATAGCTACATTTGGATCAAAGATTGACAAGCTCTCACTCAACATTTGTGCCCAAATGTAGTTTCTGTCATCGGTTGTGACTTGAATCTGAATAAGAATGAGTTTAGAGTTAAAATAAATTTTGCTGTACCTTATAATCAGTAAATGGTTGTCGTTGCACGGCAACTCTGAATAAAATAGTTGGCGTGGATATCAGTGGAGGTTGGATGTCATCAACGAGGGAAGTAATCATGGCAGAAGTGACAAGCTAAAACTGTTTTTGATGACTTTTTCGACTATTGGGCTTTAACCTTTCGAGCACATACGAACACGATGTATGGAAGCGATGGCTTGATAGTCTTCGGATGGATTGACATATCGACATCTAGGTAGTTTCGAGAAGTCATCGAGTGAGTGAATGATATTGGCGACATGTCGGATTGCTCGTGCATAGTCACGTTTAAGAGTGGTTGACATACCTTAATTAAGATTTTTAATGGGTTAATGTTGTATAACAGTTTACTAAAGACAGTAGTATCTGATGATTAAAAGGAGTGCGGGAAGGGGGAACTAAATTGACTGAAGAAGTGGAATATACCAAATGTTTCGAATTGTTGTATGAAACATACAATTTAGTTTATATGCACCCCAACTTGTGAGGTAATAGGAACTCGGTAAGCATGCTCAAATATAACTTTTTAGAAAGTTACTTATATTTTAGATAGTGTAAAACATGCTCATATAAGTTGTTTATTGAATATAATAGACTAAATAGATAGAACAAGTAATAAATATAGTAAGCTTCAAACTGAGCAAGAACATTAAGGCAAGAATGTCAAGGCAAGAATCTTAAGGCAAGAATGTCTCTAGAAGGACAGGAGCGTCCTGTTATACAGATTTCATATAAACATATCTGCTAAAATCGTGGGATAAAATTGTTACAATATAACAAGGGAGTCCGCTTGAGATTTTGATGAGACTTTCACCATTGATAGATTCGGATCCGCTGATTCCAAATGCGTTTTCAAAATCGCCGCAATATTTCTCTGTTCAGAGATATGTCGGACATTTTAATGTCGGACATGTCGGATTATGTAGGAATTATGTCGGACATTTTATGGTTTATGCACGCCAATAAAGCTGTCAAAAAGAAACTTTGGCGGCTCATATCTCGGCTCAGAGAAAAATTGCGGCGATTTTGAAAACGGTTTGGGAATCAGCGCATCCGAATCTATCAATGGTGTAAGTCTCATCAAAATCTCAAGCAGACGCTAAAGTGACTTCCCTTGAGCCAGCAATAAAACGTTAACCGTAAATCCACCAGCCTCTAGAATCATAACAATTAAAAACATACAAAATATTACCAATGACAATTATAGAATGAATGAAATTAAAATTCGGATGTAAAAAATGTCAGGGCGTGAAACTGTGGACGTTTTACAAGCGCATCATTCAGCTTATTATTGCGGACTAACATTCATAATTTAAAATAATATAATTTGTGATTACAATTTAATTAAATAAAATAATGCGAATATTGTCATATTTTGGTTGCATATTACAATTAATTGTACTAAAACAATTAAAGTTCTATTTTAACTCTTTCTGAAATTAATTAAGAGAATTTTATTAAGAAAAGAACAAAAATATTAAAAACATCTTTCAGCCGCAATAGAATGTTGGTTGATTCGATTGTACATCGAAAGTTTATTGAAGATTGCTTCAGAAAATTTTAAATGGCATGTTGTCAGTAATATTCTTGGATATTTTGTCTTCAGGTATTAAACAAAGTTCATCAATTGGAACTGAAAACTAGAACTAGACTACTCGATGAAGTAATGATTTATTTACAACAATGTGCTGGATGTTGCGCTTGTACACCGACCGCAGTTTAACGGCCTGACGTTTTCTACATCCGATTTTTAATATCACTCTTATAGAATAAGCTTATCGTGTTCGTTTACGACAAATTGTCATAAAAACATTTTTCGTAAACGTCAAAGACGTAAAAGTTTTCACATGTGCTTAAAAATCCCAAGATCGTTATTTCGATTTGACGTGTATATGTTTTGATGGAATTTCATAATTGTTGTGATGACGCATTTATTCTCATCGCTATAATAATCTGCGTCTAACTTCCCTTTACACCTGAACTGTTGATACCGTAATCAAATTGTTCACAGTTGTTTTTTGTTTTTATTTTCTTTAGGGTTTTCTATGTGAGTCAGTTCCTCAGGTTTTTGCATTCCTTTTTTTGTACTAATTAATTTCTCCGTTAATTTACTTATATTGGGATGAGAAATAAATTTTTAGTTTTTACATTATCTTTCGTTTCACAATAATGAAGAACTAACAAGGTTGAGTGAATTATAGTACGGTTTAAATGAGTTTACGAACGCTAGAACGAAGTGCCGCCATTATTTTCGTTATTGTAAATATTAAATTCCGCATTCGTGCCATTTTTCGATTACCAACTCTGGATTCCGCATTCGGACATTCAAAGATGGTCACAGGAAGCGACCAGCACCCATTCCGCCCATCTCTGGTCGTCATCCTTTCTCATGGTTATAAATATTAAAACGCGGATATTAATTTCTAGACTTACTAGGGAATGGTCTGCATAGTGTTTGGAGTTACAGGATGTGACATATATCATTAGAAAGAGAAAAAAATCTACTTTCTAAATATAAAAAGAGTTTCTGCAACGGACACAGCTATCTCGAGAAAATTGCGTCTGAAAATTTACTACGAAAAGGGCACTGAAATCCCCGCGTCGCAGCCACGAGGAGGTCAGTTTCATATACGCGAAGTTGAGGGGAAGATTTCGATGGCAGCGTAGTGTAGGCGGTAAGAGGGACGGGCGCGGAGTGTAGGCGGTAAGAGGGATGGGCGCGGAGTGTAGGCGGTAAGAGGGATGGGCGCGGAGTGTAGGCGGTAAGAGGGATGGGCGCGGAGTGTAGGCGGCGGAAGAGGGGTGGGCGAGGAACCGGGACTCTCTGGTTCGAACCCACCCTGCGAAGACTATTTTTTGTTTTTTTTTTTTTTGCTTTTTTTCGATCGATCATAACAGGTCGTGGAGCAAGTTTCAGACATCGTACATGTGATATCTGCATTAGAAACACTAGAATTCTGTGATATTCAACGTTTTTCGGGAAAAAAAGTTGGACGAAAAATCTTGTTTTTCACATGGAGTATGGCTCTAATTTTTCATAAAAAATAAATTTTCATAAATTTCATAACTAGCGTTTCTCGGTGAAAAGGTCGTCGAATGATTGGTTCAAGCGAAGTCTTCTCTCACTCACTCGTTCACGTTCCTTCCGATGTTGTTCATGGATGGGACAATGGGAAAGAAGGCTTTCATGGTTTTGTCAGAACCAACCGGAGCCTTCCCTCCGTCGCGCCCAATACCTAACTGTCCGAACTTGGAGGTCAGATGTGGGTCAGATGTGGCACGAGAGACGCTAGTTATGAAATTTATGAAAATTTATGAAAATTTATTTTTTATGAAAAATTAGAGCCATACTCCATGTGAAAAACAAACATTTTTCGTCCAACTTTTTTTCCCGAAAAACGTTGAATATCACAGAATTCTAGTGTTTCTAATGCAGATATCACATGGACGATGTCTGAAACTTGCTCCACGACCTGTTATGATCGATCGAAAAAAAGCAAAAAAAAAAACAAAAAATAGTCTTCGCAGGGTGGGTTCGAACCAGAGAGTCACTCCTCGTTCCTCGCCCACCCCTCTTCCGCCGCCTACACTCCGCGCCCATCCCTCTTACCGCCTACACTCCGCGCCCGTCCCTCTTACCGCCTACACTACGCTGCCATCGAAATCTTCCCCTCAACTTCGCGTATATGAAACTGACCTCCTCGTGGCTGCGACGCGGGGATTTCAGTGCCCTTTTCGTAGTAAATTTTCAGACGCAATTTTCTCGAGATAGCTGTGTCCGTTGCAGAAACTCTTTTTATATTTAGAAAGTAGATTTTTTTCTCTTTCTAATGATATATGTCACATCCTGTAACTCCAAACACTATGCAGACCATTCCCTAGTTAATAGAACAACGTAGCACACCAGAACATAAGGTGTAGCAAAACCATTTGAAAAAACTAAAAAAAAATATTTGAAACATTTGAAAATCAAGGAACACATTTATCAAAAATCAATCTTTTTTCTGTGCCGCTACCTTTAAGTTGCTTTTTTTCAAAAAATTGAGGCACATTTTTGCAATTTTCTGTCCTGGCGTAATATAATAGAGACGACGGTTGTAGTCCCTATTATTGTGGCCATCCTAGCAAGGTGGATTCAACAATAGTACGGCTCCTTGAAGGGATCCACGAATGCTATAACGACATGCCGTAATAATAGAGACTTTAGCGTATATTTATTGCTTTGATCAAATTACGTTTACCTACATAAATGAAGGTAATTGATTGTATCACACCGCGTGACCAATATTGCTGCTATATAATGGCTTAAATGTAATAGTTCTAATCAGTTATTCGGCTTTCTTCTACAAGTCATTGGATGTGCTGCCCCAGATTGTCAAAATCGAAATTGCTCTGTACCATAGTTTACACATAGCTGAATAAATGAAAGCTAGGCGTAGACCATGGAACAGAGGAGGTTCCGATTACTTTCATTCGGATATTCTTGCCGTATTCTTTGCTACTATTGCTGTTCTAAATGTGTTGGTTCGTTTATTAATAGAATAACAATCTCCATGGAATTTTTGTCCGGAACCGTAGAAGAAAGATAAACGTCTATTAGCTCCATTTAAGGCGTTCAAAGAGGAGTATGTCCCTTCTTTAGCCAACAATATGTAATATTAAATAGCAGAGTGCCTAACAAGAGGCTGTTGAGAAGGGTACCGATCCAGCAGAATCGTGGGTAAATAAAGTAATTAAATTTACGGAATACAAACGGGAATAATTGTATTCCTGCTGTTTTCTCCTGGATAGCCTGAATCTTACTAAAAAAAAACATCAAGAGGAGTTCTGATCAATTTTAGCAAGGCGCACGCCAAGTGTCAACAAAGCAGATACGTGGTGCACTGTAATAGGTTCTCAAAATTTCAAAAATGAACATTTCAGTTTGCGTAAAGCGGAGCAGTTATGGGAAATTCTCGTTTGAGACCGCAGGAAACTGGAACGCCGTTGCGAAGCTCGAGGGCTATGGGAAGGAGCTGATTAAGCGTCCCAGAAAGTCTTTAGTATCTTCACTAAACCCGGCGTCCCCGAAAAATATTAAAAAGTTTCCGGTTCTTTATATATAAATCTTTCAGGGTTGCACGGAATTCCCTTTCATCTTCCGTTTTCCGCTGTCCGTTTCAAAAAATTTCCTTCCAATTTTTCCTCTTCCAATAGAAACAAAATTGATTTCATGCATCCTCGCCATGTATTTATAATGTGCAATGCCACGGTTTGCAAGGAACTAATCCGATGAGAAAACAGCGTTTGAGATTTCACACCTTTTTTAAGTTTAAGAAACTTGATTACTTGATCATTCTGACTGCGTCGAAGTATTTTCGGTTTCGCCTTGGTAATACTGGCCAAGCCGACTTCTCCTGGAGTATACCGATTCTGAAAGAAGTTTGCTCCGCCTTGTGTACGTCAGCCTTGGGACTTGTTCAGACCAACTGATTGAGCATTTTCCTTCCAACTAGAAAATCAACCGAAATCGAACCATCGACATTTTCATGAAAGCAGACAATGTCGAGAGTTATTTGGTGAGTTTCCTTTGAGGGCACCGACACCCCAAGTCTCGCAACCATAGAGCAATGTTATGATGTGTTTTCTTTCTTTTTGCTGGAATGTGAGGAAATAGAAGCTTGCATTTTTAGAATTCCGCACAAGATGTCTTGATTCTTCTGGAAACATGCTCGTTCAACGTACAATTAAACTATCTAAGTACTTGTTACCAGCTACTGATGAGCATACTGAACCACCGAGTCCTTCGTAGCATAATCGTTGTGTAGGATCATCGTTTGGCTGATTTCTAGACCGTGATTTCTAGCCTTTTCTTCGAGTGATTATTTCTTCTGAGGATCTTCCGATTAGAACCAGGTCGTCATCGAACTCGCGTCGTTTCAAAAACTCTATCAGGACACTCCTTGTCGGATTCATCGATAATAATTTGGAAAGCGTTTGTGAATAGAGAGTGATACCGGGTTAAATCTTCGTCACCAAATTACGTCTTCCGTTTTCCGTCGTCCGTTTGAAAAACGGTTTCCGTGCAAAAATTAGACCAAAGATCAAATATTTGATTTCTAGTCAAAAATCAAGTCAAGCCAATAAAAATCTGTTAAGTATTGTTTAAGGTTTCAGTTATTGCTTTAACGTACAAAAGTGATTTCAATTGCAAAATAATTTGGTATTTAGCATTAGTATATTTAGCATTAAAGCAAAAATATTACGAAATTTGGTACTTATACTTGTTAAAAAACTGAAAATATGAGAATTTCATTTGGTGTGCGAATGAGCTCCAATGTTTAAGCAAACGAAAGATAAAACAAACTTTAGACAGTTAAATAAAATTTTGTCAATTGAAAATTAACATTTTTTCGGTCAACTCACGTCAGGTTAAGTTATTTCAATAGATAAAAAACATTTCAATGCACGAGTTAGATGAGTATCGAATAAAACTATTTACCTGATACCTCTCAACAGTCGAATTGTAGCACTGCGATTGACAATATCTTCCGAACTGATCTGTCACAGCCAGCTCCAGTCTCCTCATTGGTCTCTCATGATTCGGCTTGGGCAGTGCTATGAAAACTGTTCCAGGAATGTTTGGGAATTCTTTATGCGGTGTGTTTGTGCTATTTGCTTCAATATTCGTTTCAATATCCGTCACGCGTACACTCGACTCCTCTTCAATGCCCTTGCCATTCTCATCCAACAAAATGGTTTTTGTGAAGACTATTTCTGAGCCCCACGCCCCATCACTCGAGCCACTCCCACCTCTCTGCTTGATTCTTGGTGGAAGCTGACATGTTCCGGCAATGCATGTAGACTTGTAACAAATGTGAGTCCCTTCATAACCCGTGCAGTTTCCGCCGAGCACTACCTTCGATCGGCATCGCCATTCGCGAGTATCGCACCAAAGGAATCGCGAAGAGCACTGAGCCGATTCGATAGAGCAGTGCCGGATTTGTTCATACTCGTACCTAAAGTGATTAAATATTTATGATTTCTATGCAACACACCATTCATCCGTGTAATAGTTGGCGAGGCCATCTCGATTCCTCATATTGAACGGCTTCATTTGTGCGTCAATTGCATGATTCTGATTGCATATTTTCTAAAAATGATAGAATCCTATATATTAGAGAATTTTTAGAATATTCGACTGCACTCGAGAGTCAAATATTTATTTTTTAAAAAACCTTTGCCCACTGTGTCTCACGCTCTTCCCTTGTTTGCTGATTATTACGGAATTGCTCCCACAAGTTGTCAATGAACGCATGATGCATGTAAAAAGCTGGATCATTCGGGCTCACCCTGTTTTTTTATAATTAAAGTTAGGAATCGCTAAACCATTCAACTAACCGAATCACATACATGAAGCCTCCAACCCAGACATGACTCAATCCATGCATGGTTTCCAAGGTCTTGTCATGACAAAACGTGAGCTGACTGAAGTTGGCGCGACTCGTTACCCATTTTGCATCACGAGGAGTCATTAGACGATCTTGCTCACGACCGCCAGTAGATCGATACAGCTTTTTGACGGGGATCTGGCTAAGAGGCATGTAGACGTTGGTATCCCAGTTGGCAAAGGGTCCCGTTTTCACATAGCCATTGCCATTTCCAAGAAGCTCGCCAGTCCAGAGTACGCTGTCTGATTCTTCTGGCAATCCTAAAATGAGAACTCGAAAATATTCTAGCTGAGTTTCTAGGAGAGCCCTAAGGTGAGTTTAGGAGAGCCTAAGAAGAGTTTTAAGCAGGGACACGCCAATTGCAAAAGTTTAAGCCTAGATTCATTTAAAAAAGCTAATATAAATTAAAGAAGATAGTCTAGATAGCTTCTGATATATATTTCATATTGGATACTTAATTCTATCCGATGATTAATGTAAAATTCTAGAATATGCTGTCAAAATATTAGTAACCGACAATTTCATTTAGCCTGCCGAGATTTCTTTTGTTAATGTAAATTCGATTTCGGTTTTTTTTTTGAAAATCAGCCCATCACTTCGTTTTTTAACATTCTATAAATTTTTATCAATAATGATTAAATTCTAATAAAAATTGTTGCGTAGCCCACTCAGTTTATATTGCGATTGCGAAAAGATTCAAATCGAACGAATGGTTTTGGCAGGAATCCGTGATCAAGGAAAAATTGACAGACGTTATATTTATTGTCGAAGACTGTTATGATGCCAACAAAATATAATTTATTGAAAGCTTCCTTATGTGGAATTTAATATGGTTTAGGATCAGGCAAGGGCTACACGAAATGCACAACGAAGTGACAGTTAGAATGGGAATTTATGTGATTTAATTATTAATCTTGTGTTGATGTTTGTAACCCCAACCATCCTGAACGCGAAACAGGTCAATCAACCTCAATGAGAAAAGGAAAATGAGTTGCGGTTTAAATGGCACCATCAAAGTTGTAGAGATGGTCCTTCGTTCGAGAATTTCGAGAATGCGAGTATCGCCCGACGGTTACGGTCCGACGTTTTATTAGGGTGAATCAGAACTTTTTTCTATATATTTTTGTATAACGAATAAAGATTTTTAAATGCATGTGTTAAATATACACAAGCTGACAAAAGTTTTGTCACAAATTTTTTTTCGGTTTTAACTTTTTTGTAACTCGACCAAATTGGCTGATTTTTTGATATTTTATGTGAATCAGTGTTTAAAATGTTATAGTAGCGTTTATTGATCTTGAGGAACTTGGCAATTTCAATACAACCCTTTCCGTTTTCCCTCATATTTTAACAGGTTGCCGGGTGGCAATTGGAGTTTCTTTACGTGGAGTCATCTCTAAAATGTCATCATGTATTATAAATAATTTTTAAGCTCTTGAACAGCTCTATCATAATATTTTTTAAAATTTTTAATTGGCTTTTTATTTAAAATGTTTTAATTTGTAGAAGAAACATGGAATAATTCTAAATTTGCACACCAACTTGAATGGAAATGAACTGAGCTCAGTACGCGTGCTCAGATAAAACTTTGCAGAAAGATAGTAACACTGCTAGCTAGTTTAGGAGTAACTTATCTAAGTTGTCAAGAGCACTGTTTTCTAGGAAGGCCGAAAATAACTTTAATACACTCTAAAAATCGGAAAATAATTATATCAATTTGGTGTGAATTTGCGTTCTTTTACGCCATTACTGGAAACAAGTCTTCAACGCAACTGCAGCAGCAAAAAAGATATGCGAAGTTTCTCGCCATGATCTTGAATCGTACTGCGCGTTCAAAAAATTTAATGACGGCGACACTGATCTCAAGGAAAATACACATTCAGGACGACCTACGACAGTAGATTCGGAAGCAATCCGTGAAGCTGTGGAGACCAATCCATCAATAGGTACTCTCAGATTGTCGGCCGAGCTCGATATGCCTCAAACATAAGTTGTACGACATCTTCACCCCCTTGTAAAAGTCAATAGACGCCGCCGAGAAGTATCTCAAGTATTGACTGAAATTCAAGCTCAAAAACGTGTCGATACGTCCCGAAAACAGCAGGAAAATCCATAACATTACCGTTTTATTCGTAGAACTCTAACTTTTGATGAAAAGTGAGTCTACTTCAGTAATTCGGACAGAGAAAATCAATGGTTGGAACCCGATCAAACGACGGAATGTGACCGTTTGTCAAAGAAGGCATTTCTGTGTGTTTGGTGGAATTTTGAAGGCATAATTTACTTCCAGATAGTTCCAAATGGTCGGACCTGCCGCCAGACAAACGAAGGAAAAGATCAAAGATCTTGACGCCATTGAAGTTGTTCCACATCTAGCTTATAGTCCGGACCTTGTGCCATCTGATTATCACACTCTTCCGATCCATGGCACACTTTCTTCGTGGTCGTAGCTTCAATGACCTGGTCGATATTGAAAACGGGTGCCGCGAGTTTTTCGCCTCTAAGAACAAGGAGTGGTACCGCAGCGGGATCGAACAACTTGCCGATAGATGGGTTCAAGCCATAGAGTCTTTTGGCTCACCCTAATAGCATGGACACTTCCCAACTCTAATTTTGGCGTTTGGATGTTATTCCACTGTTCTGGCAAGCTACATTGGCCACGGTGGCCCTCACACTTGCTTAGCTATGTAAAATAGCCATTAAATAGCGAGTGATATTAAAAAACGTATGTAAAAACGTCAGACCGTGAAAGTGCGATTGGTGAAAGCTCGGTTATTTTGTGTGGTTTTCGTTATGTTTTTGCGTCTCGCTCGCTTTTGAAGTGTTGTGGAGCGTGGTCTTATTATTTGTCATTTCTGCCACATTTATTGTATTTCTTCCGGTCATTCTCAATTTAGTTCTAATTTCATTGTGACTGAGATTCAGTTGCACCGTAGCCCATTCAGCTGATATTATTGTCTATTTAAATACACCCTAAAAATATTAAAAGTTCACACCAAATGTAACTAAAAAAATAAATTCTCCAGCACGAAAAATAAATCCTTAAAGACAGGCTTTAATAAAAGTCACAAAGCGCCAAAGAGCGTGTAATATTGACATAAAAATTAGTTTTTTTTCAAATCTATAAAATTCACTTAAATAATAAAAAATCTAAATTTTAAATTGGCGTGCTTATTTCAGTATTATAATTTTAAATGTGAATAGAATTACAAATTGGAAACTAGCCTTGATCCAAAGTCGAGTCCCAATATGGCAACGCGACATTCGGCACCTCCGTCTGAAGCGCAATTTCAAACTGACGCAAAAATTCACGATGCCACGGTAGAAATGCGGGACCCCAGTGCGCACCAGGAGCACTGTCTGGATAGTGAACAAGCGTGTGCAGGTCCCATGCGGTTATATTGTCAATCTCACGATGCTTGAGATTATTCATGGCTTCTCCCAAGTCACGAAGCTCTTGCTCACTCATCATTCGGATTTCTTTTCGAATCGTCTTCAAGTTTGTCTGCCTTTTCTGTAAAAACAATTCCGATTAACATCAACTGCAAATCGCGAACCTTTCTTCGTTGACCTTCGCGCACACAATTCTGCCTTGTGCACATTTCAACACTCTGGAGGTATTTTAATTGATTGCCTAAATAATGGAAGGATTTGAATGGGAATGTCACGGAGTATTTTAACTTGTCGGACTGTCTAGAAAAGATCGAGATGCTTTTGTCTTTTCATCGATGTTCCATTGTGCATTGTGACGGCAGGCGAGACGAATTTGAGCTTCACTGAATTTCGGGTAATTGGCGTCGTTCATCATCTCACTGATCCATTGATTACAACGATCCATCTTGGATGATGACATTAGAATTAGCCAGAAGAATATAAGCAACCTGATGAGCATCTGTAAATTAAAATTGGAGGTATGATCCAAACCTTTTTTACAAGAGAGAGAGAGATTATAAAAATATCTAACAGGATATCTTGTAAGCTTACAAGTAAGAGAATTGATAATTTGAACATTCGAAAAACTAACTAATTTGCAGGGACAAACTAATTTTTTTAATTGTATTTTGCTTCAACAACTACCCTAGCTGACAAACGTTTTGTCACAAATGTTTTTTCGGGTTTAACATTTTTGTGACTTGACCAAGTTGGCTGATTTTTTGATATGATAGATTCATATGGTTGTAGATTATTTTACAAATTCCTGCTTGTAATTACGATGATCCGTTTTACAGTGACAAGCGTTTATCGTAAAAGGCGCAACTCATAGATATTACGCACTTTTCTTGCACTGAATTTTTTAATAATTTTTAAAGTTCAATTATATTTTTTTCATAATTTATTGAAAATAGCAGTTATTGGAAATATTTTAGAGATGACTCCACGTAAAGAAACTCCAATTGCCACCCGGCAAGCTGTTATGAATATGAGGGAAAACGGAATGCGTGGTACCGAAATTGCCATGGTAGTTTAAACCAAATTTTGCTACTATAACATTTTAAACACTGATTCACATAAAAAATCAAAAAATCAGCCAGTTTGGTCAAATCACAAAAAAGTTTAACCCGAAAAAACATGTGTGACAAAACTTTTTTTCAGCTAGTGTATAGTACATATTAGAATTGCCACATGCCGGATAAAAATAGTTCTTCTTAATATCAAATTCTTTAAATACATTCTGAGCCCATATGCAAGAATACATTTATCTGTTAAATAGCACACCAAAAGGAAATCACGATTTTGCAATATTTGAGCGTGTTTTACAACTTTTATGTAATTTTAACAAAACATTTATTATAACTAGGCTTGTCTTAAACTATCTAAAAATGTAATATCTTTCTAAAAAATTAAATTTGGCCTTGTTTGCCGAGCTCATTTTATCACCATACCAGCTGAAGTGTAAATAGTGATAGAAAATTATTGTTTAACTACTTTTATGAGAAAATTTAAATAAGTATATGCAGCAACTTTACCGTATATTTATTGCTTTGATCAAATTACGTTTACCTACTTAAATGAAGGTAATTGATTGTATCACACCGCGTGACCAATATTGCTGCTATATAATGGCTTAAATGTTATAGTTCTAATCAGTTATTCGGCTTTCTTCTACAAATCATCGGATGTGCAGGGCCAGATTGTCAAAATCGAAATTGCTCTGTACCATGGTTTACACATAGCTGAATAAATGAAAGCTAGGCGTAGGCCATGGAACAGAGGGGTTCCGATTTCTTTCATTCGGATATTCTTGGCGTATTCTTTGCTACAATTACAGTTCTAAATGTTCTGGTTTCTGTTCATTAATAGAATAACCTTCTACATGGAACTTTTCCGGAACGTGGAAGCTCGGAACCGTACTCAAGAAGAAAAATAAACGTCAGGTTAGCTTGCTTGAAGGCATTCAAACAGGAGAAAGTTGATTCTCCAGCAACAAAGATGTAATTTTGAATAGCTGAGTGCCTGACAAGAGGCTGTGGGGAAGGAGCACGGATCCAGTATAATCATAGCTCAAGAAAAAAGGTGTATTATTTTTTTTCTGGATATGTTGTATCTTACTAAGAAAGACATGTATGTTATAATCCCAAATGAAATTTTCGGTTTTTAATATTTTTACAGCGTATTCTATAATTGAATATTCTCATGAAATTAAATATTAAATATGAAGTATATATGCGCATTATAGGAGGAGTCCAGTAGAGATAGGAGGAGTCCAGTAATTCCAAGGGAGCCGAAGGATATTGAAGGATTCTAGCTATTACGGTTGGTTGTTCAGGAAGAAAGGAATGAAGCGTAGATGTTTTCATCGGTCAGTTAGCCCTACTTGCCGTTGCGATCTTAAATTCTGTATAATCTGTTCAATAGAAATATTCGTTCAGATCGGAAATAGGCGACTGGTAATATTAACCTAATTAAAGGATAGCGTACAGGTTGAGGATTGTATTCATGTATTGCCCATTTCAGATATCGGTGCCTAATTGAAGAACAAAAAAAATAGGCACTGATCTATGGAAAGGACCATACGATATATTATTTTTGTTTTTCGTATTGTTACCTGTACAAGATAAAATATCAATTTGTTCAAGTTTAATCACTTTCCAAGAGAGCATTTGTAAACGGTTTTACGTCAATGTTACGCTAAAATTGCCTATCGCTAAATTCGCTAAATTAATTGTAGGAAAATCAATACAACAGTTGACTTAACGGCTATAAGTTTCCACGCCAATTTATTTTTTTTTCCGGTACTGTGCCGCCGTTTTTCTTCTGTATTACGAGTTAGACGGTTGTAAGTTTTATTCCGTTTTCTTTTATTCGGTACATGTTTTCCACCATTCGAAATGCAATTATACTTTTCTCGTCCTTTATTCGGGCAATAAAAATAAACAAATTTTAAGTATTTTTTCTTACTCTTTTTCCAAATAAGATCTAAAGAAAACTAAATCAAAATGGTGTGAACTCAAAATTGCGTGAGGAACAAAATTTTAATTTAAACCAACATTAACAAAATTTGGAAAGAAACTCAATCTCAATCTCAAACTCAATCCGTCAACTCAATCAGAAAATAATCTGGCATTAGATGTATTGCGTATTAGAAGTAACTCCAAACTGAGTTTTGCACAAAAAGTTTTGCAAATCGGAAACGTCTGAACAATTAAAAATAGAACAAATCAATTCTGAGGAGAATTCTTAGAATCAAAAATCGACCTTATCAATTGGTCTTACTGACAAAATACCCAAATGATCACTTTCATGAGATAACAATAAATAAGAACAATATTATTACAAAAAGTTATCAAATAAGTAATTGTTGTTAATTATTCTATATAAACTATATAACAAATAATAATGATAATTATAAATACGAACAATTCAAATCGATAAGAATTCGTTGAATTTTTAAGGTTTTTTGTTCGACAACTTCAATCAAGTTTTTTTTAAATGAAACAATTGATTGTGTTTTTTTATTAATTAAGTGTTAATTGATGTGTGAAGTGTAGATTAGAATTTTGAAAAAACTGAATGAAAAAGTGAACAAAATAATTACGTAAAATGTTGCGTTTAAACTTAGCAAGGGAAAGGTGCTCAGAGAGTGCAGAGTAGTACCGTATTCCAAACTTTGTTCTGTTTAAGCAAGATATTTTTCAGGTTCAATACCCATTTGCAGAGAAGATGTGGTCTTATTTTTAAAATTAAATTTACCCTAAATCAACGTTTCAAGGGATTTCGTTTGTGCACTATTTCGAATATGGAGGCTCCTCCCCTTTCAAGTCTAATTTCTCTACACACATGAGAATATTTAATGAAAATAGTTCTACTCAACATATAAGTTGCAATGGAATATTGACTAATACATAACGAAATGTTGGAATCAAACCCTATAACAAAACCAATCGTCTAATAATGTTAGCACATTAAATGCATTATTAATTAAAACCTTGATTCGTTTAGTTTTAAATTTCACGTGCTATAATCAAAAGTATTTGTATTTGTATATATTCAAAAGCTTGAGCTTCTTAAATAGCAACATATTTTTTATTCCTACAGCACATTGATTGAAAACAATGTTAAAATGTTCGATTCAGAAATGACCAAAGTACGAATATTTTCGCTGAATTATTTTTTATTTCAAGGAAGTTGATCAAATTATGCATTAATGAGCAAATTTCAATGCTAAATTTGGCTGTGTTAACAATGATTTTTACAGAATTTTTTGACGGATTCATGCTGGATACATAATTATTTAATGCATGATCTCTTTTAATTTTTAAATTACCTAGGTTTTCACCGTTTTCCGATTTAATTAATTTCTTGAAGAAAATAAGATCTTAAAGAAAACTGTATCGAGAGATATTTTTTATATTGGGATATGTTATAGAGAACATTATGACGAATCGAATGTAGTTTAGCTTCTGCCTGTAGTAATAAAACTTTCCGAGATATTCCTGTTTTTATAAGACACATAAAATGCTCCTTTATGTGTCATGTATACGTTAAAATATTCTTAAAATGACATATCTGACTAGGACTATATTTCTGGTATAGCTTGTATTCGAAACCAAAAAAGGAAATCACAAATTAAAGAAATTTTGAGCGATGAGGGCCTATAAAGTATGTTTTATTAAAACAGGAACATCTCAAAAAGTTTAATTACGACAGACAGAAATTATACACCATTCGAATCGTCATAATTTGCTCTATAACATATCCCAATACAAAAAATATTCACCGATAAAGTTTTCGTTAAGATCTTATTTTCTTCGAGAGCTTAATTTCATTGGAAAACGATGAAAACCTATATAATTTTAAAATTCAAAAGAATCATACATTAAATAATTATGTATCCAGCATGAATCC
Organism: Caenorhabditis plicata; assembly: GCA_963931815.1. NCBI lineage: Eukaryota > Metazoa > Nematoda > Chromadorea > Rhabditida > Rhabditidae > Caenorhabditis > Caenorhabditis plicata. The sequence continues at coordinate 11,718,112 of OZ007491.1, read as the reverse complement.
GTCAAAAAATTTCGTAAAAATCATTGATAACACAGCCAAATTAAGCATTGAAATCATTAATGCATAATTTGATCAACTTCCTTGAAATAAAAAATCATTTCATGAAAAAAATTGTACTTTGGTCATTTCTGAATCGAACATTTCAATCAACGTGCTACAGAGCACATTGATTGAAAACAATGTTAAAATGTTCGATTCAGAAATGACCAAAGTACGAATATTTTCGCTGAATAATTTTTTATTTCAAGGAAGTTGATCAAATTATGCATTAATGAGCAAATTTCAATGCTAAATTTGGCTGTGTTAACAATGATTTATACATAATTTTTTGACGGATTCATGCTGGATTCAAAATTATTTAATGCATGATCCTTTTGAATTTTTAAATTACCTAGGTTTTCACCGTTTTCCGATGTAATTAATTTCTTGAAGAAAATAAGATCTTAAAGAAAACTGTATCGATGAATATTTTTTATATTGGGATATGTTATAGAGCACATTATGACGAATCGAATGGCGTTTAGCTTCTGCCTGTAGTAATAAACCTTTCCGAGATATTCCTGTTTTTATAGGACACATAAAATACTCCTCTATGTGCCATGTGTACGTTAAAATATTCTTAAAATGACATATCTGACCAGGACTATATTTCTGGTACAGCTTGTATTCGAAACCAAAAAAGGAAATCACAAATTATAGAAATTTTGAGCGATTAGGGCCTATAAAGTATGTTTTATTAAAACTGGAACATCTCAAAAAGTTTAATTACGACAGACAGAAATTATACACCATTCGAATCGTCATAATTTGCTCTATAACATATCCCAATACAAAAAATATTCACCGATACAGTTTTCTTTAAGATCTTATTTTCTTCGAGAACTTAATTACATCGGAAAACGATGAAAACCTAGGTAATTTAAAAATTCAAAAGGATCATACATTCAACAATTTTATATCCAGCCTGAATCCGTCAAAAAATTTTGTAAAAATCATTGATAACACAGCCAAATTAAGCATTGAAATTTGCTCATTAATGCATAATTTGATCAACTTCCTTGAAATAAAAAATTATTCAGCGAAAATATTTGTACTTTGGTCATTTCTGAATCGAACATTTCAATCAACGTGTACAGAGTATATAGACTCAAATTTTTTGACGACGCATTGCGAACCGCTGCGCAGCAAGACCACAGGCGGTATGCAATAACGTATTTATCCGTTAAACCCGAATGGAAAATCATTAATTACGTTTCTAAGTTCATGTAAATAATTATATGCAAGAAATAATATTTAAACTTTTTTTTTCTAGTAAAGGTAATTTATGATTATCCATCACCGTTTACGGATAAATACGTTCTTGGCTTAATTATATATAGAGAGACACCAAATTCATATCTTTTCGCAACGCGCAGATATTTGCAATGCTCAGTCAAACAATTTGTACTTTTCTATATACTCTGTAGTACGAATAAGTAACAAAAAGAGTAAATATGTAAATAAAAAAAAAAGTAAATAGGATATTTTTCGTGCTTTCAGAAAAGTCTAGTTTCAAAATTATGGGTTACGTGTACGTCGAGTTTGATGGTTTGATATGTATCGAAAAAATTTTATCGATTATCAACAATGATTAGAACTGTTTTCAATAAATATTCTCATGACAGACGAGTGTGTGAAGACATTAGACTGGAAAGGGGAGGAGCATCCATATTCGAAATAGTGCACAAACGAATTCCCTTGAAAGTTGGATTTAGGGTAAATTTAATTAATAAAATTTTAAAAATAAGACCACATCTTCTCTGCAAATGGGACATGTACGTATTAAACCTGAATAATATCTTCGAGTGCTCAAGCAGAACCAGAGATGGGCGAATTGGGATTTTTTAAAGTTCGGAATCCGGAACTGCCCTCTCTCTCTGAGCACCTTTTTAAAAAATAGGTCAAATTGGTCACAATTAAAACTAATGCATTTAAAATGCTTACCCACACCACTCGGTATATGAACATGGTGGTCTCATTCAAAAGTACACACCAAATTAAAGTTTTTTACTGTTGCACGCCAAATGGAAATAAGGATTTTTCGATTTTTTTGCTTATTTTTAAGCCAAAAAGTTTCACTAAAAATTAACTAGATTAATGTTAAACTGGCTAAAAAATTAATATTTTTTAAGAACTTTAAATTTGAGCACATTTACTGACTGAGATTTCATTACCTTACCGGTTAGTCTCTACACTTTAGGAATATTATTAAGTTTGTCGAAAATTATATTAAAATAGTTCTATAAAGTTATTTGAGTACAGAACTCATTCTATTACCATAATGGTGATTTATTTAATTTTTTCTGAATAAATCGCTAGTTTAAATGTTGTATGGTATGGCTAAGAGTTTCTCAGCGTTCTGCAATTTGTAACTGGTCTAAAATGAAAGAAAACGACGGAATATGAGCTAAAATCTAATAAAATTCTTAAAAATGACGATTTCTCGAAAATGTAACGGTTAATTTTTACGAAACTGGTTTTAAAATTCTTTATTCGCATAATTTAAAACAACTATAGTCGTCGCCAAATGCGATTACCACCAAAAAAATGTGGCGCACTTTTTTTTAAATTTTATTTTTTCATTTAATTTTTAGGATTATTTTCTTGATTATACTCGTTCTATACTGTTTTTTCTTAAATAAATTTAATAATATGTTTTAGATGTTATTTAAATAGTGGAATAAATGTGGAAAATAATAATAATCAAGAAAATTAAATGAAAAAATAATATTTCAAAAAGTGCGCCACACTTTGCGGCGGTAATCGCATTTGGCGACGACTATAATTTTTTGAATGAGATAATAAAACTTATATTTTTCTGAACAATATACAACATTTAAACGAATCTTGTTTGTAATCTGAATCTATTGAGTCTTGAGTCTCCTTTGAGTTTTGAATGTAATTTCAATCTTTCGATTTTTTATAATTTTTGAAGGAAGCGTGCAATTGGTACGCGATCGTTTGCAATTTTCAGTGGAATTGAAAAGGTAAGTGAATATAATAAAAAATAATAAACTAATTAAATTTTCAACCGAGCCGAGACCGCAACTTCCCCCTTATCTCCTTTTAAGCAATTTTTTCTAATTAATCTAAAATATTGACAATTAATATATAATTATCAATAAAACTAAATCAATGAAATAAACGAATGACTGATATAAATTGAGAACATCGCCGAAAAAAAGGTTTCGAATTGGGTTGAAAAGATTAAAAATGAGGTATTTCAATTCACAAGATATTCAAAGAAATGGAATTCTGAGGAAAACTATGAACAATGTAAAAAATGGACAAGAATTGTTAAAGTCAAAACCATCTGACCTTAGCAATTCTCCAAATGTCCATTGTCAAACAATTGCCAACTGAATGTAGATTCGATGAAGAAACAAACAAACAAACAAACAATCATAAATAACCACACAATGAGAAGAGAAACTTTCTGTGGGCGCGGTAGACGCCCAAAAATGGAAATATCCAGCCCGTCGTCTACGTGTTTATCGGCGTCTTTCCTGCGGTTCTGGTTATCCGCGTTCGTCTTGTTCCGATTCATGAATCACATTTTTTTTATTATTTCTGATGGTTATGTAATACATCATGAATCATCAATGGTTGTCTTCTCGTATGATAAGGAAAAATGAAATAGCTGGAAGAATTTGAGAGATAATTTGGATATACGGGGGATTATCTTCGCGAATCCGTTGAGATTGCAAGCTTCTGAATGAATGGATTGGATTGTATGTTGTCGAATTTTAATAGTTTGACCATTAAGCTTTTGTTAACTTGATGCGTTTCCTATTAGCTATACAATTTTTAGGACAATGTTTTGGAAATAAAATTTTTTACAAATCTGTTCCATGGATCTTTTTAATCCGGCAAGCAAATTTGAGCCTGACCAAATGAAAAAAAACTGAAACACCGATTTGAAGTTGACGGGGTCACTGGTATGAATCATGGTTCCACGGAAAATGATTTTTTCAAACGGAACACGGAAAAAAACGAAAATGGAATTCGGAAAATAACGGAAGATGGAAGATGGAATTCCGTGATGAAGATTCAACTACTGGGAATGGAATGAAGATTTTTTGCTTCTGTGGAGCGTGATCGTATTATTTGGCTTTGCACATTTTACCTATTTCTTTATTTAAAATATGTGTACCAGACGTGAAGAAAAGTATGGATAAAATTTCACACATAACAAGTGAGACTGAAACTTGGACATACTAAAATAACAAAGAATTGTTTAAAAAAATAACAAAAACCGAAAACGGTTAGCAGAAATTAATTCAAATAGGTAAAATTAAATCATATGGGGTATAAAAGGGATCAGGTAAGCCTTAAAATATTCAATTACCCGTTCAACTGGGAACTTAAAGAAATTATCAGGATGAACCAAACTTTTTTTCCAATTTGTTATTTAAAAAATGTAATGATGAAAATGAAAAACAATTAGGTTTCATAGTAAAGACCATTTGACTCTATGGGTTGAACCCATCTATCGGCAAGTTTTTCGATCCCGCTGCGGTACCACTCCTTGTTCTTAGAGGCGAAAAACTCGCGGCACCCGTTTTCGACATCGGCAAGGTCATTGAAGCTACGACCACGAAGAAAGTTTGCCATCGAAAAGGGGATAATCAGATGGCGCAAGGTCCGGACTATAAGCTGGATGAGGAAGAAGTTCAATGGCGTCGAGATTTTTAATCTTTTTCTTCGTTTGTCTTGCTGTGTGCGGTTTTGCATTGTCTTGTTGAAGGAGTATCCGATCAATGCCGGATATTTCTCGCCAAGTGCCGCATACATTCGATCAAGTTGGGCGCAATAGAGATCTGCGTCGATGGTCCGACCATTTGGAACTAGCTGGAAGTAAATTATGCCTTCAAAGTTCCATCAAACACAGAAATCCCTTCTTTGAGAAACGATCACATTTTGCTACCGATTCCGCCATTTGACCGGGTTCCAATCATTGATTTTGTCTGTCCGGATTACTGAAGTAAACCCACTTTTCATAACAAGTTACATTTCTACTAATAAAAGGGTAATCTTATTTATTTTCGAGCAGTTTTCGGCAAGTGTCGACAAGTTTTTGAGCTTTAACTTTGGTCAACGCATAAGTTACTTCTCGGCAGCGTCTATTGACTTTCCCAAGGGCGTGAAGATGTCGTACAACAGATGTTTGGGGAAAATCGAGCTCAGCCGACAAGCTGCGAGTACTTACTTATGGATTGGTCTTCACAGCTTCACAGATTGCTTAGGAATCTACTGTCGTAGCCTGAATGTGACTTGTCCTCGAGATCAGTGTCGTCGTCGTCGTTAAATCTTTTGAACCAATTTCGCGCAGTACGATCCGAGATCATATTGTCGCCTTCAACTTCGCATATCTTTTTTTGCTGCTGCAGTTGCGTTGAAGCCTTGTTTCCAATAATGGCGCAAAATAAAACGAATTTTGGATTTTTCTGTTTCTTCTACAAGATAAAAATTTTTTAATAAAAGACCAATTAAAAATTTTAATACATATTATGATAGAGCTATTCAAGAGCTTTAAATATACATATATCATATGTATATAAAATCTTTATTTGGTAAAAAAAACAATTAGGCAAAAAGATATACGAAATCGGAAAAAATTTTTGGTTCACCCTAATATATATCAATAAAATTAATAATATAAAAACTAATCTATATTAAAGCGTGCGACTTAATATAAATAATAACAAGTAAAATATTGCCTGAAAAAAATGATAAATTCTCGGCACACTTTTTTTGCCAAAATCTCTTGGCTCTCTCTTCAAATATGTTTTTGGATACGTTTTGTCCTGGGGTGAACCAGTTTAATTCGACGACTGTACAGAAGAATTTTCGATTGCCTATGAGCCAGGTAAGCGGACATATAATAGAACCGACGTATATTCAAGGCATGGCGATAAAGAAGACTCGACAATTAATCGACGAAGATCATAACAGCAATTTCTTCGAAATGATTAATGGAAATTAAGTCCAGTCATTTTCTTGCGACGGGAATGTTGCCCCAGCGACAACAAACAGTTGAGCTCATCTGATCATATTTCAAGGTTAGCACGATATCAGTCTTTTATTTTTTATTACGCCACCTTCATTTGCAACATATCGTCATGTTTTAGGTGCGGAGTTCCTCCAATCGCTGGTATGTTCGCGCGCCTTAAAAAAACACTGCGTACAACCTGGACAACTTGACTGGAGCAATTTGCAATAGACCAAGAGCTAGAATATGACAAAATGGAGGTACTAAAACACGTTACCGCTGAGTATCAGTGAGCACTCAACTGAATAGAGATGGAACAGACTTGCAACGACGAATAAACTCCATTTAGTTAGGTTTTCATTTCATTAGTACTCCAATGCCACGATATCGCGCCGCATTGCAAAACACTTCGCACCAATTGCGAGAAACACAATTCCTCACGTGGCGGAGGAATTAGTTTATCGCGATGCCACTCAGCAAAAACGCATAAGGATATGGAATTAAAGATCAGTAATCATTGAGTTGATCGTTGAATTTCAGTGTCGGGTCCTGTCACGAATAAAGCCACCTTCCAGTGGAAGCAATCTGCCCAAATCGTGAGACCAATCGTCTCTCATCTGTTGCTGTTTATTGAGTACTGCCACTGAACCAACTACCATTGTTGAAGAAGCGCTATTCTTCTTCTTCTTCTATTGTTGCTCATCACACTGTGGTGCACACCAACTGGAAATAAGGACTTTGCCATTTTCAAACGTGCGTGGAAATCTATATAACATAACTGGTTTATGACAATTTAGATAGACTTGTCTTAAACTATCTAAAAAAATAATATCTTGTCGAAATTTTAGATTTGAACACGTTTACTGAGCTCATTTCATTACTCTACTAGTTTGAATGCAGTGGTTTATTTAAATTATAGCAGTTTTAAAATAAAAAATTCAAGTTTCAACTTAACCCAAAGGTTGAATAAAAAATCTCGTATCCGAAATATATTTTTCAATGTTAATTCATAAATAGTTCACAATTTGTTTTAACGAGAACTCTACCAATTATCGGCAATCAAGTTTTACCCTCCATTCAACCCGTCATTTAAAATATTTTCCAATTATATCGTCACAAACAAATTTTCCATTAAAAAATCAAATCAAAATTGAATTCCGAAATGAAAATAATGTGATTTGGACCAAATAAGAATCGAATCGATTAAAGTCGTCATGTGAAAAATAAGAAAATTGGTATCTGATATTATAAAAATTGGATGAGGTAATATTAACAAATTAATAGAGTAATTCAGAACTTCGGAATTCTAATTATTATTCCGGATTCCAGGTTCCGAAATTCAAAAACTTGGAAAACACGCATCGAAGAGGAATAGATGAAAAGTCGTTTGTGGCCGTCCATCCGAGACGATCATTTTTTCTTATTTTATTGCTCTTCCATTAAGCACTGGTCTCTGAAATGTACAATATAAAACGATAGTTTTAAATAAGATAGCATAGTCCTTAAAATTTAAACGACATTAATTAACATTAAGTATATTAAACTTGTGTTCTGATTTTTTTGAGTTTTAGACCCATTTTACCCAATTAAACAATTTTTGTGATCTGTAATTATAAAAATTGGCTGGGGTGATATTAACAAATTAATAGAAGAATTCAGAATTCCGGAATTCAAAAACTTCCATTCCGCCCATATCTGCTAACTATTATTTATATTCAAATTGTTAGCACATCCTATCTCGCCTATTTCGAGCATGCATAACATAAATTGACAAGATTTAATAGAAATACAGATGCACCCCAACGGCAAACAGCCTTCACATAGAAAGAATGATCAACGAATTTGATGACGCGTTCAACAAATTTATTCTTTTTTGTTCTTTTTTGTAAAACAATATTTTGACTATAATAGGAGAACTAGTGATTTTTATAAAACGTGAATTATATCATTTTGTTGCTCGTGAAATTTTGAATTTTTTGAAATGCAACGTGACGTGGTTACGGTAATTTACGTGTATTTTATAGTCGATTGAATTTTGAAACTTTAAAAAATCATAACTTTGCTTAAAAAAAGAATCAAGATTAAAGGCAGTATATTATTACTCACCGTTATGTCATCTATCAATAAAGTCTTAATATCAAAAATTAAAAATAGAGTTTTCAAATTATTTGATTCTAAATTTTTGCACCTTATAATGACCTTAAAGTACTTAAAACGTAAAATCTTCTAACTTTGTTAAGTGTATCTCATACAATAAATGTTTGTAAAGACTATAGTCTTAGCAGAAACATAATTTTCAAAAATGGTCATCAGCCATATATGGTGTTTACTTAGAAATGATCCTATAAGCACCAATCAAACATAATTTGCTAACTTTTAGTGTTAAATTGTTGTGCAAAATATGCTCTTAACGTCGGGCTTCGTTTCATTTCAAATCAGGCCCATTCTACAAAATTATCAAATAAGATGCTCCACGGTTACAGAGCAACGGCAGTTTTGTGCACAATTTTACCTAACATAATATATTTTTAGTTTTTTATAATTATTATAATTACTTATTTATCATTTTTAAAGTTATTTCCGGTTTTTTCGATATTTCACGGCTCATAAAACGAAGAAGATTCTGAGTTCTTTGTGAAAAATGATTTTTGGGAAACTAGGGCTGGATTTTTGAAAAATCTTTGATAATATGGATTTTAGTTTGCTTCTTTTATCCAATCTTCATGCTAGAAATCATGAAAACTCACAAAATTACTCATTTTTATCAGATTAATGTATTGTAAAGAGCTAAACTTTAAGATCGAATATCTCGAAAACTCTATTTTAAATTTTTGAGATTAAGACTTTAATGATAGAGGACATAACGATGAGCAATATTATATTTGTCTTCAATCTTGATTCGACTTTAAAGCAAAGTTATGATTTTTTAAAGTTTAAAATTTCAATCGACTATAAAGTACACGTTAATTACCGTGAATACGTCACGTTGCATTTCAAAAAATTCCGAATTTTACGAGCAACAGAATGATATATCTTACGTTTCATAAAAATCACTAGTTCTCCTATTATAGCCGAAATACAGTTTTACAAAAAAAGAACAAAAAAAAAATAAAATTATTGAAAGCGTGATCAAATTCGTTGATCATTCTTTCTAAATATGTGAAGACGATTTTTCTATTGCCTGCCCTCGGCGTGCAGATGGAAACGTTCGCAGCAAAATCGAAAATAGACCATAATTTTTGTTTGCCTGTTAAAATATTTGATCAAAATTTGTTCCAAATATTCTACTCTTATCAAATTTCATGTAAAATAAGTATTTATCTTTGAAACGCGATTGAAATTCGTTTTGATTATGTCTAAATTACCGAGAATTGATTATTATTTTGATGTCATTTCACCATTTGCTTACATTGGATTCGAGGTTTGTTGATTTAAGAAAGAAAATAGTAACAGAATGATATCGAACAATTTAATTTAGTGAATTGATTAAATTCTTCATAATGTTCATCCGTAATGCCTTACAAAACACATGAAAAGTTAAAAAATATTATTGTCCTTTTTCAGAGATCGGTGCTAAATGGAAGAGGAAAAAATAGAACAAAACGATAGTGATATTAAACTCACACGAATGACGAGTATCGAACTGTGGATTAGACGTGACTGTGTTTACGTATTGTCGTAAAATAAAATGCTAATTTATTTTATATTGTTTCGCAATATTTTTCTTATTTCTCTTAATATTTTTTTATATTTTTAAATAAAAATAACTGGTAATATTGATAAAATTAATTTATTTGATGATCAATTGGACAATTAATCTCTAAAAATTAGAAATAAGAAAAACAGTTCGAAGCATCATTTTATTTTACGACAATACATAAACACAGTCACGTCTACGACAAAGTTCGATCCTCGTCATTAGTGTGAGTTTAATATCACTCGATATTTTCGGGTGGCGAAGCGGCCGCGGTAATCGACATTTTCAAAATGGCGATTATATATATTCCTTTTCAAATTCAAAAGATTTTTGGCTAACCAAAATATTAAATGGTATCTCACACTAGTCGGTGGAATGCTGTGCAAATAAAATTTGTAGATACGAACATACGAAGGCACCTACATATGCACCAGTGATGGGAGGGACGCCCCCCCCCCCCGGTCCCCCCGACCCGGGATCACTGATATGCACGACACATGTAATAATACAATTTCTGGTTATTTAAAAAAATGTAATTATTTTAATTATAAAATTTTAATTAAATCTACTCCTGTCCCAAGCGAGACCATTTTATTATTCGGAATGCTTCTTTAAATCGACTTTCAATGACAATAGTTATTATACAGTACCGGTCAAAACGCTTGGTTTTTCGAGCATAACTGGTTTTCGAGAGCCGGTATTGAGCCGAAATGTTTACCAGATGCTTCTGAAAGGGTTAGAAAATTTGTGAACAAATGTCATACGAAAATAAGAAAAAATTGGATTTTCGAAAAAATCAAATTTTGGCCTTAATTTTTCAAAAAATCATAATTTCTAAAAAACATGTTCATTCAGCACATAACATAAAAACTAAAAAATTGGGTCTAATACTTTGTTGTGAAGCCAGGAGAGTCAATGACCGTCTGTCATCTGCGCTCCATAGAGTCGCGCAAAGTGTTGATTACTGACAGTGGGATCTTATTCCATTCGTCTACCAGTTGCTGGTACTTTTCTGACGAATTTTTCGTTTTTTTTCCTGCCAATCGTCTCTCCAACTCTTCCCACAAATTCTCAATTGGATTCAAGTCCGAATTCTACGGCTCGAGTACCAATCGTGAACTCCAAAATATTTGAGAAAATTAAAATCTATTGTATCTTTACAAATTTGTAAGTGTGTTTTGGATAATTGACCTGTTGGAAAATGATCCCACGATCCATGGCTTTGTAATGTGGCAGCATTTTGGATTCTAGGATATCCTTGTAGACGTGACGATCCATGATGGTTGTGCCTTTTCTGAAAAAGGAACCCCACACCATATAACTTCCTCCACCGTGCTTAACGATGGATAACTGGTATTTGGGATTATACCGGGAGCCAACTGGACGCAGTATCCATTGAATTCCGTCACTTTCCAAAAGCAGGAACTTTCTTTCGTCCGACCATAAAATTTGGTTCCAATCTTGACGAATCCAATTCAAGTGCTCCTTCGTCCAGGCAACTCTGGCTTTTCTGTTCTTTTCTTTACTGGACGTCTTCCATATTTCTTTACTGGACGTCTTCCCAGGATTCCAGGTGCTCTCAAACGATGGTGGTCCGTCGAGGTGGATGGGGAAACCGGACAATTCATGAAAACGTCTCTTCGAATCGCAGACGCCGTCAGCCTGGGATTGCTTCATGGGCTGACCCACTGACTTGAATACAATGGAGAATTTGTGGGAAGAGTTGGTGAGACGATTGGCCGGAAGAAAAGCGAAAAATGCGAAAGAGAAGTACCAGCAACTGGTAGACGAATGGAAGAAGATCCCACTGTCAGTAATCGACACTTTGCTCGACTCCATGAAGCGCAGATGCCAGACTGTCATTCACTCTCGTGGCTTCGCAACAAAGTATTAGACCCATTTTGTTAGTTTTTATATGTTACGTGTTGAATAAACGTGTTTTTTGGAAATTATGATTTTTTGAAAATTAAGGCCAAAATTTGATTTTTTCGAAAATCCAATTTTTTCTTATTTTCGTATGACATTTGTTCACAAATTTTCTAACCCTTTCAGAAGCATCTGGTAAACATTTCGGCTCAATACCGGCTCTCGAAAAATCCAGCGTTTACAACCTTTTGACCGGTACTGTATAGTCGTCGCCAAATGCGATTATCACCGCAAAATGTGGCGCACTTTTTTAAATATTATTTTTTCATTTAATTTTTATTATTATTTTCTTGTTTATGCTCGTTCTCTACTGTTTTTGCTTAAATAAATAGAAGAATATGTTATAGATGTTGTTTCAATCGTGGAATAAATGCGGAAAATAATAATAATCATAAAAATTATATGAAAAAACAATATTTCAATAAGTGCGCCGCATTTTCGGTGGTAATCGCATTTGGCGACGACTATAGAACTTAATTTTATATGAATTCTGAAATAATGTACCTACAAAATATACATAGATACCTACATAAGATATTTAAGATTATTCGGATTGGGTTTCATAAATAAATCATTTGTATAGCCGACAGTTTTGTGTGGTGTGCATATGTAACCATTTCACTATATAATTCATTATACAAGATTACAATATAAAACAAATCTCTTAACCTCCAAGATCATCAATTTAAATTTAATTTACATTCTAGGCCCTGCATCAAATCCAACCTCAATGGCCTAATGTGACGATCCGATACTTCCCAATGTTCATTCACGGGGTTATGAAGGAATCTGGCAACCAGACGCCTGCCCTCGTTCCAGCAAAAGAAAAAATGCTAATCAAGGATATTATGAGAAATAGTCAATACTGGAATATCCCAATGCGGCACCCGCCGAGGTTTTTGGAATGGATTTTCCAATACACGACAAAAGATGCGTCAAAGGTGCTGATTGTACTCGGCCAAATTGACCAAGGTTCGCTGGAATTTCAGCTCAGACTTCCAATTAAATTCAGAAATGATGAAAAAGACGGCTCGTGAGATGTGGAATCGTTTATGGTTCAAGAGTGAGAAAATCTTCGAGAAGGATGAACTGATTGATATTTTGAAAAAAGTCGGAGTGAAAGATAGCGAGAAGATCTATGCAAAATCACAGGAAGAGCCAATTAAGAAACAGTTGATTGAAAACACCACGAATATTATTAACAATGGGGTGAGAGATATCGCGAAATTCGGTTAATTCAGTTATCGGTTAAAGGCATTTGGAGCTCCATGGATTGAAGTGACTACAGAAGATGGCAAAACTCATCACTTCTTCGGCTCCGATCGTTTCCATTTGATTGCACATTTGTTGAATGTCAGACAACCATTGCCTAAACAGTTTTTAGAAAAATCTAAAATTTAATATTCTTTATATTATTGGTGTAAATATTATTATTTTATTATTTAAGAACCGAGAATTATACTAATAATATTTTTGTTACACGAGGTAGTTATTGGTATAAACTTGTGTTAAACAAAAAATGCAATTGGTATGTTCCCGTGGAGTCGAGGGGAATATTATACAAACCTTACAAAAATCGAGTATATATGTTGACGCGAAAGATTACTAATAATACGATCGTGAAATGACGTACATGATGAAAAGTTCTATCTCAATAGACCTGATGAGTGTCGTTTAAAACTCAGAAACACATAGCCGACTGAATAAGCCAACAACATGGAAAATTACTTGGAGAACATTTATTTTAATAGAATATTTAAAAAGTTAATATTGTCCTTTTCAGAGATCGGTGCCTAATGGAAGAGCAAAAAAGAAGAGAAAATGATGGGCAGTAACACGGCCACAAATAAGAGTGAGATTAAACTCCCGCAAAGTACAGGATCGAACTGTGGCTAGGACGTGACTGTGTTTACGTATTGTCGTAAAATAAAATGCTAACTTATTTTATATTTTTCTTAATATCGTTAAATTTTTTTAAATGAAATATCTCGTAATATTGATAAGACTAATTTATTTGATAATCAACTGGACAATTAATAGCTAAAAATTAGAAATAAGAATAGTTCGAAACAATATAAAATAAGTGAGCATTTTATTTTACGACTATACGTAAACACAGTCACGTCGACACCAAAGTTCGATCCTCGTCTCCTCGTCATTCGTTTGAGTTTAATGTTACTCGATGGACTTCGCTTTCTATAGATGAAATATAGTACTAAAAGAGATCCACCAAATTACTCTAAATTGTGGTACGTTTTACGTCGAAGATTTATCTTAAACACAGCTTAACATAGCTCGCTTAATCATTTTAATGTGGACCAAAATGAGAAGAAAAAAATTCTATCATCGTTTTTGACAATTTTTGGAGAGCAATGTCCATTTTTTTAACCGGACGTGTGTGACTTCCTAATTGTAGTTTTATAACAATCTCGAGTAGCAACCAATAGGTATGGAAAACAGTAATCGAATACATTATGGGCCAATCCGAGTAGAACTAGTAAAAATGAACCTAATTCTTAAAAGGGGAAGGATAATAGGATCTAAGTTAATATATCTATAAAACCAACTCTAAGCGTGAGATACTTGGATGAGGGATCGTTTCGAAATAATCCGCTCGACAAAAAGGAGCAAATCTCAGCTAATACTCATTAGCTCCATCAATATTATAAACCAAAAAAACATTGATTTTTAAACTCATAGTACATTATAGTCTTATCAGTGTTCAATGAAGGTGATTGATCTCCAACATGTGTGTACCATTTGATTTAAATTGTTTGGGTTTAAATCTCGATTTTGATTATGTCTAAATTACCGAGAATTGATTATTATTTTGATGTCATTTCGCCATATGCTTACATTGGATTCGAGGTTTGTTAATTCTTTTATTCAATCAATTATAAAACTAAAGAGCGATGCGCATGAAAACAGATCGGTTTCATTATTTAAGCGATATTCAAAAAAAAACAAACTCAATCGAATTGAGCTTCGTGGATATTCGTGATGTGTATTGTTTGACAGATTTTACGTAAAGTGTCGGTCATTTCAGTCTTACACCCTTACCCAAATTTATACTTTTACACCAATTCAATTTTAGAATTTTAAGTGTTCCAACACACCATATAAAATAATATAGACGTCGCCAAATGCGATTACCACCGCAAAATGTGGCGCACTTTTTTAAATATTATTTTTTCATTTAATTTTTATGATTTTTATTATTTTCCACATTTATTCCACGATTGAAACAAAATCTAAAACATATTCTTCAATTTATTTAAGCAAAGACAGTATAGAACGAGCATAAACAAGAAAATAATCATAAAAATTAAATGAAAAATAATATTTAAGAAAGTGCGCCACATTTTGCGGTGGTAATCGCATTTGGCGACGACTATATATTAAAAGAATATTATTTTATCTTTCTTATTTATGATTTTAACCATTTTGCACTCCACTGCCAAGAAACCGCGCCGCTTAGCAAAAGACTTCGCACAAATTGAAAACACTACCCTTTAATTTATTATTTTTATTTTCAATATTTATTTATCAGTTGGCGTTTCATTCTGCAGAAATCCTGATGAATTAATGAAAAGAAATTCTTAGTACCTCAATTAATGGACCAGAAGAGTCCTCATCGTCAATATATAAGACCTGTAAATATTGAAAATAAAAATAATAAATTAAAAGGTTGAGTTTGCAATTGGTGCGAAGTCTTTTGCAATGCGGCGCGGTTTCGTGGCAGTGGAGTGCATTTTGTCTTTTACAAATTTTATCCGGAGAGAGTTATATTTTGTGTCTCTCTGTTTATAATAATCTTTCTGCTCAATTGACACAGGTTGCAGATATTTTATGGCTCATACCATAATTGATGCCGTCGCAAACGAGAATCGCTGCGCGGAATTTTCTATCAACGATCAATTCTATTTACAGGCTCTCCAACAAATCCAACCGCAATGGCCTAACGTAACGATCCGATACCATCCAATATTCCTTCACGCAGTCATGAAAGAATCTGGCAACCAGCCACCTGCCCTCGTTCCAGCCAAAGGAAAGATGCTCATCAAAGACGTTATGAGAAACAGCCAATTTTGGAACATCGCCATTAGGCCTCCGCCAAAATTCATGGAATGGATTGCTCAGTACACGACAAAAGATGCATCAAAGGTGCTGATTGTACTCGGCCAAATTGACCAAGGTTCGCTGGAATTTCAGCTCAGCCTTCCAATTAAATTCAGAACTGATGAAAAAGACGGCTCGTGAGATGTGGAATCGTTTATGGTTCAAGAGTGAGAAAATCTTCGAGAAGGATGAACTGATTGATATTTTGAAAAAAGTCGGAGTGAAAGATGGCGAGCAGATCTATGCGAAATCACAGGAAGCGTCAATTAAGAAACAGTTGATTGAAAACACCACGAATATTATTAAGAATGGGGTGAGAGATACCGCGAAATTCGGTTAAGTCAGTTATCGATTAAAGGCATTTGGAGCTCCATGGATTGAAGTGACTACAGAAGATGGCAAAACTCATCACTTCTTCGGCTCCGATCGTTTCCATTTGATTGCGAATTTGTTGAATGTCAGACAACCATTGCCTAAACAGTTTTTAGAAAAATCTAAAATCTAATATTCTTTATATTCGAATAAATAATAGTTACTATGGTTGAATAAGTTGCATTGCAATACGTAGTACTTGCATTATTTTAAAAAAATCACAAAAGAAAAACTTACAATAATTTACAATTGTCATCTTTATTAACGCATTTCTTTTAAAATTGTTTATTCAACCATTCACATACAGTACACAGTTCCAATCACACGATAATACAAATAAATGATGGAATACTAGGATCATGAATTTGTGGCACTTTTAATTTAAAGGAGCAGCCATTTTTAATCTCTAAAATACAATTTAACTAATATCAAATAGATACAACAATTAAAAAGGCATAGCAAATAATTAAAAGCAAAACATCCTCATTACATTAACCGTTCGATAATGATCCTTTAAACTAAAAAGTTTCTATCATGATTATTTTTATTAATAATTCATCATTTTTATATCAAATACAATCTGGTTTTTGTTTGGTCGAACATACTTCGTGCTCGCAACCGTTTCGAAAATCAGAGGGATAATTCGAATTCCTAGGAAATTAGAGTGACGGTGATTAAAAATCATTTAAGCGGCCACGAATTATCCAGAAATAACAAAATTACTATAAATTTGATATTAAAATGATAATAAGCATTCACAATGATATTAAATTAAAACAATTTTGGGTGAAAAACACAACAATGATAAACATAATTACACCAAACAAAATTCCTCTAAAAGAAATACTAAAATAATTTTAATTAACCCTTAATTAGAAAAAAACAATTCAAAAAGCAGACAATCATCTATTAATTAAATATTACAAAAAAATCTGTTAACTATCATCATCTTAAACTTTGAGGAACAGCGACTCGTAAACAAAATTCAAAGAACTCTGCAGATTCAAGCTTTTTAACTACGATTTGATTCTTCTTCACAATTCTACAAATGATACAGAGAACTAATTTTATGCTCATCGCAACAAAATTTTTGAAAAAATGACACACGGGAGCATTTCCATCTCAACCAGGTTCGCACAATTTCATTTCATTCGGCTCATTTCTAACAATCCTACTGCGTTAACTAACAAATCATTTAAACAGAAAAGCAAAGAATATTCTATTTTTCGCCAAAGGTGAACTTGTCGAACCTGGGACGTTCCAAGTTTGACTTTTCTTAAATAATAATGATGATGATTATGATTATGATAACGAAATAACTGAATAAAACCCATTAAGAGCGCACAAAACGAAATTATTCGGTGCGCTACAAAACAATTTAATAAAAGACACAGTTTTAAGAGAAACGAGCGTACAATAAACAGAAACTTTAATTCTAATCTGAAACTCTAGACCAATGATTAATTAATCCATTTCAATTAATAGCATGAAAAACGCGTATCAGCCACATTTACTCATAAACACACTCGACATCGGCTCCACTATCTTCTAGTCGTCGTCGTCGACACAATCGAGAATTCGATCTTAAAAGATTTTGTTGACATTCGTCTCTGTAAACCCATTTCTATTGGGAAAATGTAAAAAACTCAATTCAGCTCTAATAAAACGTTTCTCAAGGTTTCCAATAAAAACATAATCACTACCTGGTATTTCCATCCACCCGACTGATTGTCACGTTGATACCAAGATTTCCATTTTCTAAAATAGAAAGGAGTAAACTCATTATATAAAAAAACATACCAGCAAACAGCTGAGCAGCATTAGTGTCAAATGCCAAACAATCAGATTGTTGGATGGCGTACGCCACACCTTCATGAATCGAACGCGGAGTCGCTTCCCAAGACATTTTACGGCGAAGCGTGGATAATTCGAGTCTAAAAAAGCGAAACATGAGATAAATTACTGTTATACACTATGGGGAATTTATTTTCAATTTTCGTTAACATGGAATAATCATAAATCCCGTTCTATATACATTTATATTAAATTGAAACATATCCGCACCTGTACATAAAATTATCCGCCTCTTTTTTTGAACCAATCAATTGAACAACAGCATAAAACATCTGTTGATTCTGCGATGGATCATACTTCTCTTGCTTCTCGAGAACGAGCATAAAATTATACTCGAAGCAGCTTTGCATCATTACCCAATCAACCGCGCCCGGAAGATTGATGTCGGTGGCCAAGAACACAATATCTTCACCTGAAAGTAGTCAAATCAATGACAGTCAAATAATTTTACACAAAACCTTGCAGAGTCGTAATACTTTTATGAACCTTCTTTAAATGATCCATCACATCTGATAACGCCCCTTGCCATTTGCATGAGGCTCCAGGACACGGGCAGCTATATGGACGGAACTCGCACAGCTCTTCGTGCTCAACCTTCTCATAATGATGAAAGTTGAGATTGCAGCCAGAGCTCGAAAATTTGCACGGAAAGCGAACAGTATTCGCAATCTTTTCCAGTCCCAGATTGCGGACGCTTGCTGGAAATAAAACCTTATGATGATTAAAAATTAAATTATGCCTTTACTTAATTATAATACAGTCAAATTTCACGCGAAGCACTATTTTAGAACTTCGTCAGGGTAACATGTAACTTTCATAATTATTCCAAGTCGAGACCAATATTTTATACATTTTTCTTTTTCAAAAGGGCATCTTATCCTGACCAAGACAAAATTTGGATTTCATAGGATGTTAAATTTCCTTTGAATAGATGTAACAAAATTATTGTTTATCGCGCAGCGTTTGCGAGAGAATAAAGCATCGACCATCCCTTTTCATTGTCCTAATATTATTTCCACTATCTATTTTTAACTAAACTTACGTGTTGGTCCACGACAGGTAGGACAGCATTGCAACTTTGGTCGACAGTTAGAGCACACCAAATGTCCTGATTGACATTGCATATAAGGTGGTAGCATATATTCCAAACAGACTGGGCATTCGAACACCGAGAGCACCTAAAGTCTTTATTTGAATGCTTTTCGATTTGACTGCAACAACCTCAGCATTACTATCACTATCACCCGAGGGTCCAACCATCGCGACATGAGGTGCTACGCTCGCTGCCGACGGGGAACACGAAACCACCGGAGCTGTTCCTTGTACTCGTGCGAAAGTTTTCCCTTGTTGATTTGGAGGCAGTGGAGCGCATTGGTTCTGTTGTTGTTGTTGCTGTTGATTCTGTACTTGCTGTTGCTGCTGCTGCCTTCCTTGTGGTGGTCCGACGTTTTGTGAAATTGGTGGTGGTGAAAGTCCCGGTGGTGCTGTGGAAAGCCCTGGTGGAACGTTTGGCGGATTATTACCTGAAATTTTCCCTTTAAATGTTTGTTTTTTACTCTACACACCTTGCAACATTGCGTTGATATTATTGCTCATTTCTGCTTCACGAGATGACAACTCAATCTGATGAATCCTTGCCGCGAATCGGCCTTCCTCTTCTTCCTCGTCTACGCGCTCAGGTCTTATAATACGCTGCCGACGGAGGTCTTCTAGTACCTGCTGATAATCGCCTAAAAAACAAATTTTCTCTTTTATTATCCATTCCACAAATTACCGGGTTGTTCGTATACCCTTTGATAAGGGAGACGATCGGATGAACGTTCGCCGTCAATTGCGACCCTTTCCCTACTGAAAACAACAAAGATTTAGTTTTATTGAAGACAAAAATCAGACGAATAATTATTAAGCATCATGACATTTGCTCGATGACAAGAAAAACAATCAAAACAACGAATGAAAATAATTTCAATTAACAAAATGTTATAACATCATTATTAATAGTGGAATTCGCTTTATTAGTGAGAATTATTAATTCTATTATCAAAACGCTTCTTGGCATAATGTTTACATTAAATATTTTGAATAAAAATAATCGAAACACTGACTAAATTCTAAATAAGACTACTATAAAATATTTCTTGTATTAAATTTGTAGTTAATTTAATTCTGTTAATAACGAGAAAAAAGGATGTTGTTAAATCTAGGAAAAACGTAAATTGCTCCTGTCGGAAAATAAAATGCATTTCCGCAAAAGAAATCACGGATTATTACGCCATAGAATTTAAAATACTTCCTCAACTATATTGTCCTTTTCAGAGATCGATGCCTAATGGAAGAGGAAAAATATTAGAATGGACTGATGATCTCGTTTGGATGAGCTCTCTTTTTAGACGGCCATTCTTTTTTACGAAATTATGGGCAATACATATTTAAGAGGAATTGAGAAAAATGTTTTTTATGGCCCTATCATTTTCTCTTCTTTTATTATTCTTCCATTAGGCATCGATCTCTGAAATGAATAATAGTCGAAATTAAATTATTACGACATCCGAAAATTAAATTTTTATAACATCAAGGGACATTTTTAATATTTACAAAATACTTCCTGAATTCAACTAAAAACGCTTACAGAAGTAGTATTGATAAATAAAATTTTAAAGCCTCTTACAAGTGTTCACTTTTTTAGACTAGGTTTAACAACAATAGGAATATATTAAAATATATAGCACCCCAACTTGTATGGTAATAGAATGAGCTCAATAACCATGCTCAAATATAAGTATTTAGAAAGATATTAACATTTTTAGATAGTTTAAGACATTTTTAATGAATTTGTAATAAAAACTTTTTTGTTATAAAGACGTAAAATTTTCCACGCGCGTTTAAAAATCACAGAAATCATTAATTCGATTTGGAGTGTATATAGTCGTCGCCAAATTCGATTACCGCCGCAAAGTGTGGCGCACTTTTTGAAATATTATTTTTTCGTTTAATTTTTATGATTATTTTCTTGTTTATGCTCGTTCTATCCTGTTTTTGCTTAAATAAACTGAACAATATGTTTTAGATGTTGTTTCAATCGTGGAATAATTGTGGAAAATAATAATAATCATAAAAATT
Organism: Caenorhabditis plicata; assembly: GCA_963931815.1. Taxonomy (NCBI): domain Eukaryota; kingdom Metazoa; phylum Nematoda; class Chromadorea; order Rhabditida; family Rhabditidae; genus Caenorhabditis; species Caenorhabditis plicata. The sequence goes on along the minus strand of OZ007491.1, from coordinate 11,696,993 downwards.
AAATGAAAAAATTAAATTTAAAAAAGTGCGCCACATTTTGCGGTGGTAATCGCATTTGGCGACGACTATATATAAGAACTCACGTTTACTTTTTTCTTTATGTTTCAATAAATATAACACAAGTAAATTCCAATTATATGCGAAGAAAAGTAACATTTGGCGATAATTTTAACAATTTTCTCGGAATCAATAACGTTGAATGAAACGTACATATTAGCGACAATAATGTCAAGTATTCGAATAATAAATATACCATTGGTCCCTATAATTAATTAAAAACAAGTGTAGCCTAATAAGAGATATTATACAAAATAGGAAATGCTTCAGAATTGAACGAAAAAATACCTTTGTCCGAATGAAGGAATTATAGTAAATTGATAAAGAGTATACCATACCATATTGGTTAATTTTTAATATAGTCGTCGCCAAATTCGATTACCGCCGCAAAGTGTGGCGCACTTTTTCAATATTATTTTTTCATTTAATTTTCATGATTATTTTCTTGTTTAGGCTCGATCTATACTGTTTTTGCTTAAATAAATTGAATATGTTTTAGATGTTGTTTCAATCGTGGCATAAATGTGGAAAATAATAAAAATCATAAAAATTAAACGAAAAAAAATAATATTTAAAAAAGTGCGCCACACTTTGCGGCGGTAATCGCATTTGGCGACGACTATATAATTAAAGTTTAATTTATTTTCAATTACGTCTTTCGAAAAAATACAAAAACAACCTCGGATTATCTCTTTATATGTATACTTATAAATATAAATACACCTTATTATCGACTAAGCAAACCTGAAATAATCTAAAGATTATTATTTAATTTCACAACTAAATGTCGGTTTCACACCAGCTGATCTTTTAAAATTAGGAACTCGGTTAACGTAAACTTATTTATAAATGTGGTAAATTATAAGGCTGTTGATAATTTCACGCAACACCCTTTAAAATTACGAGAAATGTAAATATAAATTTTCACGTGGAAAATAAGAAATTTATATTTTTAAATTTTCATTTTCATTTTGCATACCGCGGTATGCATTCCGTTCATCTCGTATAGGAAACATTTTCGTATTAACTTTTCGACAATTAAGATCTGTTGTACCATTATGAAATCATATAGCATTACAAATACTTCAAAACGCACTATCGGAAATAACTTATTACATATTGAAACTCTAAATTCGATTCATCAAACTAGAAAATAAAATTTGCAACGTTTCAGCGAATTATTATACACATTTCTTTATTTATATTATCAGAAGGGGAGATAGATTTTTATGAAGGTCCGCCGAACTTGAAAAATTAGCGTCACATGCTAGGCTCTAAAATCTAGCCATCCATGAACCATTGTGCATTATCAATTTGTACTTTCAATTATTCTTAAAGATAAGGAGCACTTAGATTTAGAAATTGAAAACTTCGAATTTTATTCACGCTTTGAGAACAGCTAAAAATTAATCTTACTAAAGTTGAGGTAATTCCAGCCTAGAATATTACTTAAGAGAAAATATAAAATGGAAATTAAAAGTAGACCCGTTCTCTTACAATTATCCAGAACAGTTAAATCATTAATTCTGCTTCATTTTCTCATATCAACGTCAACAATACGCTTCTAACAAAACAAAATACAAAAAAGAAAAATAAGAAGCAAAAATGAAAAGAAAAATATTGGCCGAGTGGTGACAAAGAAAAACAATGAAACAGAATGAGAGTGAAAACACAGACAGCGAAAAGAATACATCGCTTGTCATGGAGAAGGAACAAACGCTGAACAACTGATATAAGATGAAAATGAGGGAGAATGCGAGACACATCAGCTGGGAAACAACCACAAAAATCGATTTGAGCGAAGGAGAAGAGTTTGAAGAGGAGGAAGTGAGCAGCATTGAAGAGGTACATGTCATGTCGAACGATGGATGGAAAACGATACAAATGAATTGGTTGATCTATATGCGTACATGAGAATTAGGAAGGTATACCTACAACAAGAAGCAATGAGAACAAGGGAGATACTACGTTCGGTTTATTAATGTTAGGTATATGCTATATGTCAAATCAAACAAGCTTTTGAATAATTAATGTGGATTGATGACAATTTGAATATTAAATATCTCCGACTTGTGCGGATAGTTGATATATTGATAGAGCGATAAATATATGTTGAATGGACGAAATAATTAATGTACACGCATACCAAATTAAAGTTGTTTTTACAGTCTAGATGTTTTCCGTACAATTAAAGTCCACGGGTTTATTTATAGATCTTTCTAATTTATTTTTGTTAGTCAAATATTGGCGAACAACCTGGCGTTAACTTATGGACGGATTAATATTTTCAAATCAAGGAATAACGCGTTAGCAATGCGTCAAATTGAAATCTCCTATAGTTAGAAACTCGTTTAAATTTATTTCTAAATAACTTTCATTTTATGTTAGGAACGTCCATTAAAGTTAAAATGTGTGTGTGTAAAATCAATATAATTATATATTTTTTATTTATAGCATTAAACTGAAAATCTAAAATGATCTACTTTGATATTGTAATATAGCGAACAATATATTGTCGTGGTGTAGGTTAATGAAAAATCAGGGTTAAAGGAGCATTCCGAATAATAAAATGGTCTCGCTTGGACATGTGTAGATTTAATTTGCAATTTGTTTATTATTTCGATCCTAAATATAATAAATTATACAAATTATTTTATAATTATTATTATTATGTTGATTTAACAACCAATTTAGTAAGAGAAAACAAAATTAAACAAAATTGTGATGAAAAAAAAAGCGGAATAATAAACAATCTACAACTGTCCAAGCGAGACCATCTTTTTTTTCGGTATGCTCCTTTAACCCTGATTTTCATTAACCTACACCACGACAATAGTAAGATAATATATTGATCAAATTTCAAATATTTTTACAAATAAATTCAAATGTTTAATGTTATTTTTGAATCTATTTTTTTAATATTTTGTATGGATCATGGTCCATAGAATGGCGGCTCTTCCTATCATTTACACTTTTAATACTATATGGATCTTTGTCCATAGAATGGCGGCTCTTCCTATCATTTACACTTAGAATACTATATGGATCTTTGTCCATAGAATGGCGGCTCTTCCTATCATTTACACTTAGAATACTATATGGATCTTGGTCCATAGAATGGCGGCTCTTCCTATCATTTACACTTTTAATACTATATGGATCTTGGTCCATAGAATGGCGGCTCTTCCTATCATTTACACTTTTAATACTATATGGATCTTTGTCCATAGAATGGCGGCTCTTCCTATCATTTACACTTTTAATACTATATGGATCTTTGTCCATAGAATGGCGGCTCTTCCTATCATTTACACTTAGAATACTATATGGATCTTGGTCCATAGAATGGCGGCTCTTCCTATCATTTACACTTTTAATACTATATGGATCTTTGTCCATAGAATGGCGGCTCTTCCTATCATTTACACTTAGAATACTATATGGATCTTGGTCCATAGAATGGCGGCTCTTCCTATCATTTACACTTTTAATACTATATGGATCTTTGTCCATAGAATGGCGGCTCTTCCTATCATTTACACTTAGAATACTATATGGATCTTTGTCCATAGAATGGCGGCTCTTCCTATCATTTACACTTTTAATACTATATGGATCTTGGTCCATAGAATGGCGGCTCTTCCTATCATTTACACTTTTAATACTATATGGATCTTTGTCCATAGAATGGCGGCTCTTCCTATCATTTACACTTTTAATACTATATGGATCTTTGTCCATAGAATGGCGGCTCTTCCTATCATTTACACTTAGAATACTATATGGATCTTTGTCCATAGAATGGCGGCTCTTCCTATCATTTACACTTAGAATACTATATGGATCTTGGTCCATAGAATGGCGGCTCTTCCTATCATTTACACTTTTAATACTATATGGATCTTTGTCCATAGAATGGCGGCTCTTCCTATCATTTACACTTTTAATACTATATGGATCTTTGTCCATAGAATGGCGGCTCTTCCTATCATTTACACTTAGAATACTATATGGATCTTGGTCCATAGAATGGCGGCTCTTCCTATCATTTACACTTTTAATACTATATGGATCTTTGTCCATAGAATGGCGGCTCTTCCTATCATTTACACTTAGAATACTATATGGATCTTTGTCCATAGAATGGCGGCTCTTCCTATCATTTACACTTAGAATACTATATGGATCTTGGTCCATAGAATGGCGGCTCTTCCTATCATTTACACTTTTAATACTATATGGATCTTTGTCCATAGAATGGCGGCTCTTCCTATCATTTACACTTTTAATACTATATGGATCTTTGTCCATAGAATGGCGGCTCTTCCTATCATTTACACTTTTAATACTATATGGATCTTGGTCCATAGAATGGCGGCTCTTCCTATCATTTACACTTTTAATACTATATGGATCTTTGTCCATAGAATGGCGGCTCTTCCTATCATTTACACTTTTAATACTATATGGATCTTTGTCCATAGAATGGCGGCTCTTCCTATCATTTACACTTAGAATACTATATGGATCTTTGTCCATAGAATGGCGGCTCTTCCTATCATTTACACTTAGAATACTATATGGATCTTGGTCCATAGAATGGCGGCTCTTCCTATCATTTACACTTTTAATACTATATGGATCTTGGTCCATAGAATGGCGGCTCTTCCTATCATTTACACTTTTAATACTATATGGATCTTTGTCCATAGAATGGCGGCTCTTCCTATCATTTACACTTTTAATACTATATGGATCTTTGTCCATAGAATGGCGGCTCTTCCTATCATTTACACTTAGAATACTATATGGATCTTGGTCCATAGAATGGCGGCTCTTCCTATCATTTACACTTTTAATACTATATGGATCTTTGTCCATAGAATGGCGGCTCTTCCTATCATTTACACTTTTAATACTATATGGATCTTTGTCCATAGAATGGCGGCTCTTCCTATCATTTACACTTAGAATACTATATGGATCTTGGTCCATAGAATGGCGGCTCTTCCTATCATTTACACTTTTAATACTATATGGATCTTTGTCCATAGAATGGCGGCTCTTCCTATCATTTACACTTTTAATACTATATGGATCTTTGTCCATAGAATGGCGGCTCTTCCTATCATTTACACTTTTAATACTATATGGATCTTGGTCCATAGAATGGCGGCTCTTCCTATCATTTACACTTTTAATACTATATGGATCTTTGTCCATAGAATGGCGGCTCTTCCTATCATTTACACTTTTAATACTATATGGATCTTTGTCCATAGAATGGCGGCTCTTCCTATCATTTACACTTAGAATACTATATGGATCTTGGTCCATAGAATGGCGGCTCTTCCTATCATTTACACTTTTAATACTATATGGATCTTTGTCCATAGAATGGCGGCTCTTCCTATCATTTACACTTTTAATACTATATGGATCTTTGTCCATAGAATGGCGGCTCTTCCTATCATTTACACTTAGAATACTATATGGATCTTGGTCCATAGAATGGCGGCTCTTCCTATCATTTACACTTTTAATACTATATGGATCTTTGTCCATAGAATGGCGGCTCTTCCTATCATTTACACTTTTAATACTATATGGATCTTTGTCCATAGAATGGCGGCTCTTCCTATCATTTACACTTTTAATACTATATGGATCTTGGTCCATAGAATGGCGGCTCTTCCTATCATTTACACTTTTAATACTATATGGATCTTTGTCCATAGAATGGCGGCTCTTCCTATCATTTACACTTTTAATACTATATGGATCTTTGTCCATAGAATGGCGGCTCTTCCTATCATTTACACTTTTAATACTATATGGATCTTTGTCCATAGAATGGCGGCTCTTCCTATCATTTACACTTTTAATACTATATGGATCTTTGTCCATAGAATGGCGGCTCTTCCTATCATTTACACTTTTAATACTATATGGATCTTTGTCCATAGAATGGCGGCTCTTCCTATCATTTACACTTTTAATACTATATGGATCTTTGTCCATAGAATGGCGGCTCTTCCTATCATTTACACTTTTAATACTATATGGATCTTTGTCCATAGAATGGCGGCTCTTCCTATCATTTACACTTTTAATACTATATGGATCTTTGTCCATAGAATGGCGGCTCTTCCTATCATTTACACTTTTAAT